>CM076581.1:892125263-892725263 GCA_034641835.2 Pinus albicaulis
CAATGACTCCATCATGGTGGTAGTTGACAGATTGAGTAAATCTACACATTTTATCCTGTGTAGTCTATGTTGAGCCTCAAATTTGTGCTTTCCTTCACCTCATTTTACCTCATTTTTCCCTTGTCCATTTCCATTTTAAACCCAATTGATCAATAAAAATAGTTAAAATTACTTCTAGAATGGTTTACATAACTGACTTGTTGAATTTTGTGATTGTTTCCATTGTTAAGCATTTTGACCAGAACTAGCTGCAGAATGCAGGCATTCTGTAGCTAACCGGCGATTCTGCAGCTACCTTTATGTTTGAGCATGTTCCAGGTGGCCTCTTGAGGAAAAACGCATATGGGCATGATCCACGTCGTGCCTACATGGTGTGTTGCTCGTCGTGGAAGAGGAAATGGATTCTGGGTACGGTTATGCACGTGTGAACACATTTGTGAAGGAAGACTCCTACTAGGACTGTCACAGTCCAGGTGTCTTTTCTCTTTTACGCAGCCACCTCAAAGACTCCTAAGATGATTTGGATTAGGAAGACATCATTCCTAAATTATTGTAATTATTGTTACTTGCATTTACTTTATAAACTCTTGAGTAGGCCGAGAGCTTAGTTAGAAATTTTGTGAAGATTTGTTGCTAGATTTTGGTGTAAACTCTGTGTTACGTCTTTTAAGACACAGAGCATTATGTTCAAACTATTGCATCGTTAATGGAGCAGACAAAATTATCTTGAAGGCGTGATTTAATTGTGAAGTCGAATGCCGTCAAGTGGTAGAGGGCCCCTGCCCCTTGAACGAATTTCCTTAGCGTAAACTAGATAAGTTTTTCCTAGCTGTCTTTACGTTCTGCATATTGAATTAGTAGTTGTTGTGTTTTATATACTGTGGTCGTACTCATTCCAGTTCTTCCATAAGAAGACATTCTTCCAACAGACCAAAATGATGAATGATTGATGACTATGGTATTGTAGGATATCAGTTAGATTTGTATTTGTTTTAACTAGCTACTGTACCCATAATTCGTTCCAGTTCTTCCACAAGAAGACACTTTGCCAATAAATTAAAACGATGAATGTTTAATGACTATGGTACTGTAGGATAGGAGTTGTATTTGTTTTAACTAACTGCTGTAGTCATAATTCGTTCCAGTTCTTCCACAGGAAGACACTTTGCCAATAAATTAAAACAATGAATGTTTAATGACTATGGTACTGTAGGATAGGAGTTGTATTTGTTTTTAACTAGAGACTGTAGTTATATTCATCCTAGTTCTTTCACAAGAAGACACTCTTCCAACAGATCATAACAATGAATGATGAATAGCTATAGTGTCATAGGAATTAGTTGTAGTTTTTAGTCTTCACTATCATAGTTGCACTTGTCCTAACCACTCTTCCACAAGAAGAAATTCTTCCAAGACATCCTTAAGAAGTTCAAGATATAACTATGATGTGAAAACTTAGTTTCATTTGCTTTCAGTTCATTTGCTGTCAATTGCATACAAGTCCACAGTCAAAATTGTTCTACTCTTCCACAAGAAGGAACTCTTCCAAAATATCACTCATGATGAACAAACCAATTGTGTAACTTCATAGGATAGTGCATGTTAATTAGAATGCTCCGGAGTTTCATTTTGCATTTAATTCATGTCCAGCTACTTCATTTCAAAGTTTGATGATGGCTTAGGATTTAACATTGTTCTAGTTTAGAAGCATCTTAAGCTCATGTTTAAATCAATTCATTGCACTCATATCTCATAGTCACACTAACACCCTTTGCACAGTAGATCATTTTAGTTGATAGGATTCCTAAGACAGCCTTCATTATTTACAAATATCTTTTTGTTCTGAAAACCATCAGTGATCCATAACTTTAGGAACAGAAGATAACATCATTACAAGGTCTGAAATATCTCTGCAAATTCCTCACTATAAACAGAGCTCTTCCTCAACATAACTACCCTGAAAAGAAACCAATAACTCTTGGAGAATAGACTCTGACCTTCAATTGAAATTGCAGAATAGAACTAGGAATTAGTCATGGAATAGATGAGTTTAGAATAGAATATTGCATCATGATTAGTGTCTAATTGTCTAGTTAGAAAACTTGCATATTTAAGTGATCATTTCTCAAAGTCTAGTTTGTGTCATTTGTTTAAGAAGTCATCATTAAACTCTTGTTTCTATTCAGTCATAGTTTAGATGTTGCTTGAGTATTTTTGATTACATTTGCCATTCCATACATTAGGCTCAACTGTGTTCTTGACCACCAATTTCTTTTCATTAGTTTTCTAGACATTTCCATTGTAAACACAAAACTTCAAAAGACCAAAAAAATCATAAATCAACATAAAAGACCAAAACATCACAAAACACTACACACAACGCACTAGGAAACAAGCACCTAGGTACATATGGTACATTTCACTTCAGCAGTTTACAAATCCTGGTTGACAATTAAATGAACTCAGTTTAGGAGACTAGATTGAAGCACAACATTTTGGCGCCGTTGCCGGGGAAGTGAAAACTAGGTAACCTTTGTTTCTTAGCATCCAAAAACAATTTTATGCGTAGGGAGAGAGATTCAAGAGGAAGATTTATAAGCAGCAGAGGCAGAAGTTTGATATCTAGAACACCACTTGTTTCATCTAGATCCAGAACTAGTACACCTTCAACTCAAACCCATCTTCTATCCTTTACTGATCCTGGACTTCTAGAAGATCTAAGGTCACCTATTCCATTAGAGAAACCTTCCACTTCATCCACTGAACCTGCCATAGAAGAGGATCCAAAAACCTTTGTTGAGGATACAAACCTTTCTACTTCCACAGTAGAGTCAACCATGGCAGAAGGAGGAGGAGGAGGAGTTGTTAATGGAGAACACACATTATTTGGAGGAGGTAGAGGTAGAGGTAGAGGAGAAGGAGGAAGAGGAGGTAGAGGTGCAGATGGAGGAAGAGGTAGAATAGGAATCTCTTTTGGGTTCCCTATACTTGATGAAGAAACCAATACAACCATGAAAAACATTTCACCTTCTGTCCTTCCGAACTTCTATGGACTTAAAACTGAGGATCCTGAAACTTTCTTGTTCGAATTTGAAGTACTGTGTAGGACTTATGACTACCTTCAAGATGCCCAAAAATTGAAATTATTTCCTTCAACTCTGAAAGGAGCATCATTGAAGTGGTTTATGAGCTTAAGCAGTAGTTCCATTAGGACATGGGAAGACATGAAACAAGCATTTCTAGAGAGATACTTGGATTATTGTATGCAGGTTAATCATAAGGAAGAAGTGTTCAAGATGTTACAAAAAGAAGATGAAAACTTAGAAGATTTGTTGGAAAGATTTAAATACAACATAAAAAGGGCACAAATGGAAAACCTAGATCAAGACACTTTAAAATATCTTTTGTTGAAAACCATTAGGGATGAATGGTTGGATATCCTTAACATGATGGGAAAAGGGGATATATCACAACTCACATTACCTGAAATATCTGAGTTATGTATCAACCTTTCCAGAGGAAAATCCAAAAATGTCAAAGGTCCAAGAGATCCTGCTCTTGCAAGAGCAAGTAAATCTGCTTCTGGGACAGTAAGTAGATCAGAAATAGGACACATGCTTGATGATTTTAAATCTGACATCTTAGGGAGTCTTAGTGAACAAATAGACACCCTCAAGATACAAAACAAGCAAAAGGTTGAATCTGATGCCTTGGCAATATTTTGTCCCAAATGTAGAAAAAAGCATGCCTTGAGAGAGTGTCCTTTAGATGTAAAAGTTGTAGAAACCTGTGTTATTTGTTCTGAGAAACATGAGACCAAGAATTGTCCTTCTCTTCCTGGTCTCAAGGCTGTTTTTTAGGAAGAAACTCCTACAGATTCCACAGAATCTCTTAACTTTGTATCTAGAAGACCTTGGCAGGGATCTCAGACACAGGGATTTCATGATCAAATGTATAATCAACCTCCACCTTGGAATTCTTGGCGGCAACCTTGGCCCCAATTTCAAAATCAATCTCAAGCTTGGGCACAAGGATCACAAGGTCCCTATGGAAGATACTCTCCATATTATCAGTATCCACCATCTTATCCACCATATCCACAAAATTTTCCTCAAAATCTTCAACAAAATTTTCAACAAAATTCTCAACAACATCATCTGAACCAACCTCATCAAAATCAACCACTTCCATTACCATTCCCTCAAAAATCCAATCAATTACCGGCTCAGCCCATACCAAACCCCAATAATAAGAATCCTCAGAATACATACATGATAGAAGGACAACAATTTCCAACTTATTTAATTACTCCTCTAGACCTTAGTGATGTTCAACTTAGGTCTGGAAGGATACTTGAGAAGAGGAAACCTTCTGTGATCATACAAGAACAAGATAATTCTGAGGAAGACTCCCTGCGGGTTAATAAAAGTCTTGAGGAAGAAACATCCTTTCAAGGCCAAAACATTGAAAAACTGAAACAAAAAGATCCAATAAGCCCAACTCCAGTATTAGAGCAACCATCCACATCTACTTCTATACCTCCCTTTTCGGAAAGATTACAAATTGACAAAGGTGTAGAAAAACAAATAATGGTGCCTAATTATGATTTCTTGGATGAATTGAGAAATGTTTGCATTAAAATTCCATTATTGCAAGCCATCAAGGAAATCCCAATTTTAGCCAAAACAATAAAGGAGTTGAGTATGAAGACAACAAAGAAAAGAATAAGAGAAACCAAGAAAATTCAACTGGTAGGACAAATAGCAGATATCATGATGGGTAAGACTATTATTCCAAAGTACCTTGACCCAGGAAATCCAGTTGTCAAAATTCACATCAATGGAATTGAAATTCAAAACACACTTATTGACTTAGGAGCAGCAATAAATATCATGAGTAGACAAATCATGGACAAACTGAAACTTCCTAATCTTCTCTTTACACCCACACTATTACAACTAGCGGATAGATCTGTGATCAGACCAGATGGGGTAATAGAAGATATTCCAGTGTCCCTAGATTCTTGGGAGTACCCTGTGGATTTCATGATCCTGACACCCAAGAATAATCTAGGAGGCCATCTTGTTATACTAGGAAGACCTTGGTTGGCTACAGCTGATGCTTTTATTAGTTGTAGGTCCGGTGATATGTATATTTCTGATGGAAGTTCAACAAAGAAATTCACTTTATATCCTCCAGCTAGGACAATTACAGATCTAGATGACACTCGATGGATAGAGGATGAAGAATATTTGCAACCACTCTTCACAATTTCAGAAATTAGTGAAGATAATCAAATTCTGAATACTCTAGAAAATTTTGAATCTTCTCCAGAGCACAAACAAGAATCATTTCAAGAGAAATCCAATATTGAGTTCTTGTCATCTAGACAGATGTCTCTTCATTCTATGGACAAATTTGGCAGTTCTACACGTGAAATTTTTCCAGGCAAAACCTTGAACATAAACAAAAACCTGGAAAAATCTCAACAAGAAGAGCTAGTCAAAGTATTACAGAGACATTCTTCTGCATATGCATGGGAATACACTGACATGAAAGGGATAAGTCCCAAGACTTGTACTCATCACATCTATATAGAGGCAAATTGCAAGCCAATTATACAACCTCAAAGACGGATGAATCCAAATCTTAGGGAAATTGTCAAGGAAGAACTACAAAAATTGTTAAATGTTAACTTCATTTATCCTATTTCAGATAGTCAGTGGGTTTCCCCTTTAGTAATTGTACCTAAGAAAAATGGAAAATGGAGGGTGTGTGTTGACTATCGAGAACTGAATAAAGCTACTCTTAAAGACCATTTTCCTTTACCTTTCATAGATCAAGTATTAGATACATTAGCAGGTAAAAAGTACTTTTCATTCCTGGATGGATTTAGTGGTTACAATCAAATCCAAGTAGCACTTAAAGACCAAGATAAAACCACATTTACTTGTCCTTGGGGTACCTATGCCTACCGAGTATTGCCATTTGGATTGTGCAATGCACCTGCAACATTCCAAAGGGAAGTATTAGGAATTTTTTCTGATCTGATACATGACTGTGTAGAGGTATACATGGATGATTTTACAGTTTATGGGGATACATTTGAAGAGGCTTTAGAAAACTTGGAAAAGGTCTTAAAAAGATGTCAAGAAGCAAACCTTTCTCTTAGTCATGAAAATTTTTTTATGATGTTCACTGAGGGTATTGTTTTAGGGCACCACATTTCAGGGGATGGGATTAGAGTTGATAAAGCGAAAGTTGAAGTTATTTCTAACCTATCCATTCCAAGTTGTCAAAGAGATGTAAGAAGTTTTCTAGGATTTACGGGGTACTATCGGAGATTTATAGAAAACTTCACCAAAATAGCATCTCCTCTCTTCAAATTACTCACCAAAGATTGTGAATTCAAGTGGACTTCTGATTGCCAGTTAGCTTTTGAAACCCTGAAAACCAAAATTTCTGAAGCACCTATATTAAGGGGACCTAACTGGAAGTTACCTTTTCATATTTCGACAGATTCTTCTGATACAGCTCTAGGAGCAGTATTGGGACAGAAGGATTTAATTCCCTATGCCATCTATTATATCAGTAAAAATTTGACTCCTGCAGAGTTAAACTATACTGTAACTGAAAAAGAGTTTTTAGCTGTTGTTCATGCCATTAACAAATTTAGACACTATATAACAAGCTATGAAACTTTTATTCACACTGATCATTCTGCCATTAGATATTTAATGAATAAATCAATCACTAATGGTAGAGTTATAAGATGGTTGTTATTATTGCAAGAATTCAACATTACTATTCTAGATAGGCCTGGAAAACAAAACACTGTGGCTGACTTCCTGTCTAGAATTCAAAATATCAAAGATGACACTCCGGTTGAAGATCAATTTCTTGATGAATATCTTTTTGCAATTTCTACTCAAACTCCATGGTTTGCTGATATTGCTAATTATTTAGTTTCAGGAAAATTTCCTTCAATTATGAATGCAAGGGATAAAGAAAAATCATTAATGATAGTGCAAGATATTCATGGGTCGCTAATGAGTTGTACAAGACAGGTCCAGATTTGATCATTAGAAGGTGTGTTCGTGAAGATGAGATGCCTGAAATTCTCAAGGCATGTCATGATGAACCTTGTGGCGGACACTTTGCAGATAAGAGGACAGCCTATAAGATCCTTAATCTAGGATATTATTGGCCATCCTTGTTTAAAGATGCTAAGGAGTATGTCAAAAGGTGTGACAGTTGCCAAAGGGTAGGGAAACCTTCTCCTTCAGGTGAGATGCCATTACAACCTCGGGTACACATTGAACCTTTTGAAAAATGGGCTTTGGATTTTGTAGGACCTATTAGTCCTCCATCAAGACAAAAGAAATATATATTAGTTTGCACTGATTATGTTACTAAATGGGTAGAAGCTAAACCATTACTTGTTGCTAATGAATCATTTGTAGTTACTTTTCTTTTTGAGGATATTTTTACTCGTTTTGGTGTCCCAAGGGAAATTGTTACAGATCAAGGAGCTCAATTTACATCGAGGCTAGTGGAGCAAATGATGGAGAAGTACAAAATCAGACATAGAACATCTACTCCTTATCATCCACAAGCAAATGGTCAAGTGGAATCCACTAATAAGGTCATTGAAGGAATCCTAACAAAGACTGTTCATTTACATAGAAGAGATTGGGTAGATAGGCTTCCTGAAGCCTTGTGGGCCTATAGAACTACATGGAGAAACACAATAGGCCATACTCCTTATGAGCTTGTTTATGGAAAGCAAGTTTTGTTTCCTATAGAGTTCCAAATCCAAACATTCAAGATGGCAGTTCAGCTAGGACTTGATCTAACGGAGGCACAGAAGCATAGACTGGAGCAAATTAATGAATTGGATGAGATCAGACAAGATGCAGTTCAGAAAACAAGTCTAGTCCAACGGCAAAGGGCTAGATGGCATGACAAGTACATCAAAGAGAAGAAATTTAAAGAGGGTGATTGGGCTCTCTTGTTTGATTCAAAATTCAAGGATTTTCAAGGGAAATTTCAGACACATTGGCTTGGGCCATATGAAATTGTTCGAATTTTTGATAATGGAGCAGTAAAAATCAGAACTATAGATGAAGAGGAGGTCACTTTTCTTGTGAATGGCCATAGACTGAAGCTATACCACAAGCCACTCTCAAGAGAAGAGTTTGTCAAGAAGTTCCAAGGAGACAATGATGTGAAGTTAATGAAGAAGAGTCTCTCTTCTTCATCAACTTGATTAAATTTTCTGAAGCATTTCTCTTTTAAAAAATAAAATAAAAAAAATATATATAAAAAATAAATAAAAAAAATAAATAAAGGTATAAACATGAAAATCAATCACTGATTGGCATGTTTATATAGAAAAGATAGGGTGAAAATCAGAGTTTCTCTGACACTCTAACTTTTCCCATTTTTGTTTCTAAGCAGTTGTTATAAAAATCATAAGTTCAGTGCCATAGTATTTATGATTCATTTCATCTCATTCCATTCACTATCCATCCATACTTCATCTCATCCATTATTCACATTTCACTCCATTCCATTTCATTCATTTCACTCCATTTCATTCCATTCATTTCACTCCATCTTCCATTCACTTCATTCTCATGTCAAAACATAGAATTTGATATCTTGCTGCAAGTGAATAAAAATATGCCATGAATTGCAGTACAACCCTTATGTTCCTTCATTCCATGAACTGAATCCATTCTTATTCCATTATCCACTTCATAATCCATCATCCATTTCATCCATTTTCATAAACATTTCACCCATCTCCCAGAAACATTTCATTTTCATGATAAAAGTGTTCTACAGGGACATTCTGCAGCTCAGTGTACATTCTGTAGCTGATCGGCCTTTTCTGCAGCCCGATAGTCTTTCCACAGCTACAAGTCCTGAAGGCATCAACCAGCAGACATCAGAGTTACAACAAAGTGATCCTATGAATTCATGAATCAAAGACATCAAGAAAATAGTGAAAGATTCCTCCAAAAATGAGCAAAGAAGACAAAGGCTACGAAAACATCAAGGGCAGAGGTAACAAATTTAAATTACGATGGCAATTCATGAAAATTTAGCATAGTTTAGTTGTGGATTATTCAAAAAGTTGTTTTAATTATTTTATTGATCAAACACCAAACAAAACCCTCTATAGACTTTGTATTAAAACTTCCAATTCAAATTTTCTATCCAATAGCATTTGAGCGGTGGAACGGCCAAATCATTTGAAATTCCCACGACTCTTAACCAAGTTCTTTAATGATGAAGATTTTTCCCGCCGTCGTAAATCCTCCGCCGTCTCCTCAAATCATTAATGCAATCCTCCACCTCACTCCACCACTCTATGCCGTGACCATTTGCCATAACGTCATTCCGTAGCCAGTATTCCATTCCGAAGGCAGAAGCATTATTATCATCAGGGGCAGAACAGAAGAGGTACATTGGAAGCATAATGGTGTGAAAACTTAATGAACAGAGAGCATATCACTGAGAACGAAGTTTGGAGCATTTTCACTATCAACACAGAATTGTGGTCGTGTAGAGTTTAAAGCCTGTTGCTACCAGAAGACAGAGGTGCTAAAATTGAAGACTTTGCTACCAAAGACAGAGGTGTGGTAGTAATTGAAGTTTGAAGTCTGTTATTACCAAAGACAGAGGTGTGGTAGTGACTGGTTTTGAAGTTGTTGTTACCCGAGACAGAGAGGCTGTAGTGTTGAATTTGAAGCATACCATTTGCTATCAGAGACAGAGGTTGAGTTTGAAGTCTGGTGTTACTAGAAACAGAAGCGTTTTTCAGTGATTGAGTTTGAAGACTTCTGTTACCAAAGACAGAGGTATTGCACAAAAAGAAATTTGAAATCATCTACCACTGTCTATCAGAGACACATTAGCTCGAAAATTGAAATTGCTTCCATATCATTCCAAGGTTCAACAGAAGTACATCAGTCCGAGGATTCGAAGGCATTTTTCAAACAGAGGCATACAAACCGGAGATTTTTAAGACTGTAGCTATTTCAAAGGTATGTTCTTCCAAAATTGAAGCCATTTTTATTTAGAGCTTGAAGCCATTTTAATCCGAAAGTAAAAGCCATTGTTTTGTGGATAGAGAAGAGTGTTAATTAATAGTGAAAAATCATGGGTTTCATCGTAAGGATTGAACCTATAGGATCAAAATATTTAGAAGGTTATCCACAATGCAAGGAGATGCTACAACAAATAGGATGGCTCCAATTCTTGGAAAAGTTTAATGGTTGCCATAAGGAAGTCACCAAAACATTTGCTAGATCATTCAAAGGCACTGAGGTTGAAATAGGAGATGTTAAGTTTACTGTTAATGAAGTTTTTATAGCAGAGGCTACAGGATTATCCAGAGCTGGGGAAAGATGGTTTAAAAATAGGGAATTCCATAATGACTCATGGAAACAAATCTTAAAATCACCAAACATGGATGTTAGTGTGTTCAAGAAGGGAATTCCCAGTACAACATTGAAGAGCAAATGGAGGAATATACTACTTCTTTTACAAAAAATTGTTACATGTGAGGGTAGATATGGGACATTTTATGTCTACCATATGAGACTAATGTTGCATTTTCTAGGAGAAGATTTGAATTTACCATATTTCTTGTATCAAAGTCTGAAAAAAATGGCTTCCTGTGTTCAGAGAAGAGTTCAGTTTTTGGAAACAACCCTGTATCATCATGGGTTAATCAAAATTTTAGTTGAGCATCATCTATCTAAATCAAATGATACATGGGATGACTTCTTAATAAGAAATAATTTTGAGGAAGCAAAAGAACTATCACCTGAACCACAGGCCACAAAAAGAAGTAGGAGATGGAGGACTCCAACAGGTAAAATTGACAAACCGGTTCAAGAAAGCAGTGAAGAAGTCATTCTGGAGAAGTTGACTAGAATCAAGAGTCAACTCAAGGCAGAGAAGGTAATCAAGGAATCTGTTATAGAAAAAGGGGAGGGTTCCTCTCAACTTAGGAGAAGCCACAGATTAAAAGTAAAACTGAAGAAAACATCAATCAAACAAACAGGGGTAATCAATATTGAAGATGAAGAAACATCCATGGAAGAGTATGATGATGAAGATTTTTATGAAGGCACCCCTGAGATTGATCCTGCTCAACAGGAAATCTATGATTATGTGGAAACTTTAGAAAGAACAGCTTCAGAAAGAGAAGAGAGGACCCCCAGTCCTCCACTAACTGAAATTGATATATTGAGGAGGGATAGGTATGAGTTGGAAGTGTTGAATAGACACATCAAAAATGAGAATGAAATTCTCAAAGATCAAATCAAGCTCAAGACTGACATGAACTCAACCTTATCCCTGCATATAGACAAAATGGAGAGAACCAATGAGAAGATGAAGACAAGGAACAGAAAGTTGATCAGAGCACTCACAAACCTCAGGTTCAAACTTGTGATCAGGAAACCCAGAAGGCCTTTAGCATGCAGACAAAGGAAAAGAAGGGGATTAGATGTCCTTGCAGAAGCCTCAAAATTCATAGGATAATTTGCATGAGGACATGCAAAGAGACAGCAGTGGGGGTATGTTGAGCCTCAAATTTGTGCTTTCCTTCACCTCATTTTACCTCATTTTCCCTTGTCCATTTCCATTTTAAACCCAATTGATCAATAAAAATAGTTAAAATTACTTCTAGAATGGTTTACATGACTGACTTGTTGAATTTTGTGATTGTTGCCATTGTTAAGCATTTTGACCGGAACTAGCTGCAGAATGCAGGCATTCTGTAGCTAACCGGCGATTCTGCAGCTACCTTTATGTTTGAGCATGTTCCAGGTGGCCACTTGAGAAAAAACGCATATGGGCATGATCCACGTCGTGCCTACATGGTGTGTTGCTCGTCATGGAAGAGGAAATGGATTCTGGGTACGGTTATGCACGTGTGAACACATTTGTGAAGGAAGACTCCTACTAGGACTGTCACAGTCCAGGTGTCTTTTCTCCTTTACGCAGCCACCTCAAAGACTCCTAAGATGATTTGGATTAAGAAGACATCATTCCTAAATTATTGTAATTATTGTTACTTGCATTTACTTTATAAACTCTTGAGTAGGCCGAGAGCTTAGTTAGAAATTTTGTGTAGATTTGCTGCTAGATTTTGGTGTAAACTCTGTGTTACGTCTTTTAAGACACAGAGCATTATGTTCAAACTATTGCATCGTTAATGGAGCCGACAAAATTATCTTGAAGGCGTGATTTAATTGTGAAGTCGAATGCCGTCAAGTGGTAGAGGGCCCCTGCCCCTTGAACGGATTTCTTTTGCGTAAACTAGATAAGTTTTTCCTAGCTGTCTTTACGTTCTGCATATTGAATTAGTAGTTGTTGTGTTTTATATACTGTGGTCGTACTCATTCCAGTTCTTCCATAAGAAGACATCCTTCCAACAGACCAAAATGATGAATGATTGATGACTATGGTCTTGTAGGATATCAGTTAGATTTGTATTTGTTTTAACTAGCTACTGTAGCCATAATTCGTTCCAGTTCTTCCACAAGAAGACACTTTGCCAATAAATTAAAACGATGAATGTTTAATGACTATGGTACTGTAGGATAGGAGTTGTATTTGTTTTAACTAGCTACTGTAGTCATATTCATTCCAGTTCTTCCACAAGAAGATACTTTTCCAATAAATCAAAATGATGAATGTTTAATGACTATGGTACTGTAGGATAGGAGTTGTATTTGTTTTTAACTAGAGACTGTAGTTATATTCATTCCAGTTCTTTCACAAGAAGACATTCTTCCAACAGATCATAACAATGAATGATGAATAGCTATAGTGTTATAGGAGTTAGTTGTAGTTTCTAATCTTCACTATCACAGTTGTACTTGTCCTAATCATTCTTCCACAAGAAGAAATTCTTCCAAGACATCCTTAAGAAGTTCAAGATATAACTGTGATGTGAAAACTTAGTTTCATTTGCTTTCAGTTCATTTGCTTTCAACTGCATACAAGTCCACAGTCAGAATTGTTCTACCTCTTCCACAAGAAGGAGCTCTTCCAAAATATCACTCATGATGAACAAACCGATTGTGTAACTTCATAGGATAGTGCATGTTAATTAGAATGCTCCGGAGTTTCATTTTGCATTTAATTCATGTCCAGCTACTTCATTTCAAAGTTTGATGATGACTTAGGATTTAACATTGTTCTAGTTTAGAAGCATCTTAAGCTCATGTTTAAATCAATTCATTGCACTCATATCTCATAGTCACACTGACACCCTTTGCACAGTAGATCATTTTAGTTGATAGGATTCCTAAGACAGCCTTCATTATTTACATATATCTTTTTGTTCTGAAAACCATCAGTGATCCATAACTTTAGGAACAGAAGATAACATCATTACAAGGTCTGAAATATCTCTGCAAATTCCTCACTATAAACAGAGCTCTTCCTCAACAGAACTACCCTGAAAAGAAACCAATAACTCTTGGAGAATAGACTCTGACCTTCAATTGAAATTGCAGAATAGAACTAGGAATTAATCATGGAATAGATGAGTTTAGAATAGAATATTGCATCATGATTAGTGTCTAATTTTCTAGTTAGAAAACTTGCATATTTAAGTGATCATTTCTCAAAGTCTAGTTTGTGTCATTTGTTTAAAAAGTCATCATCAAGCTCTTGTTTCTATTCAGTCATAGTTTAGATGTTGCTTCAGTATTTTTGATTACATTTGCCATTCCATACATTAGGCTCAACTGTGTTCTTGTCCACCAATTTCTTTTCATTAGTTTTCTAGACATTTCCATTGTAAACACAAAACTTCAAAAGACCAAAAACATCATAAATCAACATTAAAGACCAAAACATCACAAAACACTACACACAACGCACTAGGAAACAAGCACCTAGGTACATATGGTACATTTCACTTCAGCAGTTTACAAATCCTGGTTGACAATTAAATGAACTCAGTTTAGGAGACTAGATTGAAGCACAACAGTCTACTTACAAGACTGTACAGATAACATACATCTTCATGAGAGAAATTTTCAGGTTGCATGGTATTCCGAAGATGGCTATCTCAGACAAGGATGTTAAGTTTACATCAACATTTTGGAAGAATCTGTTTACAGTTCTGGGGACCCAAATAAAATTTAGTACAACTTATCATCCCCAGACAGACAGTAAAACAGAGCGAGTAAACCAAGTGTTGGAAGACATGCTGTGCATGTATGTGATGCAACAACCAACCAAATGGGAAGACTATTTTCATCTTGTTGAATTTACTTACAACAATGGTTATTAGGAGTCCCTTAAGATGAGTCCTTTCGAGGACTTGTATGGGAGGCAGTGTCGCACTCCAATAAATTGGAGCAGCCCTGAAACAAAATTAATGTTGGGACTAGAAATGCTAGCTGAGATGGAATCAAAAGTAAAGAAGATAAGGAAAAATTTGAAGGTTGCACAAGATCGGAAAAATATCTATGCAGATAAGAAGAGGACTTATCGGGAATTCAAAGTGGGAGACCATGTGTATGTGAGGATCAAACCCAAGAGTAGTACCTTGTGGTGGACCTCTTGTGCCAAGTTGGCTCCCAGGTTCTGTAGACCCTTCCAAATTTTGGAAAGGGTAGGACCTGTGGCCTATCGGCTGGCTTTACTCAGTCACATCCGAGTACACAATGTGTTTCATGTGTCCCTGTTGAAGCGTTATGTGCATGATTTGAAGCACGTAATTCATTGGCAGAATATACAGGTAGGATATAATTAAAAATCCTAACTTGAAATATGATTTTTGTATGAGAATTCAGCAAAGAACTTTTCTGTTTGTAGGTAGAGCCGGATGGCGCGTTTTTGGTCGAGCCGCAACACATACTTGACTGGAGAGAAATTATGCTCTAGAAGTGAGTCATCACCCAGGTTAAAGTGCAATGGAAGCACTTCGGCCTGGATAAGGTTACTTGGGAGGACGAAAGATTTGGACTTGAGGCTTACCCAGAACTCTTTTATGAGCTAGAATGAAACACCGAGGACGGTGTTACTTCCAGGGGGGGAAGTTGTGACAACTGCAATTACTGTTAACTAGTTAAATGACTTTTATTAATTATTTAAGGAGAAATACTGAGACAATTAATGTTTTGTTGGAAAAGTTATTTTCTTTTTAATAAAATTAGTTATGGAAAGTCATTCCATAAAAAAAGAAAGTAAAAGGCTGATGGTAAATTTTTTCCAAGAACTGAAAAGGTGGTTGGACAGTTTGAACAATTACCTGCTCCTCTGGGGATAAGAGACTCATCCCAGTGAGGAATGGGGGTTCTGTTCATAGACTAAAGAGAGTGCAGATTTTCCAGAGCTAGTAGAGACCAGTGGAAAGCACTCAACAATCCTGATTTGATTTCTGGTTTTGACTGGACTTGGGGTCCCGAGGTCATAACAGAGGCATACTGTTAACCTGTACCTTTTATTGGAAGCATGAGGGAAGAGCAAGACGTCATGTCCTCTCTTGAAGGTTGGGTGGAACATCAACAATAATGTTTATAATCAGATAAGTTTCTGATTTATTTCTTTTTGTTAAGTTCAGTAAACTAGAATTATTGTTATGGAAATTTGAATAACAGAAAGAAACATGAATTTCTTGGGTATTAGGCTGGAAAGACTCTAGATTCGAAGAAATGATTTATTGTTTTTATACTTAAAAAATTTAGAATAGCTATTGATTCTACAGTGGAGATTATGGAAAGAAATGATTTACTGTGCTTAATTATTATGATGGAACAACAAAGTCCAAGAGAAACAATATTGTGTAGGGTTATACATTAGTACATTGTTCCTGTATAAAATAGGACAGCCTTGAGTTGTCAAAGACCAGTGCCTAGGACATCTTAAGACAAGAGGATTCAAAGGTATTTTTGCAAGCTGATAGGAAGGAACCTCTTGTTATGAAATGATGATTTAAGCCTTTTGATATGGGTCCAAGACATCAGATATAGAATATTGACAAGAATGACATCCAGTTGTGTAGCATGAGGGTCTATTAGCATGAATCAGAAGCAGTCATGAAAGTGAATTGTTGTGAGATGGGTCAAACATCAGTCCAGCGTACAATGACCAAGATAAATGAATATGAGAAAGAATGAAAGAAAATGAGGAAAATATCAGAGCAAGGTAGTATTATACGACATAAGAATCCACCCTCCACTAACACAAGAAGAATAATGGCATGTGAATAGAACTTAGAACAAAAACCGCGCCTCGATCTATATTTAAAATGTTACAGGCAAGAAGATATGAGTATCATTCACGATAAATTCACATCTAACAAATTCAAACATTCACATTCCGAAAGCTACGATAATAGGAGAATGATGAAAACACAATGAACATTTATATTTAAACACTGCTGAGAAAATACATACTGTTTACTCATCTCATTGAAATCCACAACAACAACATAATAGCTTCATCTCTTTTTTCCCAAAGGGGTCTTCAGACATACACTATGAGAGGATCTCAAAACCTTACAAAAGAGAAAATTCACAATTAACAACTTCTTCTGTAAAAATCTAGAACCCTTTCTTGGTTTCTCATTTCATCTTTTATAGCTCCCTAGATGAGCTTCGAAAGAAGATATTTTCAAAACAAAATATTCCCTCAGGATATTTTCTGTTCGTAGTCTCAATAAAAAAAAAAGAAAAACCAAAACTGGTGATGAGGAAAAACGACCTCTCATCATATACAACCTGGCCTGACAAAGGCCTTAACTAAAACATAACAGTAAATGAAAAATAAAGAGTGCATAGGGTGAAATCAAGATTTCACCCAATTTTACAATTCATAAGAATAAAAGTAAAATAGGCCGCATGGGCCAAATCATGAGTTTCATTTATTACGGCGATGAGGGGTGCTTGATGGCTGCGGATGTGGCCGAGATGATGACAAAGATAACCCTGCTTTGCGACCAGAGGGAGGTAGCGTTTGATGAGGAGATGAAGATATTGAAATGCTGGCATATTCATTGCATTTCTGCCACGCGACCTCACCTAGAGCTGGCATAGTGACAAATTTCTCAACCAATGCCTGCATATATGTGAGCTCGATATAGTCTACTCAGATGACTAAGAATTTTTTGACCTGGCAGAGGAGGAATTTTTTTTTACTTAGAGCGGCTATGATTGTATCTGCCTTTAGACGGGCAGTTTTTTCTAGAGGCAAGTTGGCATTGTTCATGATGTCTGACATTTTCTGTTCATAATCCGTTAGCTTGGAGAATGCGGAGGTTTCTAGGTGCTAGCATGATGGGAGGTCTGCCTCCACTAACTTATTCCACTCTCGGTCAAAATTCTTGACTTCGATTGAAAGTAATTTCAAACAACCCAACGCATTCGCGCGAACGGTCTCCCTCTTGATTGCTCTTCTAATCTCCATTGCCCTTCTGAATCGATCAGTGATTCCTTGTGCTTGCAATTCCTCTGGGCCCAGTTCATTTAGATACCGAATATACCTGCTAGCCATTTCGACCTTTGCATCTCCTTCCACGCGTCCTTCCTGCAACTGTCCTTCAAATAAGTGAACAACAAGTTTCTTATCATCAACCAAGGTGAGGTAATTCCAGTGCTACCTAACTTCTGCCATTATATCAGTCCAAATTAGGCATCTGGCTTCTAGGAGAGTCATGTTACCCTTTAGCCGAGCAGTCAAGTCTCTGATAGACTTATCTTGAGCCTGCTTTTCTCTTTGTAACTTCTCAATGTCATTCTGCAGGGACGTTACCACCTTCTGATTCGTAGCCAATGTAGCTTCCATCTCATTTAGCCTTTGGCGAGCTGTATGTGCTTCACTTTCTGAAACCTTTAAGTCTAACAGGGCCTTAGTTAGTTGTTCTGGGGTGGTCCCAGGCTCATTGGATGTCAGGGCTACGCATACATGTTGGTCCCATTTTGCCTGTAAGTCAGACAATCCCTGTCTTAGACTTGCAAAATCTGCGGTCTTTTGAGTATTATCTTCCTGTTCCTTAGCCAGTGAATCGGCAAGAGCTGATTTCTCCCTTTCCACTTGGATCAATTCATCCGTTTGCACATTCTCCCCTCTGGGTATGTTTAATTTCTTCTTCAACTCAAAGTTCTCTGCTTCCATATTAGTGATGAGCTTCTGCCGGATTGCATCCCTGTCAGCCCCTTTGTCCTTTACTTCTTTCTTAAGTGTTTCTATCTTGTTATTGATCGCTCTGGCACTAGCTCTCTCCCTCTTCTGGTTTTCTAATACCGAGGCATGTTTCTCCTCAAGTTTCCTCAAGGCAAGTGTGAGTTTCAATACCTTATCTCGCAACATGTCTCTGACGCATTGGTGCACGCCAAGCTTATCCGTTAGTGGGATATTTTCCAAGTTCAAGGCAATCTCCAGGGCTCGGTAATTACTCCCATCGTCCGAGGGCTGCAACGCTACCTGTGAAATAGAAAATATGAGCTGTTCCTTGTCCATGTCTAACTCAGTAGTAAGTCGGGTATGATATTTATCTACAAACCCGGCCAATTCAGCCCTTAGTTTTTCTCATGTGGTCCTATTCCTAGTGTTTATCTCCTCTCTCACTTCTGATTTGTCAATTGAAATTGCCTGCAAAATCCCAGAAGGGCTTGAGGAAGAAGCACTGTCGAAAGCAACCATGAAACCTGCCCTGTTTTTATCAGGCAATCCATATCGGGAAAACTCTTCCTGAGATGGCTCCTCCCATCCATTCTCTGGCCCTTCTGTTCTCTATTTCTTATAGGGATGAGCTCCCTCATCAATGTTCATGCCTGCTTGAATTCTTGAGGCGTCTAAGTCATCTGTTTGTCCCTTCTTTTCTGTCTCCGCGGATGCATTGTCGCCCCTCCCTTTTGCAGCTGAAGACTCGACCTCCATCTGTGCATCCAAAGGCCATGTATCGAGGTTAGCTCTCCACTCAATGAAGGGCCTATTCTCATGTACATAAGCAATCAAATTTATTTTCCTTTTCCTATTGGAAAGGAATCCTTTCGGGTCATAAGGCCAGACTTTTCCTTGTAGCCGGTCCATTCCTTACAGTAATGTTTCCACAGTGGAGAGGGCTTTGCCTCAAATTTATGGTGAAAGGATCGACATAAGTTGGGAGCTTGAGAATATATCCTTTCTTCGCGGGCATTAAGTGGGTTTGGTCAGCTTTCAAGGTTTGTCAAATAAATTCGAGGGAAATAAGCTGCATGGCTGGAAAAATCGGTAAACGGTAGGGAGGTACATTCGCGCCATAGACCCTGATCTCAATGTAATCATCATATAGGTACCAGTCCCCTATGCTATCTTCCTCGTCAAACTGTAGCCAGTCTTTCTTCTTAGGAAATATTCTAGGAGGAATGTCATGTATTATGGCATAGGCTATGGACATAAACTCATTTAAAAACCTTGTATACCCCTTCCCCCAGGTTGTTGACGAACTAAGATGTTCCATTCAAACACGGTTCTTGGCTGGGCATTTGTCCTCAAAAGCTTCTTTAGACCTAGGCTCTCAAACTTGTCAGCATGCTCAAATAAGAACAGGTAAAACACCAGAGAACAAAACCTGAAAGATCCGGTGGAAGGGAATTCTTGAAACTGGATTTGAATAGCTGAAGCTAGGAAAATGGGAATATTTAAAAGTATACCCTTCTGCATCATGAGCCATAGAAGAGCTATATATTATTTTGACACTTTCTCGACCTCTTTATGACCTAACAACCCTAAAATAAGAGCTAGGATCGAAAACGTCCAAAGGCGGGAGAGCTGTTAGGCGAGAATCTGAGAGCTGGTTGAGGAAGTCACTTTGTTGCTCCCAGGGTAACTTTGAGAATTGACAGGAAAGGGGAAATTCAGAGAACTCGACATAATTTTGACTTTGAGGGAAACAGAGGGCTTTCTTTATGAGTTTAGGCGATATGAGGAAAATCTTATTGCCTTGAGCAGACATGAAAAATTCCCTGTGCTCGTCATAAGCTTCACCGAGGCAACTAATGAATTCAGGAATTGGGTAAGTGGTTGGGGCGATTTGGTAGTACAGACCTAACCCAACAACTTTGAACCTGTCTTGACCCTTTAAATGACTCTCGAACAGCTTAGGTTTGACGCAAGATATGCTGAAAGGGTAGAATGGGTTGTGAATTCGCGCATGAGTGTCGATAAGGGGTTCAGGTCCAGGGACAACCCTGATCCGGATTTATGCAGGAATGCAACAGAATAAACACATAACCATAAATACAGAGATGCAGCGGAAATAACACTTCATTTCATTAATATCCAAGAACTGAAATTTGCTTACAGATAGAATGGAAATAAAACTAGCTAGGGCACTGGTAGCTATCTCTGAGAAGAGATGTGGCGGCTATAGGCCTCTGAACTGCCTTACAATGGGGCTCGAGGGCCTATTTATTATTGAGAAACAATGGAGAACCCTAAACATCCCAAAAACCTAACCCTAGGAGATGAAGCGCCAAAACTATGGGCCCCGTTTGGGTAAATTGGTGTTTCAACTTCCCAGGGACGTAACTTTGGCATACTATCTCCGTTTGACGCAAGCTTTGATACCCAAAAAACGTCGTTTAGGGCCTCAAAACGGCTCCGGAAGTTCAGGACCCGAAAAACTACTAAAAATAGTAAGTTATGCCAAAACTGAAAAACTGAAAGAGACAATGGTGGGGGCCAAGTGGAATAGGTGGGTGGCCACCAATATCCACCTGGATCATTCCTCCCCCCTTAGGAAGCAATGGTCCCCATTGCGTTAAGTTCCTCCATGAGATGAGGAAATTTATGCTGAACTTGGTCCCTGGTGAACCACTTTCCTTGGTGCAGGAGTTGGCCAGCTTTGACGTGTTTTCCCCCATATATCCCTCCGTACCTATAATCCATATGCGTATATTTATGTGTTTTATTCATCCTTGTTGCTAGTTTTTCTTTCCGCCCCCACTGCGCGACACTGCGCTCTGTTGGCGAAAACCCTCATTGTTCGCTCCCGACACCCCGTATGTCACTATTTTTGGTCCATGTCCCCATCATCTCCTTCATTCACGCTTCCGTCGCCTCCGCCCTCGTCTGAGTCAGTTTTCTTTTAACATTTTTCAGGGTTTTGCAGGTTTTTCAAGCATAAGGGGGCATATCAATCTGTCGCCTCCATTTCAGAGAATTGAGAGCATATCAGAGGATGATCTCCTGTGAGCGAAATTAAATAAAAGAGATAAAGCCGATACATGAAATGACTGTTATTAAAGAAAACACAGGCAGAGAGCTACAGAACCCTCCAGAGAATTTCGCCACGCATTTAAGGTTCAGACTTAAAATTCAGAATTCAAAGGCCAAGAGTACAGTACCAGAGTTGCAGGCCAGCTCAGGCCCCTCACGGCATCAGATTTTTCTTCAGCTAAAGGCATCCCGATGTACATATTTTATTATTTTCTGTCTTGTACATAAAGAGATTTTTATCTCCCGGCATTAATTTCTGTATACAGGTTGTTAGGTGTATTCATTTATAGCTAGTCATTCATGAAGAAGGCGTAAGGCTCCCCCGCCTTTCTTTTCCAATCTAGAGTAATAAGTGTAGATACCTACCTCTCCCTCCAGAAGTTTCTCTCCCCTCTATAAATATCAAGAAAGAAGACATTGTTAGGGTTCCAGATTTCTGTAAGCAAGCTGTGCAGCGAGAGGACTATTGTATCCATCTTGTGACATTTCTGTATGAAGTTTCAGAGCCCGTTGGGTCTCAGTGAGGAGGGGTTATGACTGTATTGAGGATTCTGGACTTTGGTATATTGCAGTATGTAATTTCTCTCATGTGTTAATATATCATCCTTTATTGCAAACTTTCTTCTTGTATCATGTTCTAGAATGCGAGTGGCTCATTAATTTGCAGTAAGGATTCATCTTAAGTGGTGCCCTTTCTGGAATTAGTCAAGCGCTTTAAATAGGCCTAGAAGTGATATACTGTTCCATGTTCACTCATTTCATAATCTCTGCTATATTAATGGCTTAAGGATTCGTAAATTGTTTTTCCTTTGTCGCAATATCTTCTCAAGTTTCTTTCTTGCCCACACTACTTGATATCCGATTCGTAATATATTATTTGAGGCTCCTCCTTTACGAAAGAAAAAAATCCGCCTCCTTAGCCGTCTCGATTAATACATCAAGTTTTACCTTATGTCTTTACTTTATTCCTATCTGTGTATCAGCCACTGAAAGAGAATTGGGACCAATTCAATCTATTTCAATTTCCTTGTTTAAAACAAGAGATAGTAAGTGAGTCCCTTGGACTGACAACCCAAACTATAAAGGACTCCTTGCTATATTAAGATGTCCTAGGCACTGGTCTATGGCAACTCTAGACTGTCTCTAGGAGGGTGACAAAATCATCCACAACATCTTTCTGGCGCCGTTGCCGGGGACCGAATTTAAGAATATCAGTTTCCCTGGGTTTTCGACATTTTATTTCACTCTCTAATCAGGTGAGCACAGAGGGGTGAAGAGTTGTAGATTTCTCACCTTGGCGACTCCACTGGTCCTTATTTGATAAATCTCATTAGTAGTCCTGGCTCCTCGTAGGCCACATTTGAGGTCAGATACAGCCCAACTGAAAACACCCTACGTGTCTGACCCAGAGAAAATTATTCATAAAAAAGTCTGGAAGGAGAGGAAGTCGGCCCTTGCTGAAAATCCTGAGTGTTCTGTTGAACATTATCCGCCCTCTTCTTCTTCTCAAGAAGTTAGAACAGAAAATCCCGAAGTTTATCTAGAAACCCCACGTAGGGGAGATACTTTATTTGGGGAAGAACCTTGTCCTGTTTCCGAGGCTGAGGAAATTAAAGAAGTCACTGAGGTAGCTCCCGTCAACCGAGAACTATTCCCATCCACACCCCAGACCTCAGTTCAATATATTCCCATTGTCATTCATACTCCGCTTCCCCCTACCCCTCTCCCTTCTTTTGTTTCTCAGATCGTTGTGCAACCCCCACCGCCTCCAATGGCCAATGTTCCTGCTTTTCTCCTGAACAAATATGCTCCTCTGGCCTTACCCCAAGTATTGAATGATATGCCACAGGATTATCTGAAGATTTTGCCAAGGTTCAATGGTGAAAATGATGTGGATGCTCAGAAACATCTCGAGACCTTCTGCTCCTTTGCAGAAAATTTGAATGTTGAACACTTGGATGTGGTTTTGAGATTATTTGTGCAGTCTTTAGAAGGTGAAGCTAGAAAATGGTTTAAAACACTGGGAAATCGTTCTGTGACAACTTGGGATCAGATGGAAAACGTTTTTCTCAGGAAGTGGGGAGAAAAGAAGGATTTTGGAATGTGCCTTACTGAGTTTAATACTATCAAGAAGAAACAGAATGAAAGGGTATCAGAATTCATCAAAAGATTCAACAAGCTGTATCTAAGCTTGCCTCCGGAAATGAAGCCAAATGAAGCTGCTGCCAAGATAATCTTCATAGCAGCCTTTGATTTTGATTTTGGATTCTCCTTAAGAGAAAGAAAGCCTGCCAATTTAGATGATGCACAAGCAGATGCTCTGGAACTAGAAGCAAACTTTGCCTCCACAGGAAAGTTAAAAGGGAAAATTGAACCAGACGCCAGGAGAAAAGGCAAAGAGGAGGTTTCTACCTCTAATCAAGAAAAGGATTCAGATAAAATGGATGAAATAAGTAAGATGATAAAGAAGATGGTCAAGATGGAACTGGAAGCCAAAAATGCAGCTCCTAAGAACTATTACAATGCTCCAAACAGAGGGTATAATCCTCAATATAGAAAGCCTCCATTGCAAATATTACCAAGAGAGACAAGGGAGCAGCAAGATCAGGTGCCTCACCCCTTGTACCTGGAAGGACCTGCAGATGACTCCACCGGAAATGCAGCCTATGGGTTAGAAGATTCGAATCTGGCCTTTTCAAATAATGATGATATGGAGTGCCCAGTGCAAGCAGAGGATGAAGAAGCTGAGATTGACCATTACTGCAAGCAATTCGCTGATTTCATGGAAGCCCAGTTCAACGTCAGATATGATCTCAGATCCTCAAGGAAGAGGACCAGAACTCAGGAGCAAGAAGAAGAAATACCTCAGAAAGAAGCATCTGCTCAGAAGGAGTCAGCAACCAAAAAGAATGTTGAAAAAGGTAAGAATTTTCTAAATACCCCCTTGCAGTCAAATGATCAAATTCCTTCTTCTTCCAAAACAGTCAGCCCTCCTAATGCTGAGCCAGTGTCCCAAGAAGTCAAGTCCTCAGTTGAGAATAAGGAGTCAAAAGAAGTAATGATAGAAAAGTCCACATCTGCTTTTAATTTGCAAAAAGAGCTCGAAAAGATTAAGATTCCTGTCCCTCTGACTGAGCTGTTGAAGCAGCCTGTATATCAGTCTCAGGTCACCTCTTTCATGCCTATTCCTGAACCACAAATTGTACCTGATAGTCTAAATCTTCAGGAGGAAAGACCCATGGTAGTCTTTGGCCCACACGTTGAGGAGATAGACCCTTCAACTCCTCCCTTTTATGTGTCCCTAGTCATTCATGACCTGCTGCTTCACAATTGTATGTTGGATTCTGGAGCTTCCCATAATCTTATGCCTTTGTCTGTCATGGAGCAACTAGGGCTGCAAATTACAAGGCCTTATAAAGATTTATATTCATTTGATTCTAAAAGGGTTAAATGCTTGGGAATGATTAAAGATTTAGTGGTCAATCTAGCTCAAATCCCAACAAAAAGCGTGGTCATGGACATTGTGGTCGCAGATATCCCAGCTCGCTTTGGCATGCTGTTGTCAAGGTCCTGGGGTACTAAGATTGGGGGATCGATTAAACTAGACCTGACATATGCCACTGTCCCAGTCTTTGGTGGTCAGGAGAGGAGGCTGTATAGGGAGACCAGATTTGTTAAAATGGTGACCACTACCGATTGCTCGGACAACTCTCCAGTTTATAATAAAGAGGGAGACTTCTCATGTTTTGTGTTAGAAGAAAGTCAAGACTATGCACATGAGTCCCCCTCTGGTCAATTTCAAGCTGAGCAATACAAGGAAGGCCAGGAATCACAGGTATGGACTTTGCATTTTGATGGAGCAAATTCCAAGGAAGGTAACGGAGCTGGGGTGTTGCTAATTTCCCCCACAGGAAAAGGGGTGCCGCTGTCTTTCAAATTAGAGTATGAAGCTACAAACAATGTAGCTGAGTATGAAGCTTTGTTATTGGGTCTACAGACAGCTAGAAACATGGGCATCCAATGTCTAAAGGTGTTTGGAGACTCTGAGCTAGTAGTGAGACAGATTAAGAATGAATGCCAAACAAAGCATCCTTGGCTCAGAGCATATAGAAATGAAGTATGGGACATGATAGAAAATTTCTTCCTAGCATTTAATATACAGTTCATGCCCCGGGAGCATAACAGAATAGCAGACTCTCTTGCTGTGGCTGCTAGTACGTTCCGACCTCCTCAGAACCCATTGCTAAGATATGAAGTAGAGGTACGTTATAGACCATCTATCCCAGACAATATAAAGCACTGGCAGGTCTTTGAAGATGACGAACAAATGAAGAGATTCATGGAGACAGTGGGAGAATTCACAGGTATGGAAATTGATGATGATAAGGAGGAAGAAGCTGAAAACATTGCTGAAGGTAAATGGGAAGAAAATATAGCAGGAAACAGAGTATTGCGATTAAAAGGAAATGTCATCCCTAGAGGACTAGTACCTCTAGAAAGACTATTCAATAAGAATGATGTTCCCATGCAGCCAAACAAAACAGTAGAAGAAGATCAAGTGAGAGATTTAAATCTGGGTACTGCTACTGATCCCAAGATTGTTAAATTATCTAAGAATATCTCAGAAGAATATAAAGAAAAGTATTTGAAGTTATTTCAGTCTTATAAAGATGTTTTTGCCTGGTCCTATGAGGACCTAAAAAATTTTGATGTAAATATTATACAACACAAAATTCCACTCAGGGAAGATGCAAAGCCATACAAGTAGAAGCTCAGGCAGATTAATCCCCTGCTTCTTCCCTCAATCGAGAAAGAAATCAAAAAATTGTTGAAGGCCAAAATAATTGTGCCCTTGAGGTACTCAGAGTGGGTAGCGAACCTTGTTCCTGTCAGAAAGAAGAACGGAGAAATCAGGCTATGTGTAGACTTCAGAAATTTGAACAGAGCATCTCTCAAAGATAACTATCCACTGCCTAAAATGGATCATATCTTGCAGAAGGTGGTGGGAGCATCCAGAATGTCAATGATGGATGGATTCTCAGGCTATAATCAGGTAGCTGTTTTTCCAGAAGATCAGAAGAAGACCGCATTCACCACTCCATGGGGAACCTTTATGTATGCGAGGATGCCATTTGGATTGATCAATGCAGGTGCTACTTTTCAAAGGGCAATGGACATAGCCTTTGTTGGAGAACAGGACAAGTTTTTGGTAGTGTACCTCGATGACATCACGGTGTTTTCAAAGAATGATGATGAACATATCGTGCATTTAAGAAGAACTTTTGAAAAATGCAGAAGGTACGGCCTTTCTCTTAACCCCCAAAAATCTCTGTTTGCTTTAGACGAAGGGAAACTCTTAGGACATATTGTGACTAAGGATGGTGTTAAAATCGATCCTAAGAGAGTTGAAGTAATAAATAGCATTTCTCTGCCAAGAAATAAGAAAGAAGTACAGGTGTTTTTGGGGCGAATAAACTTTTTAAGGAGATTCATTCCTAACTATGCAGAGATAGTTAGGCATATAACCAATATGTTGAAAAAGGACAGCGAAGTTAAGTGGTCCCAGGAGTCTAGAGATGCATTTACAAGAATTAAACAAGCATTTGCCGAAGCTCCTGTGCTAGCAGGACCGGATTATAGTAAGCCATTTATGGTATTTTCCTTCGCTTCACCACACACAATTGTTGGAGTGTTATTGCAGAAAAATGAAGAAGGATATGAACAGCCCATAGCATTCTTCAGTCAGGTGTTGTATGATGCTGAACTAAAGTATAATATACTGGAGAAGCAGGCGTATGCCCTGGTAAAGTCCCTGAAAGCCTTCAGAGTTTATATTTTGCAATCTCATATTATTGCCTATGTTCCCGCAGCAGCTGTAAAAGACATTCTGGTTCAAGGAGACAGTGAAGGCAGAAGAGGAAGATGGATTGCAAAAATCCAGGAGTATGATCTAGACATAAAGCCTACTAAATTGATCAAAGGACAAGGACTTGCCAAGATGTTATCTGAATCTAATCATCAAGCTCTGGGCATTAATTTATCCATGATGGCAAATGAAGAATCAGAAAAGGGAGAGGAGCAACATGGACTAGAAATGGCCACACAAAAGGTACATGTGAAGTATCTGACTAGCCCATGGTATAAGCAAATAGTTGAATACCTGCTGACACTTAGCTGTCCTCCAGGATGTGATAAGGCAGCATACAGAGCCGTGAGGATGAGATCTCAGAAGTATGTCATTGCCAATGGACAGCTGTATTGGAGAGACCCTTTGGGTATCTTACTGCTATGCCTCACAGAAAATGAAGTGCAGAACATAATGACAGAATTTCATGAAGGAATATGTGGAGGACACTACAGCTGGAGAGCTACTACCAACAAAATCTTGAAGGCTGGTTTCTACTGGCCAAAATTATATTCAGATACCTTCACTTGGGTCAGAACATGTGACAAATGTCAAAGGTTTGCAGAAAGACAGAAGTTAGCATCTTTGCCCTTGATTCCCGTGCATGTAAATGAACCCTTCCATAAATGGGGATTAGACTTTATAGGAGAAATACACCCCCCATCAAGCGGCCAACATAAATGGATACTGACAGCTACAGATTATTTTACTAAATGGGTGGAAGCCATACCTACAAGAAGGGCTACAGATGCTGTAATCATGAATTTTTTAGAAGACAATATCATATCCAGGTTTGGCTGTCCTGCAAGAATTGTAACTGATAATGCTCAAGCTTTTAAGTCTGCCAGATTTGTAAATTTTTGCCAAAGATATAATATTATATTGACCCATTCTACAGCGTATTATCCCCAGGGGAACGGGCTAGCAGAATCATCCAATAAAACCCTGGTGAGGGCCCTCAAGAAAACAATAGCAGAAAATCAGAAGAACTGGGATTCTCAGTTAAAGTTTGCTCTGTGGGCAAATAGGATAACAAGCAAAAGAGCAACAGGCAAGTCTCCATATGAGCTGGTGTATGGGCGGGCTGCAGTATTCCCTGTGCAATTAGCACTGCCAGTGGCGCGTTTTATGCAGGAAAATCAAGAAGAACCCGACGAGAAGATCAGAAGAATTAATCAGCTGGTAGAATTGGAGGAAACCAGGAACCAGGTAGACCAGAGATTAATGGAATACCAGGAGAAGATGAAGAAAGTATTTGATCAGCATGCAAAGGGCAGAAATTTTCAAATTGGAGACCTGGTTCTTAGGTGGGATGTTCGCAGAGCAGAAAAGGGCAAGCACGCTAAATTCGATCCATTATGGTTTGGTCCATTCAGAATTGTAAGTCAAGGAGGGAATAATACTTTTATGTTGGAGAATCTACAGGGTGATTTGTTAGATGCGCCCGTGAATGGCCAATTCCTCAAGCCATATTTTCAATTCTGACCCAGGTGAAGAATGACAGACTGTATATAATGTATATAAATTGCTTTTATTTTAGTTTTTGCAGAGAAAAAAGAATGTTGAGAGTTACCGGAAGGTGCAGCACAGAAGAAATTGAGCTGCAGAATTGAAGTTTTGAATGGTCTGCGTGTTCTCGACATGCCCGAGGTCGAGCATGCCGTCCCCAGATGGAGCCGATGTTGTACATTGTTCCCCTCCATTCAGATTTAGCCCTCGATCCCTTTCAATCCTGTTCCATTATATTCTATGGCTAAAAACCCCCTTTCGGCTCTAAAAAATACGTTGTTTAAATGTTCAAATTACATGCTTTATATGTCGGGCCGAAGCCCCTTAGGATTTAGCCCCCCGCCTTGATTTTCACAAGACCCGAGTCCAGGACCACAGGCTAGAAGATAAAGGGGGTTGTCGTTTAAGTCCCGGGCGCCACGTGGCCGTCCTGGGATGAACAAATCAACGACGCGTACTGAACTTATATGGAGGGCCCGTGCGCAGGGTCTCCGCGCACAAGAAACCAAAGTATCTTCCGCACCACTTATATTGTCGATGCGTACGCCCACGAGAGCAAGCGATCCCAATACTAGAGGTGCCACGAGTCTGTGCACGAACAGAAACCGCCGATCCCCCGCGCGTTAAACTTTCGACTACACGGCAATGATTCGTCAAACCGTCGGAGGATCCAGATCTCCATATCCGACGGCGGAGACCACGATGATCGTCCGTCCTTTGCCACGTACCGCTGTGCCCCGCCACTCGCCATCGTCGCTTTTCCACCAACCTTCGCCCGTAGAGTCCTCCGCCATGTCATCCCTTCACTGGTCCCCTGTTAACCTACGTGTCTTTCCCCCATATATCCCTCCGTACCTATATATACATATGTGTATATTTATGTGTTTTATTCACCTTTGTTGCTAGTTTTTCTTTCTGCCCCCACTGCGCGACACTGCGTTCTGTTGGCGAAAACCTTCATTGTTCGCTCCCGACACCCCATATGTCACCGTTTTCGGTCTGTGTCCCCATCACCTCCTCCATTCACACCTCCGTCACCTCCGCCCTTGTCTGAGTCAGTTCTTTTTAACATTTTTTCGTGTTTTAAGGTGTATTTCACATAAGGGGGTATATCAATCTGCCGCTCCATTTCGCAGAATTGGAGAGCACACGGTAGGATGATCTCTCAGGATAAATTAAATAAAAGAGATAAAGCCAGACATGAAATGACCTGTTATTAAAGAAAAACACAAAAAGAGAGCTACACAACCCTCCTAGAATTTCGCCACGCATTTAAGGTTCGTACTTCAATCTGGGGTAATCAGCGTCAGAGTACAAGATTAGTAGTTGTTTTTTTTATTTTATTGAGATTTTTTCCCTAAAAGCATCCCGATGTACATATTTTATTATTTTCTGTCTTGTACATAAAGAGATTTTTATCTCCCGGCATTAATTTCTGTATACAGGTTGTTAGGTATATTCATTTATAGCTAGTCATTCATGAAGAAGGCGTAAGGTTTCCCCGCCTTTCTTTTCCAATTTAGAGTAATAAGTGTAGATACCTACCCCTCCCTGCAGAAGTTTCTCTCCTCTCTATAAATATCAAAAAAGAAGACATTGTTAGGGTTCCAGATTTCTGTAAGCAAGTTGTGCAGCTAGAAGACTATTGTATCCATCTTGTGACATTTCTGTATGAAGTTTCAGAGCCCGTTGGGTCTCAGTGAGGAGGGGTTATGACTGTATTGAGGATTCTGGACTTTGGTATATTGCAGTATGTAATTTCTCTCATGTGTTAATATATCATCCTTTATTGCAAACTTTCTTCTTGTATCATGTTCTAGAATGCGAGTGGCTCACTAATTTGCAGTAAGGATTCATCTTAAGTGGTGCCCTTTCTGGAATTAGTCAAGCGCTTTAAATAGGCATAGAAGTGATACATTGTTCCATGTTCACTCATTTCATAATCTCTGCTATATTAATGGCTTAAGGATTCGTAAATTGATGCGCCCTTTTGTCAGTAATATCTTCTCATGTTTCTTTCTTGCCCGCACTCCTTGATATCTGATTTCTGTAATATATTATTTGAATCGGCCCTCTTTACAGTAAAACGGTCTCTTAGCTGTCTGATGCTATCATACTGAATTTTTACCTGATGTCTGTACTTTATTCCTATCTGTGTATCAGCTACTGAAGGAGAATTGGGACCTATTCAAGCTCTTTTCAATTTCCTTATTTAAAACAAGAGATAGTAAGTGAGCCCCTTGGACTGACAACCCAAACTATAATGGACTCCTTGCTATATTAAGATGTCCTAGGCACTGGTCTATGGCAACTCTAGACTGTCTCTAGGAGGCACAAAATCATCCACAACAAGGTTCACGCGACAACCCCGCGTCCTCAGGCTTGTGGGGTTTCAGGTTCAGACTTTCTGAACTTATCTTTCCCCATGACCATTTGAAAAGCAAAAATAGAAGGAAAACGGTGAGGTGGAGGAACAACTAAATACCTGCAAATAGTGAGGAATCCCAAGGGTAAGACGATGCGAGGGTTGAAAACTACCTGGTACTGTATTTCAACCTCTGTTTCATGACATATTCGTAAAAAACAAATATATTACCAAGTCTGGGAGTAAAACGAGATTAAATTGGACCAAGATTTGTGGAATATGAGGCGAGGATGAAAACTGTAGGGTAGACGTCATAAGGACGTTGAAAATGGTACACGTGGCGGTAGGTTATTGGCTTTTGTGAGCCGGGTGGGTGAGATCCATGTGCCGAGTTAAAGCATGTACCGGTTTCATACTACCTTCCCTAGACTTACCTTACCTTTAGTTACGTGCACCGATGCCATTCTTGATGGGCTCACGTTATAACTCCAACGGGGTTCATGAGGGCCTCTTGCTATAGTCTACCACCCCACGAAATGTTTAAGATTGGTCTGCCACCAAGTGACATCACCTCCTTTGGGGGGTAGGCCTTCCCATCCTTCCACCTTTCTTTGGTACCCCCGGAATACCCCGCTCATGCTCCCTTCTTTGGTGCCTCCGCCATATAGAACATGAATTTCTCATTAGAATATGTTGTACCTCAATTTTCCTATCTGCACTTGTGCCTTAGGGAGTTTTCCTGTCAAACTGTCTTTCAACTTTGTTACCCTGCCATCCTCATGGGTTTCTTCTTCTTTATTTGGGCTTCTCTTTTTTCCTTGGTGTAAGGGCTGGTTAAACAACACAATGGACAAATGAAAGACATCAGTGGGTTAATAATTATGAGGACATGCCCCCTGTACTTTTTCTAAGAATTTGGATCAAAACTGGTTAGTAAAAAGGACCAAAAACACCCAAAAAATCATGTTTCTACCTCTTTTTCATGGTGGTGCTGCACATAGAGGCAGTCTTCGGATATTTCAATTTTGAGGGGTCAAAAAAGCTCCAAATTAGAAACCAAAAGAAGATCTGGAAATTAGACAGGACAATATTTCCAATGATCTATCATGAGCTACATTTGGACATCGAGAAATCCTTCAAAAGTTACCTGTAATGAGGGCTATTTTTCCTCCTTGGTGATGTGCATATGACAAATTCTACCTATTTTGGAGTTTTCTCTGTTTTTCACATAATTTTTGAGTTTTACCTCACTAGTTTGGATTTTCACTAATGTAATTGATAAATATGAATGTAATTATGATGAGGATTAGTTTACTATAGGTATATTCATTAGCTTGAGTCCTCGATAGGTCAAATGAATCAGTTTCCTCTCTTTTAGAGGCAAGTTGTTGGGTCTTCCTACTCTTCAGATTCTTGTTTAGCATTTGGTGGAAACTGATCCTCATCGCATGGATTCGACTCCCTGAGTCTAGGGTGAGTTTTTTTGAGGTCTATATATTCTTCTTCTTTATCATTAGTAAGGGCTGGACTTAGTTGGATACTTGGCCTTTGAAGAGACACACTTTGTATCAGTTCTGAGCAGAAATATTAATCAGATTTGCAGCTATTTTTATGGAATCCCTGTGGTGTGGCGTTCAGTTTCAGTTTCTCCTTTTGTTTTCATGTTTTGAAATGTATTGTTAATTTTATTCATCATTTCATAACTTCTAAGTGAATTTATGCAAGTTAGATAAGCAGAATCCATTCTGATATGCTTTGTTTTGGGTAGACATTCACAGTTTGTTAAATTTATTCAGTTTAGAAAGAACCCATGATTTCACCATGCTCTTTCTAGCTCCTCACCTGTCTTGATCATCCCACCCATTCAAATCCTAAAGTGCTAAATCACTATGCCTACCTTGCCCCATAGAACACCCAACAAATTTTGACCTAATTTCCCTTTCCTTGATTTTTTTTCTCCTTCTAATCCATCACAACCCTTACAATCAAATCAAAACCTTGAGCTACTATACCTAGCCTAATAATTTCATTATCTAGTCATATTGGTTGTGATCCTTACGAAGAAAGCCCTCTCCTTGCCTAGTAGGGCTAGCTACTTGGCTAAGCGTGGTTTGTGGTTACCTTGGAATTGCATTTTTTAGCCTGAGGTTCAATGTGAATGATAACATTTTGGCAACCATAATGGGGAAGAAAAATATCATATCTTCCCTAAGAAATAATGACAAAGTTTAGATCTGATTGCTGATGGCGGAAAACAATCAGATGCATATGAAGGTTGAACTCTTCAGCTGATGACTACAACTTGATGTAAAGACTACACTAGAGGATTGACCTTGCTAGCAGGAAAATGGAAGGATCTTACACAAAGGTTAGGTATTCAAAGTGGAATTGTATTCCAGATCTAATCTTCTTTCTTGTAACTTACTTCTTTTCTTTTCCTGAAACTATCCTGAAATTTTTCTAGAGTTTGTTCTATGATAAAGATGATCAAAATCTTGATTCTACCTATTCGAAAAGTGTAAATACTGATTTTTCCTTTAATCTTGGTCCACATACATTTTCTGAATCTTATGATGACCATCTTCAAATCGATGATCCTAAAAAGATCAAGACTGATCCTACAACTTATGTACATACTCCTACACCTTGTAAAACTCCAGATCAATACAAACCACTCATCTTACCTCCTATACTCCATGCTTTCCTTAAAAATAATTACCTATATCTGCCAAGGTTTGATGGTGAATATGACAACATCACTGCTGAGAGACATATACAGAATTTTGAGACTTTCCTAGAAATTTTTGAATTTGACAAATAGGATGTCAGTATCAGGTTATTTTCTCTTTCTTTGCAAGGAAAAGTCAAGAGTTGGTTCAAAAACTTGCCTGCCGCGAGCATCTCAGATTTCCCGTAGTTCGTCAAATTTTTCCTCGATAGGTGGGTGGTAAAAAAAAACCCTTTCCTAATTCTAAAAGGGTATGACCAGCTGAAAATACATCTAGGGGAGATAGTACAACAATTTTCTTCCAGATTCAATCAAGTCTATTATTCGATATCTGTTGATATAAGACCCCCTCCTGGCTCAACTCTTTTACATTACCTAGATGCCTTTTATCTAGAAATGGAGTTTTAGCTAAGAGAAAGGAACCTTGCAACACTTGAAGAGATGAAGAACAATGCAGTAGATGTAGAGGCTAATTTGTTGATCAGAAGGGAAAAGTTGAAGGAAGAAGAGAAGAAGAAGATTGCAGAGCACCTAACATCTTCAGAGGTAAAGCTTGACATTTTGGTAAGTACAATAGAGGAAATGATGAAAAATATCACCATGAGAGATTTATTTTCCATTCAAGATCATCATGACCAACTTATCCCAGAAAAAAAAAAAAATATATATATATATATATATATATATATTGCAAGCCCTAAAGATTTCCCTGCTAATCCCAGCCACCATAGATCAGAAAATGGATTTGTAGATCAATCCGAGGAGAAACAATATGATAATCTAATGTGTATGATTGGTGACATTACTTATATTGATGATTTGCCAAATTTTGATCAATATGATGATGATTATGTTCTCCAAACATAAGCTAATATTACAAAGAAATCAGCAGATATATATATATATATATATATATATATATATATATATATATTGCAAGCCCTAAAGATTTCTCTGCTAATCCCAACCACCATAGATCAGAAAATGGATTTGTAGATCAATCCGAGGAGAAACAAACTGATAATCTAATGTGTATGATTGGTGACATTACTTATATTGATGATTTGCCAAATTTTGATCAATATGATGATGATTATGTTCTCCAAACATAAGCTAATATTACAGAGAAATCAGCAGTTGGTTTGTGGGAGGAAATTCAATTTCAGCAGCTCGAAAAAAGTGATCAGTAGATGCATATCAGCTATGATAGTGATGAGGAAAGTCTAGAAAATTTGGAAGTAAGTGAAGGATCTTTGCCTCTTTGTTTATCTTCATTTCAGTTCATCAGAGATAACTTTCATGCGATTAGAAATCCACACTCATTGAGTTTTGATCTTGACAATCAAGAGGATATTCAAATTTTTTATCAAAGCTCCTTACCCTTATGTTTCTCCTCATCTGCAAAAATAAGAGAAAACTATAAGAAAGCATATAAGTGAGTGGTCAACACTATAAATGATGAACATTCTCCTAAATTGGTTGAGAAAATAATTTGCGACATAGAATCCTCCTTAGCTCCAGATTTGCAACCACTGAATTCCATTGAATGTCATGTTGCAGATGAAGGCTTGGAAGTTGAAACACATGATCAAATGATGCAAGATGATTCTGTACCGCTATGTTTTGAAGCATTTCAATTTTAAAAAAAAAATCATAATATCTCTAAAGAAAAGGATGAGAGGCCTTTAGAGTGTCATGCAATCTCATTAAACTGATGGATACGTTTTAGCAGTTTTTTGAAGTTTTTCATGACCCAGTAGCTGATGTGTTGGATGATATCTGCAGTAAAATTCCTTCTTCATTAGCTAACTGTGAGCCTGAAAAGAGTGTTGATATAAACTTGATCCGACAGCCGACTTCATTATTTTTTTCAACAGGTGTTTCATTACAAAGCTCAAACCAAGATTTGCAGTCATATCATGAGAGTAATGAAGAAGATTCTTGTTTTGTTGATGATCATCAAGAAAAAATATTCATTCACGAGTTTTAGGATCCTTTTGTCAACTTGCTGTAGTCATCAAAGAAAGAAAGCACAGATGTTAGGAAAATTTTAAAACCAAGGTACGAAGACTACCTAGAGCAGAGCAATAACATATTAGATGGGCTAGAAATCAATATGTATTACTATGAAGATCCTTTCACACAATTCTTGAGGTCAATCAATGGGCTTGTGCTTTGCAATTTCATCAAGGTTCGATCTGTGGATAAGTTTTCATGGGATTTTCCTTTCAGTAGTTCTTTCTTCTTGCTCATATGCGGAAAATTCAAACAACAACTAGAGTGCTTTCATGGTTGCATTGGTTGTTCCATTTCACTTGATCAAGTGATGAATGGATCAGTTAGAGTAGGTTTTGTTGAATAATCTCAATTCTGAGAATATTTTTAGTGACTCTTGAGTCAGTCTTGAGTCAGTTTATTCAGTCAAGTTTTCTGTATTCAGTTAGTCTTTAGCTTTTGACTCCATTTCCCAATGGATAAACACTTGGTCTACGGTGTTCTTGGCACCACCAAGGAGCTACCATCCCCAGCTGGAGTCGATGCTACTGTCATAATATGCTTTTGCCCTCAGTGATCAAAATCACTCTTTTCATATTCATTTTAGGTGTCCCACTCAAAAAACTTTTATCATTCCATTAGGTCATGTAAAAAAATGATTCACTAATGGTATCCCTAGTCATAAAGTCTCATTCTCCCTCACAAATTATCATTTTCTGGCCCACCTTCATGTGTTGCTAAACATAAAAAACACTTTTGAAAATATTATTTCACTGTGTCATATGTCAGTCAAAGTCAACCACGGAGTCAGGTCATTCAAGCTCACATTAGGTCATTAGGTTTCATTGTTCAAAGTCAAAAAATGCACCATTCCATCTCATAAGGTCAACAAAAGGTGTGAGACTAGCCCAACAATGTCTCTTTACCATGTAAAGATGATCTCCAAGATGGTTTCCAAAGTTGTAATTTGATTTCAAGTGTGAGTTTCATTCCAAGATGTAATTTTATTTTTATTCATGTAATTTTATGTCAGTTCAAATGAAATTTTTAATTACTCCATCTCCCAAGGCTTCCAACTCAGAGTTCCACATGCAAACACATCAAGTGTCAAATAAAAAAAATTTCTACTTTAGAAATTGATCAAATGTCAAAGGGAGTTGTCTTTTTTCAAGGGTGCCTAAGTCATCATTTTCCACAAGCACTAAACCCTAATTTCCTCTCCCACTAAGCTAGGGTTTGCAATGGAATTAGAGATATATGAGTAGAGGAGGCATAAGTTAGGTCATATCAGTAATTATGAGGTCATTTCAAACTCATAAACATCATGTCTCCATCATTTTCCAGGAAATAATTCCAAGAGTCCAGCCATTTGCCACTCATAGGGCCAGTGTTACTTCAAAATATTTTTCTGACCAAACAAAGATGAACTTGATAAAAGTGATAGACGTTTATGTCCATCATAGGTCCAAGAAAAAAAACCTCCTTCACATTTTACACAGGTGTCATGGTTTTGGATAAATGTCAAAAATACAGGTGCCATAGGAGAGTTGCTTCACTCATGGATTGACCTTGGGAAAATCCATTTTTCTCGCAGCTCGAGTGTCCAAATGACTTGCTTGATAATTCAAATTACAAGTAGACTGGAATAGATTTCAAATGAGCTATCATGAGATCCATTTGGAGTTGAGGAAGGCCTCCAAAATTTTCCTGCAAGAGCGCACTTCATTTTTGCACCCCCATTCTGCACTTTTTGACCAGTCTCGGGAGAATCGATTTTTCAGGGGCTATACTTGATCATTTTTCAGTTCTTAATAGGTCCATTGTGTAGCCAAGAGAAATATATTTCCAACAAGCCATCATGCACCAAATTTAGACTCGGGGAAGGCCTTCAAACGTTACCTTCATGATGGCGCTATGCATAGCAGTGAGGCGTTGTGCATAGGAGCAGTGCACTGCGGATAGAGCAGTTTTCACAGTGTTAAATAACACTATGCTACGTACAGGGCCAGACTCCTCCAAATTTCTCTAAAACTCCTCAAATTTTATTCTCCACCTCAAATACAAGTAATTTAACCCTTATATCTCCCTCCATCTTCATTTTTATGCTTGTGTTTGTGTTTCATGTTGGCTAAAATTACAAGGAAACCCTAGTTTTCCTTTGCCTCTCCCAAAATCCCCATCCCCCTCACAAACTTCCCAAAACCCTCCTTGTCCCAATTGATTTTCCCTAAACCCTACTACATCACCCTATACCTCTAAAGACACTAAATCTACCCCTACAACCTCATCCCTAGGTCCCTACACCCTTTTCCATAAAAGCCCTAATTTCTAGAAATCACACTATTTGTCCTAGATTTCCCCCTACCTTTTACTTGTAATTGAATTTTCATTTTCATATCCCTTAATAATTTCTCTTCCCATCACCTTGCAAGGTTTCATAACCTTTTTCCCCATCTCCCTTAATTTTTTTGGCCCTATCCCTATCCCCTAAATCCCTCATTTCCTCATTTCCTTCCCTGCTCCCATTCCTTTCACTTCCTCACTCACTCTCCCTTTTCTTTCCTCTCCCCTAGGGTTTTCAAAGTGCCAAGAACAAGCATGGAGAGAGAGGACAGAGATTACACGGAGGAAGAACACAGAGATGATGAGTGTGAGGAAGATGAGATTTCACAATAGAGAAGGCCACACAAGGGAGGTTGAAAACATCAGGAAAAGGCCAAAGATAAGAGGCATCAAAAGAGCGTTGGAGAAAGAAAAGCAAGAAGCCCAAAGTCTGAGTTTTGACCAGTAGTTGGAAAATGAGATTGAAGATAATAAAGAAGTGTGGCTTGAGAGAGTCAACATTCACTTGGAGAAGCAGCTAATGAAGGCAAAAAGAGAAAATCAAATGATCAGGCACATGGTCGATCACTATCAGACCCAGAACAAAATTTGCAATATCAAGGTCAACCAGATAAAGGGTAAACTGAAGGAGATCTAGAAGGGTAAGAAGGGAGGTGAAAAACTCAATATACTTACTGATGCCTCCTTAGCTCAACTTTAAATGTGATTGTGGGCCTAACCCACAAACTTTGAATAATTTTGAAAAAAATTGGAAATTTTTGGTATTTGGGAAAATTTTAAAAATCACAAAAAAACTAGCTATATGCGCAACACCTTGGCGCTGTGCACACCTTTGGGGAATCCAATGGAAAAATTAAAGACATAAATGGGTTCATAATGATGAGGAAATACTCCCTGTACTATTTCTAAGAATTTGGAGCAAAAATGGTCAGTAGAAAGGACCAAAAACACCCAAAACATCATGTTTCTGCCTCTTTTTCAGGGTGGCACTGTGCATTGAGGCAGTCTTGGGAGATTGCAATTTTGAGGAGTCAAAAAAACTCCAAATTAGAAACCAAAAGAAGATTTGGAGAGTAGACAGGACAGGCTTTCCAATGAGCTATCATGAGCTAAATTGTTACATTAGGAAGCTCTTCAAAAGTGACCTGCAATAAGGGCTATTGTTTCCTCCTTGGCGCTGCGCATAGGATAAATTCTGCCTGTTTTGGAGTTTTCTTTGTTTTTCACGTAATTTTTTAGTTTTACCTCACTAGTTGGGATTTTCACTGATTTAATTGATAAATATGAATGTAATTATGATGAGGATTAGTTTACTATAGATAGATTCATTAGCTTGAGTCCTCTAGAGGTAAAATGAATCAGTTTCCTCTCTTTTAGAGGCAAGTTGTTGGGTCTACCTAGTCTTCAAACTCTTGTTCAGCATTTGGTGGAAACTGATCCTCATCTCATGAATTCGACTCCCTGAGGCTAGGGTTATTTGTTTTTAGTTCTATATCTTCTTCTTCTTTCTCATTAGTAAGGGTTGGACTAAGTTGGATGCTTGGCCTTTGAAGAGACACACTTTGTATCAGATCTGAGTAGGAATATTAATCATATTTTCAGCTATTTTTATGGGATCCCTGTGGTATGGTGTTTAGTTTTAGTTTCTCCTTTTTTTTCATGTGTTTAAATTTATTGTTAAGTTTATTCATCATTTCATAACTTCTAAGTGAATGTATGCAATTTAGATAAGCAGAATCCATTCTCATATGCTTTATTTTGGGTAGACATTCACAATCTGTTAAATTTCTTCAGTTTAGAAAGAACTCATGATTTCACCATGCTCTTTCTAGCTCCTCAATTGTCTTGATCATCCCACACATTGAAATCGTAAAGTGCTAAATCACTATGCCTACCTTTCCCCATAGAACACCCTGCAAATTTTGACCTAATTTCCCCTGTCCTGACTATTTTTCTCCTTCTGATCCATCACAACCTTTACAATCAAATCAAAACCCTGAGCTACTATACCTAGCCTAATATCTTCTTTACTCAACCATTCTGGTTGTGATCCTTACAGAGAGAGCCCTCTCCTTGCCTAGTAGGTCTAGCTACTTGGCTAAGCGTTGTTTGTGGTTACCCTGGAATTTCCTTCTCTAGCCTGAGGTTTAATCCGAGTGATAAAAAAAGTACTACCTATTAAGAAGTGAAGCAGTAGCTTGACCCACAATAAGTGAAAAGACACTGAATATTACAAGTGCGCAATGGGTCTTCCCTTTTCTTGCAAATATATTTCTATTGGGGCCTCTTCCTGGATCTGCATCCCTGATCAAACCAGGGCTTGAAGTTCCAATATCTCAAGGTAAGTCAAATTATATTACAACTTCTTTCAGATAGAAAGTTCAATCAAATATAAAATTAATCTAAAAGATTTGATAGACATACCTTCTTGTACTACATCCCTGATCAAACCAGGGCTTGAATTTCCAATCTCTGTAAGTCAGTCAAATTATATTACAACAACTTGCAGATAGACAGTTCAGTCAAATGTAAAATTAATCTGAAAAATTTAACATACATACATTCTTGTACTCTGTTGTGGATTTTTGGAATACCACCCATTCGAAATGAATTACCAGTGTGCATCAAGAAAATTACTCAACTTGTGGATGTATCACCAAGAATTATTAGGCTTGTGGATGTATCACCAAGAAAAATTATACAAAACCTCATGAGTTGTTATCTTTAAAGAAACACATACTGAAACATAAACACCATGATGAATCTCAAACTTAGAAGAAGGAAACTAGGAACCGGGGCTAAACGAATTCCAGTAGTGATAATGGGGCAAGATAGGTAGACTTTGATAGCTTTCAGGGCTTTTTCATTGTAGTGTAGGATGAGAAATGGAATTAGAATGAGCATTTAAATAATGAATTCATTCTATAAGAATAAAGTAACACAACATAATTTCCCTTACAAAAAAGGGCTTAATTGATTGATGAATTATGTTTATAACTCTTTAGAACAATCAACGAAATCATAAGATATGAAATGGAATTGAGAAGGCATTCGATGAAATGAAACATGAAGGAGATACAATGCTATAAATCCATACCACATTAATCCAAAAATTCTTACTGCAACTGCCTCTATATTATCAAAAAAAAATCTAGGTACAATAGCTCTCCTGTGATATATCCAATTTCCAACCCCCCTTTATTACAAAAAAAATTCTTTTTTATAGGCAAAATTACAAGGGCCTATTTTTGCAAAACAGTAAATGTCTTTTTGAAAAAATGAAAATAAAAATAACATAAATGACATAAATCTCTTTAACTGATAATAAAAAAATAAAAAATCAATAATCATAACACCAAAGATGGCAACAATGTAAAAAATCCTCAAATATTTGAGTTTGTTGGTGTCAAATCTCCTTGAATATATGGATCTGTCTCCTTTTGTTAATATTGATCCTTAAAATCTGAGATTTCCCTCAACTATTTACTGATCATGCTCCTCGATATCTTATAGATGCTGATTTTTCTCCATAAAATCTAGAACAAAATATCCTCTGCCATCTTCTCTTTTGACCATTGACCCTGTGCCTAAGAATTTGGAACTGCATCCAAAACAACTTCCACTGAAATCATTCTCCACTTTGTAAGCCAATACTCTATGCAGACTACATGAAATATATGATGACATGACAAAATGCACAATTTATCCCCTTCTCTATTTTCCTCATTGCATACAAAACAGGTCTCCGAAGTGTCTAGAAATTCAAAGAATACATGATTTGGAGGGTGGATGAAACATACATAGCTAATAAGAGCCAAGGGTAATAAGCTATAATCCCTTTGAGAATATTCAGAATAAATTGCAAGTATACTTCCTAGAAAGCTCTCTAAAGTTTGAATGGCACAAGCATGGTGCCAAATAGAATAGATTACTTCTCACTCTGTTTCAAGGTGGGTCTTTATCCTGCACTACCTATATAAATTATTTGTATCATGTGTAAAGGATCATTGTGTTTTGAATTATCACTTATGGGATGCTACTAAAAATGAAAATGATATCCTGCAGGAAATTCCAGAGAGTCTGGGTGCATCGTAGCCATGAACATTACCACTGGAACACATTCATCCTACCTCTGGACTTTGATCCAGTTATGTGACCTAAAAGAAAAAACCAATTTAAAAATAATAGGAATAGAGCAAAGCACACTTCATAATCATTTGAAATTGGACATAATTATGTAACCAATAGAGGATCCATGTCTGAAAGCAGCAATCAGACCCTCTGCTCATCTTCAGCATTGCATAAACTTGAGGTTTTGTCATGTTTGTGCGCTTTCAGGACGTCACAGAGAGAGCTAGATCTGCCCCCCCCCAAATTTTATTTTCTTCACAGATATCGTGCAACATTTTCCTCCCATGTCCTGAGTTGGGAAAATCTCACAAGTGTATGACCATATCCTGCTAAATTTATTCTCAAATATACCAATTGTAGCCAAGCCAACATATAGGCCAATAACTAAGTAGCAGAGCAACACCCATGCATCAATTAGAGAATCATTACTTTTTCGAGGGGGCTTTTTCATGACATCTAAATCAGGCAGATAGAAACCTATAGTTGTTGTAGGTGGCCCATGAAACACATATATATCAATATGGTAGAAATATTTAGAAAATTATATATTACAGAGTAATGCAACACATAAAATATGCGGAAAACACAAACACACAAAACACATAAAACCAAAGAGACACGGATATACATGGTTCACCCAGTTTGGCTACGTCCACCCCAAACAGCCATCCCTTCCTTTCTATTATCCAGCAAAATTAAGACACACAACCTACAACAGATCCGATGTAATATCCTCTATTCTCTCTCACAGTCTCCCTATCTGTTTCTCACTCTGCGAATACACATAAAATACACAACCGCAATACAATACCCTCATACAAAACGAGGGGTTGCCTTCTAGGGAAAAAGACCCTAAATTATACATAACTTCTATCATCAGATCATCCGCCTAATGAATGGCCCAGGTTGACCAGAAATTGCAATACTTTTACCATGCAATTTTACATTTGTTTTTAGCTTCGAGGGAAGTGCCCCCACCCCCCCTAGACCCCCCAAGCAGCATTTAATTACGGGATGCATTGCTACCACATTAAGGACAGGGGTCCAACGCTATGATACAAAATAAAGAATATAATCTGGCTCCACAGCCAATAAAAATAAGAAATAAAAGTGCCATTTCAGACTTCACCCTATCAAATTATTGTCAATCCAAAAATTTCAAAAAATCAGATACCATTCACCTTAAAATACTCCTTGGATCAGATGCACAAATTACAAGGCCCATTGAACACACACACACACACACATATATATATATATATATCAATATAGGAAAAAATAAGAAATCATAGAGCCATCACCCTTCCAATCTACCAGAAGCACATATCTCAATAAAGTTGCAAAAAAATTGAAAACCAACTACCATCACCTATCCAAAAACCTTTACTGATAGTAATTAATTTTAATTTCATTTAGTGCAAGGAAATGCCCAAATGATGATTAAGGACTCAATTGTCAATAATAACCAAGTGCAATTTAACTATTCTAGACCTCATGTGTATGGCCAAAATATTAATACTTGCAAAAAGACTCTAATGGCACATTTGAGATACAAACTCTGGTTTATATGTCCAATTTAAAAAAGAGGAAATCTAAATACCACAAAAACATTCAAAATAAAATTCACTTCATGTGTTATCCATTTCTCTGGTGTAAATTTGTTGACTTGAGTGAGTAGAAACCATCCTAATTGAACCTCATGCCATTAGATCCTTGATATCCTTTCTAGCAAGCGAACCATTAATCTAAAAATCCAAGGAAAACATTAACATTAGTGAGAAGAACCACATACTTTTCTTCAAAACATATTCATAAAAAAGGAACCAACTCTTCTTGCTTTTCGTGATTAAATGAACCAACTTCAGAAGAACCATAGTACAAGGCATCCAACATAAGTGTTGAGGTAAGGGATGCCTTTATCTTTAAATTGTATATATGTGTTGAGGTAAGGGGCACATATAGTTATACAGGTATGTAATTATATTGTTTTTATGGAAGAAATACCAAATTAATGTTTGAATGAAACACAACTACAAAAAGATGGATGGCTAGTGAAAGAAACTTACACCAAAAAGTAGGTAGAAAATAAAGGTTGAGTTATCTCGAACATTCACCATTTGAAGTACTCACTATACCTAAAGGCAAAAAGTACAAAAATTAACATCAGATTCATACAAACAAATCAACAAAAATACAATCAAAAACTATTTATAAACAATCCAACATATGGAAATACATAAGGAAAGTGAAAGTAGAATGTTTTGAAAATTAAACTTGTTCAATTTTTTCACAAAATCTGAAAAAAAAAATGTAATCACTTTCTTCTAATTTTTATGTATCATTCGTAGCATTGTATGATAAGTTTGTGATTGCTATAATAGATTCAAGTTGTACAAAAGCATGATTAGTCAAATCATACTTATACATGTTCTTCCCCTTTATTCTAGACTATACCAACATAATTGAAGCTCGATGCCTTCTAATCTATCCAAAAGTTCGATGTCATTATGGTAATCAAACACCTTATTACCATCCTTCTTCCTTATTATTTGAACCCTTCCAATGTACCACATTCCACAAGGAACACCTTTTTTTATACTTCGAGGAAAACCTTTTCTTGTAGTATGTTCAATGGGGAGAATTGAGTTGTTTTCAAATAAAACCCCACAATATGATCCAATTCCAAATCCAATTGAAACACCCCTTTGTAGATTCTTCCCATCTTGCCTAAAGTAGATCCCACTTCTCACTTTTGTCAACCTATCTTTGGATAATGTTGGATTTCCATTCAATTGACTAACCAAACATGCTTTGAACATATCCTTACCATCAATATTCGCCACTATTCTTATAGTTTTGCTTACATTTTCATCAGTGGAACATAAAATTTCATCCAACTCATGTCTCCACTCACTTTCCATTATTTGCAATTCACTTTCATCGTGTACCAATGAAGATGGAGATTGAAATAAAGAGTTTGATCATCTCGGTAGAGAATCATCAACTATTTCATCCACAATTTGGAATGTTGGATAATATTTATCCTATGTGCATGGTTTAACCCACCAAGAACATAGAGTGTAATTTTTTGGTTTCATTTAAGAGTTGATAAAATGTCTTGTGCATCCTTCAATCCAATCTTAAGGGCTTCTACAATTTTAGAATCTTTGGATATTGAATCATACTGCAACAATATGTCAATGTTTTGTATTGTTTTTTAGTGAATTTTATTCCAAATGTTTTCTTGTTTCTTATGGGATTTATTAAAATGAAGCCCTTGGGAATCTGATTCTTCTTCAACAACTCTATTAAGGGTTATAACAGCATGAATCAAGCATTAGGGGAATTTTTAGGTCTAAAATGGGCCTCCTAAGAAAAATGTACAACAAAAATAAACTTTATAAGAACCAATAGGATTCAAGACGATGATGTAAACCATGGGGGATGATTCATCATTTTCAGAGTAAAAAAGTAAAAATAATAAAAAATAATAAAATAATAAAACTACTTTTTCAACTCGCATTTTCAACTTATCTCCCTAATATTTTACTCAAATTTCGAGTGGGAGTACTCATTGGATGAAAATTTTAATTCCTCATCCAAGGATTACCCATGTTGCATACCTTCATTGGACGTTGCTACACAAAAAATGAGAAATACATGAAAAAACGTGTTTGCAATCACGTTTTTCATGTATTTCTCATTTTTTGTGTAGCAGGGTCCATCTAAAGTATGCAATATGGGTACTCCTTGGATGAGAAATCAAATTCTACATCCAATGACTATTTCCACTTGAAATTTGAGTAAAACCATAGGGAGATAAGTTGAAAATACGAGTTTAAAAAATAGTTTTTCTTTTTTCCCTCTAAAATTTGATGATGTAATCAAATCTTATTTTATTATTTCCTCTATTATTTTATAATTTCTGCAGGAGACCCAATTTAGACCTAAAAATTTCCCTAATGTCAGTGAAATCATAGGCCCTCTCCACTCCAACCATCCCACCAACTTTGCTAAAGAAGTTCTCACATACATCTGACCCAGTCAAGTGCAAAAAACATGTCAAGTTAGAGTATTGATCTCGAAACAATTTCATCAACAAAACTGTAAAATGGAAAGAAATTCTCACATCTTGATATGCTTGTCTACTGGTGAAATTTATGTTGACATTCATATGAGAATTTTTTTATACCCAACATAACCATAATGAAAAGAAATGATGAACTCGTGAAGCATTTCTAACTCTTTCCCAGAGGCTCAAACTATGAGACATAAAGATGTCAATATAGTCAAAAAAAATCATTAGGTAGGTCTCTGTAGCTAGTGCCCTCTCTAATTTTCCACTTGGTGTCAGCAACAATCATTCGGTAAGTCTTTGTAGCTAGTGTCCTCTCTAACTTTCCACTTGGTGTACTTCTCAACTCTTTCAAACACCTTTGAACATGCTTTGAATCAATGCATTGTGTGGAACCCCAATTTTTTCGATCCATCCTCTATATTTTCACACTTAAGTTTTTGATCATCCACTTTAAAAGTGTGATAAACCATTTTGACATGGCCAAAACTTATGTACTCATTTCCTAAAACCAATTCTCATCGATCACTAAACAAAGGATTCACTAGATTTTTGTCGTTGAAGATGTAATCTTGGTCATGCAGTCCTGTTACATTGCAACCATTATACAACCCAGTTAGCTTCCACCCTTCCTAAGGAATTTGATATCGAAGACCTGATTTTGAAGAATAATCCTTCAACATAAGTTGTCTTCTTCTGCTATCCCCATCCGAGGAATGACCAACAATAGGTCCCAAATTTTTTTCTGCGTGTTTCTTCCACATAAATTATACCTTTTCCCATTGTTGATAAACAAAAATTGCAATGAATTTATTGCATGTTGGATGAAAAACCACTACCTAATGAGGAAGTTTTTCATGTAAAGGGTTTTCAATAATAACACATGCATAATTCCCAATAACATTGTTTTTAAAATAATTTGTTATAATCTCATAGCTTACATCTCCCTCACCAATTGTCACCAAGAAATGTGATTGGAATTGATGTTCTTCTTTCAAACCACAAAACCCCACTAGTGTATCTCTTTCTGCTACCCACCTAACATATTTTTTCACAATTGTTTCATCTTCAGCAAGGCATATAGGAATTGGTCCATATATACCATGTTTGGCTTTATAAGAAGCATAAATTTTTCCGACTGCCTCAAAAATGTGCTCATGCTCACGTGGGATATATGTCAATGAGTTTCTAACTTGCCTTAAAGTTTTAGATATTAAAGGACCATCCAGATTCAACTTAATAAAGTTATGTAATATAGGACCTCCCCATAACTTGATCATCTCATAAAGGGATTTTGTGGATGTATTATACCTTCTCCTTGCTTTTTCATGAATCAAGTTATGAAATATATCCTTCATAAATTCCCAAACTGCATCTTTACCTTGTAATTTTCCTTTCTTATGTGCCTCACAAGCATCCTTACAAAACCTAAAGACATCCTTCCTTTCTTCCGATTCAAAGAAATTTTCCTTTAGAGATCTCATTCTAATAGAGAGTGTAGCAACCTTTGTCCTCTCCCATCAAAGATCTCACATTGTTGATCTATGGTTAGCATTCGTAACCCTTGCAACATTATTCAATTCATTTTGAGTCAAATAGTCCAATCGTCTACCTTTTCCCGTATCTTGTTCACTTCTTTTATTGGTGCACCTTGATTGACAATATAATTGCATCCTGAAGTCATTACGTTTTGGAACCAACTTACAAAATCTACATGTTAATGAATCAAAAGATATCCCTATTTCAGAACCCCTTTGGCAATGAATATGCCTATATGTACCATCAATATGACAATCAATACCCTCATAACATAGCATGATCTTGGTATGCTTCTATATGGCCCATAATTTTCCACCCCTTTGATCATCCATTAGGACCTTTGTTTCCAATCTCTCCCCATTTCTATCAATATAAGGATACCAATAACCCCAAGATTGTAGTAAGAATAGATACAATTGAGCTATAATAAGATGACAACACAATAAATAAATAAATAAATTAGAAGTAAGATAAATAAAATAATATACAAATTCATATTCAAGTTTAGTCTAAACCATTAATTAACCACTAATTAACACACCTGAAGTAGAAGGAGTTGCACTTGTAGAATCCCTATGTAATACAGATGGTGATGATGGCACTAAGAACCTATTCAAACTTTGTTGGGACTTATCATTGGTAAGCTTCTTAGGTCTCCCAATTGTTCCACTCCTCAACCCAATCTCCTAATTTGAAGCCTCATTTGTAGTAGTAATAGTGTACTTCTTTGATTTCATGTGTTCATTTAGAGAACTTACAATATTACCACTTGTCGACACTAAACAAAACCATTTATTGCATCGTGTACATTCGACTCTCACTTTTTTCATGTCCTTATAGTCTGCAAGTGTTGCTTCCACCACCTTGAACAAATTAGGCTCTTGTGTCTTGTTGAAATCATCTAGAAATATGATTTCTTGATCAATATGAAATCGATCTCCAACCACCGTTGTTTGTTGTACTTTGTTACATGAAGGAATTTCGCTACCACTTGGCATTGAAAGGCGTTGTTGATGGGATGTTGTTTTCATATGATGGTTTTGAAGTTGCGCATTGTTCATGCTACCAAGGATACATCACCTATTCCATAATCACTGCCACAAATTTCACAATGGAGCTTTATTTTAGATTCTCCCTTTTCTGAATATACTTTTAGAGTAAGTTTCTCATTGACAAACTCTTCCATTAAAATTTTCACTTTTTTTTCCCAAGATGCCAATACACAAGGATCAAAAATTGTGGCTTCTTCCACTGAAAAAGGCATATTTTCAACTCTTGGTTGTTTATGCATAGCTTCCTCCACATTCTCTTCAATGTTTTCAAATATTGGTATTGTATCCACTGCATTTGAACCCTTTATTTCCACATCAAATGTGCCTAGTTTCCTCTTGATGCCTAAAAGTGTTGTATAAACTTTATTTCTTCTCTTGCTTTGGATTTAAAGCTAATCCATCCTATGATAAAATCAAAAGGGTATTCAACGATTTCATCATCCACAATTTCATCATGGATTTCAACAAATTTACAACCTTCTTGATGCCTGATAATGCCATTGACAAATTCTCTTCATCGATAGCAATTTCATAAGACAAGTCCATCTGTTTTTTCACATAAATAAATGAAAATGTAAGTAAAATTCAACAAACAAATTGATTTATTATGAAAAAAAGAGAAAGGAATCAAGGCATGCACTTTCAATTCAAAGCTCCAAAAAACATGAATAACTCTTACTATTGCAATGAAACACCTTGATTCAAAATGTACTATCGATGGATTCCTCAAATGGAACTAAAAACAGAAATAAAACTGAGTACTAAAATATATTTGAGATTTTATTTATTGAGTCAAACATTGACAAACATATAAGCAAGCTTAGGCCCTAAATCTGCCTCAATCTTGGCCTTATTTACATCATTTGTTTGTGTCCTAAAGAGGTCAAAACCAAACCATCGTAGCTTTTACTATTCGCTGGTATGAAATGGATTTTATTCAATTTATTTTTCGCTAGTATCTAGTGCTTGTGAGAGATAAATACATTTTTTTATGTTTTTGGAGCTACCAATGGGTAAGGACAGTGCTTGATCTCTATGCTTTTGGAACTACCTTGTGGATCCACCATAGTTCTAGTTTCAAATAACAATGGCACAAGGAGAATGTGTGTGGACCATCTAATCTTGAGCATAATCATAATAAAGAACTAATATCCATTATCACACATTGACAACCTATTAGCTCAACTTTAGGGAGACAAATATTTCACTAAGATTAGCCTCAAGTCTAGTTATCATCAAATATGTATCAAGACAAAGGTTATGTGGAAGACATCCTTCAAGATCTGACAAGGATTGCTTGCATGGCCACTGATGCCATTCAATGTTATCAATGGCCTTGTAGCATTCATGGGATGATTAAAAATGTGCTACAACCACATCTTGACTCAACTCTGTGCTACAACCAGAAAAAATAGTCCAAGTTAAAACCTCGGTGAGTGTAGATTCTGTGTAATCTAAAACCTGGGTTTTGAATTTCCCTCTAGTCATCAAGTGTAAATATCAGTGATTATATCAGTATGGTGGTCCCTCTTATACATATTAATCATAGAATTGTCCTTCTTGACCTCATTATCCGCAGGCTCTAACTACTCAATATGTTGTGAGTGATGACTCTATTTGCTTATGGAAATCTGATTTTGGTATGCTCGGTTGTAACAGTGGTGGAGTTCATTTATTTGTACAAAAATTGGTTTCTGGCATCCATATATTGGATATGACTAAAATATCAACCAAATCCCCTCATTGGAAGAGAATATGCCATAGAATTTACATCTAATACATTAACAATTTTACTTCTGATGAAAATGTTATACACTAGCAATGCAAACATCCTTAACCAACTATCTTTTCCGTTCACGAGATCACATTTCTTGTGGAAATGTTAAACACCGACAATGCAAAAATCATTAACCATCCATATTTCTCATTCAAAGGATCACATTTCTTATGAACTATATGCATAATGTCACATATAGATCATATTTCTTACGAACTATATACATAATGTCATTGCAACTAGATTTGAACTTGAGATATTTAACCTTGTAGATTTTATGGTTAGAGAATGATGTTCTCCAGTTGCTACAGAATGAGTTAAAATTATATATAGGACAACTTGAAAGGAAACTATAATTAAAGCAATTGCATGCCATGTGGTTAGTTAACGTGCACAACACATCATTAATCACTATACATGGGAACATGCCATTGAACACGAAACCTATATACTTTATCAACTGCCATATTTTGAACTTTTCTTCACTAGAATATATATATATAATAAGATTCAATAGTCATGCAAATGAACTTAACAAGAATAGGTCAAGAGAACTTAACGAAAATGCTAGGAACAGAGGTGCAACAGATACAACAATCATTTTTTAACCAATTTTGGTACTCATAGAACCTTAATGCACATTACTAAAACACATATAACTAATAAATGTGTTATCACTGGAAAATAATACAAGCAAATATGACATTATTTAATGTCAGGTAGAAGGTTTTACATGGCTGAGAGACATTAGAGAATATGAAAGTATTTAAAAAATCTCTAAGGTCTGAGGAAAAATCAAATTTGAACTAGTAAAATATGCTTTTGCACGCAAAATCCTTCGATAAATGCACCCTTGGGTTCCTTTTGACCCAAAAAGTGCGCAATCGTGGGAGTGGCGGAAGTCACTTTCCAGGACCACAAAATCACACTCCAGGACATTGATTCCACACTTGAAGCGACCTAATAGCCACCCAAGCCTCCTTAGGACATCAAGGGAGCACACAATGGAATAAATGTGGCACACAATGGAATCACCCTCCTCTCTTGGGTGACCATCCACAATGTACCAAGAGAGGGAAGGAGGATTTTAATTCTCTTATAAAAGGCCACTAAGAGATGAGAAACTTGAGAGCACATTGTTATGCTGGCCAGAATTACCCCAAGCAATACCATCAGTGTGTGATCCAGAGTAGAGATAGAGGGGACGCAGTTGTTATCCATCCAACAAATCTAGTCCACCATAGTAGAGAAAGGCATACTTTTCTCCAAGGCAGCTCAGAAGTAAAGACATCCTTGCATTGGGACTTAAAACCCCAAGCTCTAAGGGCCCCTTGGAAAGTGGGTTAAAGTCTCATCCTCATTTCCTACTAGCACTCAATAAGAGTGGATGTAAGCGTCGTTGTTTTGATTATTGAAATTGTTTGACTCTATTTAGATCTTTTATGTTATTTTTTTTAGTTTTATCTTTAAATATGCATGTTATTTCTCTATGTAGTATGTTTATGTTCTAGCATGTTCCACTAATTTTCTTGACTCCATATATTGTCTACCTGTGACTAATAACTTAAGATGGAAAACCACACCCCTTAAATTGGTGTGATTTCGTACATACATGCACCAAACACACTAACACAAGATTGGTGACTCCACTAACTTTTATTTCCAAGTTTATGTGGTTGTGCCTTGTTGCAGAGACCTCTGTCTGTGTTGTGGAGTTGGGTTGGAATTGCCCCCTTCCTCTCCTTCATTCTCTGATTCACCCCAAGTGACAGAACGAAGCATAATAAGTCCAAAAAATTACATTGCAATAATTTTCACGCATTTCCCGTAGACAGGTGTGCCCAAGGCATGCATTCAAAGTTGGCTTTCATGCAGACATCGTGCTTGTTTCAGCCTTTTGCACGCAAAAAATAGAATGAGAAATTTCTCCAATATTTCCATCTTTTCCTGATTGTAAAAGTGCATGGAAGCCCATAATACATCTGCCAGCACTGGTTGAGGTGCCCCGTAGCTTGCTAAATCTCACTCTTAGTTGATTTTGGTAGGCTTGGTGTTAGTTTTATTTAAAGTTGATTTTTGAAAAGTTCACACATAGTTTAAGTAGGGGGGAGAATTAACTTGCATTCTGAAAATTTTTATGTTTTTCAAATTTAGGTATCAACACACCTAGATAATTAACCAAAGTAAGTGGCCCAAGTCCACACATACTTAGCTAGTTCCCTTTTCCAGTGTAAAATTCATTAGTTTAGTTCAATTTTTGCGCTAGGATTTTGGGACTAGGACTAAATTGTCGATAGAAGAGCAAGTAATCTCTGTTTCCTTTGCACCCTTCGGTGATCCTAGGAAATCATATGAATGCTCTCTATTCACAACCCACCATCTCCCTATAGTTGATCACATAGATTAACTAGGAAAAATTGAAAGCAGCCCATATCTGCGCATGTTTTTCTTTTGAGCAAGGAACAATAGAACATAGCTTAAATAGGGGATTTTGAAAAGGATCATCGCATATACACACGTTAAAACTATGTGTTGGTTCACTTCTTTCTCACACACATCCACACACTAAGAAAATCAATGACACCTAAAACTAACTTAACAAAACTCACTAAATTCTCCCCACAGGGGCCACAAAAGAATATATAGTCTAAGTTAGGATCAAAGGGGTAGGCATCCAATAAGCCACCTTGATCATTCTTCATATTGAAACATAGAATTTCATTGTTTAGGGATCTTTCAAATCCACCTATCAACCCACCGAAAAGAAAACCCGAGCGCGGCAGAGACCCGATTCAGAGGGGGTTAGGCTTAGGCGCAGTGCAGGCAGGTATCAGTTGGGGCTACCTGACCCATCTAATACTCTGTATTATTATTTGAATTAAAAAGAAGCCCAAAACTCAAACGCTCACATGGGAAGGTGGTACTTAGTGGCCAAAATTAGGGCATCCTTTCCCTATAGGTGACGGTGCAGGGAAGCACTAGATCCTCTACCCTTACCTTGGTGGATTTTCTTCGGCTGACTGGGGGCATCGTCAACTCTTATGGAACATTATGCTAGCACTTGCAAGATGTCTTCTCAAGGCCTAGTTACATTTGAGTGTGTGAGGACAATTAGGTCTTCTAGGATTTGAGTATCATATCCAAACAAACAAAAAACCATATTTTTTTATTAACTGATCACATAGGATTAATATAAAGGGAAAATTTATTTTATTTTTGCTTTATTTTATGTATGTGATTGGATTTTTTCTTTGATTATAATCTCTATCCTCTAAAATATTTCCAAAGCCATACCTAGTCGACGTGAGAATGGACCCAATGGGACCTTGTCGATCTAGATGTCTTTTGGACCTCCCCCATTACTGGGAAGTGTTCTAGGTCTTTCACCATTTCGGTATCAAAGACGGAACATTGGAACCATTATTGGTTCATCCTTTATTGGGGAATCTTTAGTTTGGAACCCTAGTCTGTCTCCCAACACCACACCACTCCTCCCATAACCCCTAGGGGGTATAGGAGTGCTACCCATTCAGGAAGCCAGTCAAACAAACAGTAGGGTACGTCGCAGAAAAACCCTCTTCCTAACCATAACATTGTGTTTTCACAAGTCGTAATGGCTACAACCTCGCAGTCACCTTTTCTAGCTCCGTTGAATCTACCAGATTTAACCAAGTTGAAAAATGACCCTATTGCACACAACCCCATATGGCCTCCTATGCCCACGAAACTCCCCTCAGACATTTTGAAGTTTGAAGGAAAGCAAGCGGAAGACCACGGAAATCATGTTATGACTTTCCACCTGTGGTGTTCGTCGAACAACATCGTTGACAATATGTTGACCGGAAAATCTGTCCAACCAACAGTAAGGGATCTCCCCAGTAGAAAGTCCCAATTAGACCTTGAACCGTTTGGAATAGGGATCTCGTCCAGGGTGTGGGTCCAGCTACCGCTTAAGTCACCTTTCCTTTGGTCTCAAAAGAACTCAATTGAACCTGCGTACACACACTCATACAAATGATACAAGATACATGATTAATGCGTTAAACAGGGATATAACACTATGCGTAGCGAGACAAATAATGAAAAATAAACGCAGAAGGAGGTGTTGTTAGCAACACATCATTGGGGTTATGCTTGTAGGCTGTTCTAACCACAAAAGAAAGAATTCTTTACGGCAAGATGCCCCCTTTACATTCCAGAAAGATAAAACAAAATCTAATAAACAAAGTCATTAACATCCATTAAGAAAGAAAAATGAACTAAACATCATTAACACAAGTATAGAGAACCATAATGCGTAAATGATGCCATTAAAGTGCAGCTTCGTTAATCAAAAGATGTTCGAAACTGTATAAGAAATACTCATAGTGTTCGCACGGCAAAACACATCAGATCCAAAAGGAGTTTTCACAAGTATCTCATTCATATGCAACAAAGTTTTATCCTTAAATACAATGCTCTATAACTTTTGAGTCCCAAAAAAAAAATTATCCTTTACATTTTCCCCGGAGGGAGTTTTATAGATCAAAATTTTCCCTTTGGGCTTCCTGACTCTTCACCTACCTGATTGTTGAGCTGCCTTGCAACCTAGAAGGGAACTATGACCTGCAACTTGGCTGGGCAATGCGACCTGCGACCTGGTTGAGCAGCGCGACCTGCGACTTGTTTCCAAATGTTACCAGCAATCTACTTCCACCGGGCTATGAGGATGTGCGCGCAATTGTGAGATTAGCGGCATCAACCTGTTGTCCTTTGAGGAAGTTTATCCAAGTCTGATAATCTGCTGCTATGGGAGAAACCAAAGGGACCTCTTCTTTCAGCCAATGCATACACTCCAAGGTGTTTGGGATAAGAGTCTCCTTCTTCTGTGAGATCTGGTTGGATAGAGAGGCGAGCTTGGTGTAGACCCAGACTAGCATGAAAAGAAACTTTCCCAGGTTCTCTTGTGATGCTGCAAGGTCAAAAGTGGCAGTAGCTTGCTTAATGGGCTGCAAAAATGATTGGATCTCTTGATTGACTTGCTCCCATGTCTTCCTTTCATCCAATGCACCCAGTTATGGAATGTGACGTAGGGTGTGCATCAAATTGATGTCATTGATCAGATGTTCGTATGTAGCCATCACCTTGTCTAGGTCCTTGGATAGCTTATCCTTGGACTGCATTTTCATACGGATCTGGACTTTGGAATCTTGCATGTGAATCTAGTCCTTCTTTTGCAAATGTTCGGGAGCCTGGGGGTACTGTGTTATCCAGTCCATCATTCTGTCCAAGGCAGTTGAGGCTTCCTTCAGCTGCTCGTGCCTTTTCTTAGTTTCCATTTGGGCTCTCACCAAGGGAGCAACTGTTTGTTTTATGGTAAACATTTCCCCATAAACTTGCCTCATGGTAGTCTCTAATATATTGACCTCCCTTTGAATGGTAAGAGGCACTTCATTGACAAGAAGATTTTTTCTTTGGAGTTGCTGAACCTCCTCTCTCAATGCCGTCTTTTCCTGTTCTGCTCTTGCCTCCCGTTGCTTTGCTTCATGTAGCCTGTTTTGTAGAGAGAAGATATCTCTACTCATTCTGGTTACATTCCCTTCTGTGGTTGCAGCGAAAGTTGTGCCAGTCGATGCTATCATCACAGGATTAGTCCTAGTATCGAGGACTATGTCTTTCCCTGTCACAACTGTGGATGAGGCGGAAGGATTTCGCGCCAGGCATATCCTTTTCTCTTGTCAGATTTTGAAATATAACTGATCGTACGTGAGCCTAATGAGATCGAATACCTCCTGCTCTTGCCCCTAGGATGAACTGACATCGGAGAGCGTGGCTCATGTACTGACTAGAGGTACCTCAAGGGGAGATACCTCGATGTTCCATAGCATTGCATCCTCCTCTTCTTTCTTTTTCTTTTCTTCCTCTTCTCTTCATAGGCATTCGACTTCTGCCTTTCCATGTTCTCTCTTTCGTCTAAGCTCTGCCTCTATCGTTGCTTCCAATTCGGCTTTCCTTTTACGCTCAGCTGTTGCAGCTTGCTCTGATTTCTTCTGGCGGTCGGCTTCCACTTTATCTAACTCTTTCTTGAGTTCCCATTCTGCTGCAGCCTTCGCCTCTTGTTTCTCCTTCTCCTTCTTGGCCTCCTAGGCCTGTTTTTTCTTCTGCTTTGACCTTAGGCTCTTCTTGCACTTATCTTCTTCTTATTTCATCTTCTTCTCTCTTTCTTACTGGGCTTGGGCTTCTATTTCATTCTGTTGGATAGAAGTACTATGCCCTATACTAGTTCGAGGCTTTTTAGCCAGAGAAGAAGAAGTGCCTCCTAATTCACGGCTCCTAGCTTCCAAGGTTTGGTCATCTGGGTCTTCTTGGCGAGAGTCTGCCCCCGGAGCAAGTTGTCAATCTGCATTGTACCAATTTCTTCTTTCATCTTCTCCCGGTCATTCCGTGTGCTGGTAGTTCCATTTGAACTTAGCCCGCTTGCAATGATCAAGAACTATCCTTTTCGGGTCATATGTCCGGTGTTCTAACGCCCCAAGGTGGTAAATTTTCATTTCTTCTGCTTCTGCCTCTACCTCTCTAAAGTCTTTGACTGTGTATGCACCGATAGTGAGGGGAAGCGTAGGCCACGACTTCTTCTTACCCTTGGACAAGACCCTAGAGAAACCGGAAGACATTTGGAAACAGACCTCTTGCATGAGAATTTTGTCTGTAACAAATCGAGGCATAGCATGTGGGGCCCTAAACGAGCCAAATACTCGGATGAACGTGTACTTGGCAAATGGGAACCAATGCACCACCTTGACTAGCGTCTCCATGGCTCGCTAAGACATGCAAGGAGCATCTTGGCCGAACTATTTCCTGTAAAGAGTAGGGATGAACACTTGAGATATCGACTCTATGTCTTGTTTATACCTGGAATCCCAAAACACCTTGGTTTGTAAGTGGATTGCACGGGTCTGTTTTGGATCCCAGTTATGTACCCATCCTTCAAAATGCAACCTTGAACAAACAAATTCCAACAGATAAGAGGCCATGTAGAATTCAGAAGGCATTCCTTCATCTGGTACCAATGCCAAGGAAATTTTTGTATGAATGGAGGTCATTAATATGTTGGCCCAGTTGAAACGAGTGCCATGTACTGTGACATACTCCATGAGAGTTTCCCATGTTCCGTTGAAGGTGGTGGCATCGGGGCACCCGTACAATCTACAAAGCATGGCAGCCACTAATTTATATACTTTCCTAAGGTTCGCCACTAGATATTCCTGGTCCTTCTTGACCTTAAATTTCTCAGGCTCCTCCCACCACTGATTTATAGTGTCAACTATAGGAACTGCATGGGTGATAGCCCATTCTTTTGTGAAGTCCTCTTCTTTCTCAGGAAAAGAGTAATAAACATGAGCGTCTGAGACTTTGAGTGTTGCGAAATACTTGCCTTCGTTGTCCCTGATTACGAACTTCTTGGGGTCAGTTTTCTGTATAATCCAATCTATCATCTCTGGGCATGGGAAAATGGCCGTATGGGCACCTACAAGATGTATCTTAGACCTTTTGACCTGTAAGTGTATCTCCCGATCAGGGAGGTCCTCTGGGAATTCTTTTCTAGCGAACTCTTGGTACACTTGGTACCAACGCATGTTGTCCCCTTTAGCGAATGTGCATAGGGTATCTCTATAGATCGGGGGTGGGGACATTGGTATGTCCATCTCCACGTCCTCCACTACCAAGCTCTTGTCTTTTTTCTGAGATACTGGAGGTCCCATATCCCTTGAATCTGAGGGGACAGGTATACACTCCAAGTCTGCTTCGAATTCACCTGTCATATTCATGAAAAAATCCTAGGATAAGAAAGATGCCATGATGATACAAGACCAGTTACAGTTCATCAATTATTTCAACTGGGGACACAGTAGAGTTGAATAAGCAGCCTACTGGGTCGCAGGGTCGCAAAGTTGCGATGTTGATATTTTTAAGAATTTGTGACTTTGTGACCTTGCGACTAGGTCGCAGGTCGCTGGGTCGCAAGTTGTGAGAAAATGGAAAAGTGCGACCTTGTGACCTTGCGACTAGGTTGTGGGTTCGCGGGGTCGCAAGCTATGACAAAATGGTGAAGATGCGACCTTGCAACCTTGCGATCAAGTCGCGAGGTCGCTGAGTCGCGAAGCTAAGAAAAACAAATGGAAAATAAATCTGCGACCTAGCTACTTAGCAACTGGGTCGCAAGGTCGCAAAGTCACAGGGCCGCAAATCGTGCTAGGGCTTGTCGGGGTTTTGGCGCGCACAGCGTGAAGTTGCTTTTCCTTTTAACTTGAAAAACACAGGGCTAAATGGGTCCAAACAGAGGTAGGGGATAGCTTTTGGAGCAGGATACAAGCCATGAGAGGCTGGATGAGGAACTGTGATAAGTTGGGCAAGCAGGGTGAATGTTGGAAACAAAAGGGGAACCCTAAGTGACAAATGAAAACAAGGGCTAAGGTAGGGGGAAATTTAAAGGCTAAGGGATAAGATATTAGGTAGGAATAACCAAAAACAAAAACAACAGGAGGAAAATGGCAACTTATCCAGGAAAATCGCTTTCCAGTCGACCTGTCAGAGGCGTTTTTTCTATCCGCTACATATGAAAAATGTGACCTAGCGACCTCCTATATATAAAAAGGTTGCATGTGCGGGCCATTAATTGGGTCGCGAGGTCACATGGAGAGCTGATCTGAGAGAGGTGCGACCTCGCGACCTTGCGACCTTACGACCTCAAGGTCGCGGGGTCGCAAGGTCGTGGGGTCGTGGTTTTCCACAAATTTGAAGTTTGTGACTCAGCGACTTAGCCCTCCTGACTCTTTACTTTTTCTTTGTGCTTAAGGGGCTCCAAAAAATTTAATGTGGGGGTTTTTTTAGAGGGTGTTGTAGAGGCTACAACAAATGGTGATTCACTGGTCGAACTCAAAGTCTATGCCAATGGTTGGCCTTGGAGAGGGGGGAATGGAGATGCCTTCACTAGCTATTTTTTTTGCCTTAAGGTTAGCACTACCTTGCCTTTTGCACCTTGCGAGGTTGCTTGGCCTGCTAGCTTGTTTGGGCGATGGTTAACCGAAATTCATCTCTTCAAGTTTTTGGACCAAAAGGGTTGGAGAAATCCAGGTGGCTGCAGGGTCTAGTATGATTATTTTGTCCTCATAGTGTTGCTCCGCTACCTGTGAACCTCTCGGTCCTGGCGGAGTCACTGCCTAGGAGTCATGAACGTTGCTCCACTGCCAGTGAGCCTAGTCAGTACCCCGACGGATTCATTACATCACCTCTCTGCGCAGGAAGCATTTCTCAATCCTTTACCCTTTATTGGTGTGCTATTGCACTTATTTTGAATGTGCCTAAGGCACTTATTTAGATGTGCTCATAGCACTTATTTGAGATGGACAATTTTTTCCTGGGCGGATGAGGGATCCCGAATTATTTTACTTGCAGAGAGGTTGCTCCTGGTCTGATATGAGGACTTGGGTTTTTCGCGGATGTCCTGACGTCACCCAGAGTTAACTCTATTCCATTCCGATCTAGTTGCCGCTGTATCGCACTTTCTTTTCGCAGACACCCTTTCAAACTTGCTAGGTGGGCTCCCCATGCTTGATGGCTTGAGCTAGGTCATGTGCTACATTTGGGTGCCAATTACAAGCAAGATTTTACCACCTTCATGTCTTTCAGGAAAGGCCTCTCATCAGTATAGAACTTGTCTCAGTGTGCCAAATGTGTGGCTCTGACAAGGCCTTCCATTTTAAAATTAAAATTTTATTTATTTATTTTATTTTTATTTTTATTTTTATTTTTTAACAAAAATGGAAGAAAAGCGGAAAATATGGTACAAGGGTAGGAAAACCCTCTGAGGGCTACTAAGTGAAGTAATGTTTGAGGTCATGCCCGTTTACCGGGAGGACCTCGACTCTTCCCTCAAGAGTTTGCAGTATAAACGTGTGGGAACCCAATTTCTCCTTAACCTGGAAGGGACCTGTCCATAGTGCTTGGAACTTGGAATGTTTTCCCTTTTCTTCATGAGGTTTATCCCATTTAAGGACTAGGTCTCCTACTTCAAATTTTTCACTCTCTGTGGATTTTTTATCAAACCATCTCTTGATCCGGCTTTGGTGGATGGCAAACTTTTCCCGGGTTTTTTGTCGTTCTTCCTCCAACTTAAGTAGAGTATCGATCCGGGTCTGAAAGGTGGGGCATGGGGTACCATGGAATTCTTGGGAAAACTGAAGGGCAAGGAAAGATAAGTGGGGAGGAAGAACTGCTTCTTTTCCATACACAAGAAAATACGGGGAGGTGCCTAGGGAGGATTTGGGTGTGACATGGTTAGCCGAGAGAACATTGTGAAGGGCATTGTGACAGTTGCGTTGGTGGGACAGTAGGGTCTTCTTAATGATGCAGATAAGATTTTTATTAGTTGACTCAGCTAACCCATTTCCTTGGGGATAATAATTTGTAGAATGTTTAAGAACAATACCGTTTTCCAGAGAAAAATCATACAATTTAAAAAATGAAAAGTAAGATGCATTATCGAAAACCAATGAATTTGGAACTCCAAACCTAGTGATGATGGAATGAGTGACGAATTCTATTACCTCCTGATCATTGCTTTGGCGTAAAGGTGCTACTTCGACCCACCTGGTGAAATAATCGGTAGCAGTAAGAATGTACCGATGTTTCTTGGAGGAGTGAGGTATGATTTCACCAATCACGTCCAAACCCCACTATTGAAAGGGTTCCTCTACTGCTACTGATAGTAGGGGGGTGGCTGGCCGTGCTTCCTGGTTTGCGAATTTCTGGCATTGAGTGAACTTCCGGACATATGCATGCGCATCTCTGAAAATGGTTGGCCAATAGTATCATGCACGCATTATATTGTGGGCGGTGGTATCGCCTGTAAAATGCCCTCTAGCTGGTCTGTCGTGCATCTCGGTCAAGATTTTATGTGCTTCATCATGTTCCAAGCAGCGTAACAGAACTCCATCGTAATGTTTCTTTAAAATATTACCCTGGATCAACTGATAAGATGAAGCTTTGAGCCTTATTGCATGTTTCTGCCGAGCAGTTAGAGCAGGGTCCAGGATGCCATGGGTTAAATATCCAGAAATGTCAGAGTACCAAGAAGGGCTTCTCTGCTAAGGTGCGTGGTCATTCTGATACATGTCGATTTCCTGTTCCCAACACTCTTCTTCAACTCCATGAGAGCTTACAGCTTCCACATCCATTTGGTAAGGACAAGGACTATGCCAAATGGATGTGGAAGCTGCAAGCTCTCATGATACGTAAATGATGCCATTAAAGTGCAACTTCGTTAATCAAAATATGTTCGAAACTGTATAAGAAATACTCATAGTGTTTGCATGGAAAAACACATCAGACTCAAAAGGAGTTTTGACAAGTATCTCATTCATATGCAACAGATTGTTATCCTTCATTACAATGTTCTATAAATTTTGAGTCCCAAAAAAAAAAGGATCCTTTACATTTTCCCCGGAGGGAGTTTTATAGATCAAAATTTTCCCTTTAGGCTTCCTGACTCTTCGCCTACCTGACTGTTGAGCTGCCTTGCGAACTGGAAGGGAACTGCGACCTGCGACTTGGCTAGGCAATGCGACCTGCGACCTGGTTGAGAAGTGAAACCTACGACCTATTTCCAAATGTTACCAACGATCTACTTCCACCGGGCTATGAGGATGTGCACGCAACTGTGAGATTAGGGGCATCAACCTGTTGTCCTTTGAGGAAGTTTAGCCAAGTCTAATAATCTGCTGCTATGGGAGAAACCAAAGGGACCTCTTCTTTCAGCCGATGCATACACTTCAAGGCATTTGGGATAAGATTCTCCTTCTTCTGTGAGATCTGGTTGGACAGAGAGGCGATCTTGGTGTAGACCCAGACTGGCGTGACAAGAAAATTGCCCAGGTTCTCTTGTGATGCTGCAAGGTTGGAAGTGGCTGGAGCTTGCTTAATGGGCTACAAAAATGACCGGATCTCTTGATTCACTTGCTCCCATGTCTTCCTTTCGTCCTGTTAGGGTTCCCATGTTTTGGCCAGATTGGCAAGACCAAAAGATGAGACAATATCAGAACCACTTTGGGGCCCTAGGATCTAGCCCTCCTGGACCCGAAGAGGGATCTCTCCAATATAGAGCAAAGAATGGTATATCTTTGAAGCTCAAAATGAGATGTTAGGCTGGGTATGAAGCACAAGGGGAGGGGGGGTTTAAAATGATTTGGTTGGTTGGTTGCTGGCTTGGTCATGAGATCATAAACTGAGAAAGTGATGGGAGAAAAGGAACAAAGTAGCAGGATGTTTCAGCAAAGATAATAGGTCAAGAAGGTGCCATCCATTGGGATTTGGAGTCATGAAAGGTAATTACATGCAACAACTAGCCAAGGCTTTCATAGGGCAAGTCATCTAATACTAAAGGATATTTTTAGATTAGATGGTGGGATGGAACATTAAGGAAGAAAAGTGAGGGAAGGAATGCAACCCAATTTTCTGTCTACAGATCAGGTCAGAGGTCATTTAACTCCAGGCCTGCTTGGACATACTCATAGACAACTTTCAATGGGAGGAAAAAGGGGCAGCTTGTAGATCGGACCAGAGGTCATTTAACTCCAGGTCAGCTTTAGCATGCTCCAAGGGAAAATAGAAATAAGTTTAACAAGGGATCTTAGAAAGGCCAGTTGGTTGCACAAGGATCCTAATGGACAGGGCTAACTCTAATCCCCAGTGTTCCCAAATATTCCATCTTAAACCCAACAAGAACATCTAAAGATAGATTCATTTAATTCATACATCAGCTAGCAGCATAAGGAACTACTACACTGGTTAAATTAACTGAAATCAAATCCTTAGATAACACATTTAGCAGAAAAACATTAAAGGCAAGGAGAGCAGAGACATAGGGTACCTAACAAGGGCAAATCCTATGCCATATTTCTGATGCAAGCCAGCAGAAAATGAAACAGCATGAAAATATAATAAATAGAGTTAGAAAAATATCGCCAGTAGTAATAGACCGGGATCCTGTGAAATGTGCTTTGATTAATTGATGCAAAAACAGTCACATACACTGAGCTCAATAGTTGTTACAATCCAAACTTCTCCTCCTAGCCTACGACATAATAACTACTTTGCTAATCCCTCCCAAGACTATTCTAACAGTCGAACTGAACCCTTCTAGCTACAACGGCAGCAGCCGAAAAAAAACCCTTTACAATATGTTCTTGAGGATTCTTATATGAGAAAGAATAACCATGGTAGTTGTAAACTTAAATGTAGCATTAAAAATTTGAAACAGTAGGAGAGCCGAGGCTCCATTCAGTTTTAATTCTGAGCATTTATCTTCTGCGCTTTTCAGATGGAGAAGCAATCTTTGTCAGGCTGCAATTTACTCAAGGTATGTCTTTGATGTACTTTCCGTAGCCTTTTGCAGGATTCTGGTGAGTAAACCGAGGTGCATGGACAACTGTGGGATCTGCCATACTTTATAACTAATGCACTTGATAGCATAGGACTGTTGTAGGGGAGAGGAAAACTTCGCTCTATAACACGGCATAGGATGAGAAATGTGTAAGTACCTTGTCCCTTTATGGAAGAATGCTCTGCTGATATTAAAACCCTGCTAATATGGTTTTCTGTGCATTGGACCTTTGAGCGATCCACGGGGTCTTTGATTTTGGTACTCTTTGCCTTCTAAAATCCCTGAAGAAGTTCAAAAGTCTTCTTTTTCTTGCCTCGAGCTCTCCGCTGCTCCCGTACTGTCTTTGTATGTGAAATTCAAGCTTTAATGGTGCCGTATAGGGTTTGTAGAGTTTAAACTCTGTCCTTTGATGAAATCTATGATGCAGACACCTTTCCGGACATTTTTCTATAAAACCAGGCTCTAAATCCAGCTCCTTCTATGCATTTTGCCTTAATAATAGTGCGTATGGACCATGGCAGGTTTTACCACCTGATAAACCTACAAAAAATGAAAATGGTTGCGAAAAAAATTTATGGGAAGGGTGGTATGGATGAACGTGACAGTGGCAACGTGGCGCGGATGAGGATGATGACTGGGAAACAATGGAGGAGACATGACACAGTGGAGAATGCATGGGAAAATGTTGAGGCGGACGTTTTAACATAAAGATAATGAACTTTGACCTTGGAATGAACATATATAATGGGGGCGGGCGAATGTACGGTGGCGACACGTGGAATGGTGACGTGGCAGGACTGGGAGATGGCGGGGCAGTCAAGAGTGAGGGAAACCAAATCTGGACCGTCCGATCTCAAAGGAGATTGACGGCTGGAGACACGTCAAAGGATGATGGACGATGGGCCAGGGGTACAGAGGCCATGGATTAAACTTCGCGCAGCTTCGTCGAGCGATGACCGTTGGATGGGTCCCCTCAGATCAGACGGCTCACAGCGATATCGCTACACATCCATGGATGAACGATAACATGCGATGAGGTAGCGGTTTTGAAATAGTGCGCCTGACATGCGTTGATCGCTGAGTGTAATCGTTGTGTAATGGGAAAATACCGCCTACTGCCCAAAGGCAGTACAATAGATACCATCGGGTTTGTGAAAAATGTTTGCGTGCATGGGGACCACTGCTTGGGGGAAAATGGACCATTGATTTGCGGTAAATGAACGGTGGATCAACATATCGGAAGGTGAACAGGGAGAGCCACGGGTGCGACAGAGTCAGCGAACGCTGTCCAATCTGTCTAGATCAACGGTTATGAACGAGCCCGATACATATCTATGTTAAGCACTCTAGTGGGCTAGCGGGTGGTTCTAGCACCCGGGTCACGTGGAGAAAAAGGTCGAGGGGCTGGCCTGAAGGGGCTAAGACCCATATAAGTGTAAATGCAGGTTTTGGCTCATTTTTAATGTATTTTGAGGGTAGGAAAGGCAACGATAGCAGGAAAAGGGTTTATTGAACTAAACCAAGGGTGTATGCATGGTTTAGGAGGAGCATGGGGAGGATCTAGAAGATTTAGGGGGGAATTTGGGGGTAAGGCGGGAGGCCTTTGACAAAGGGAAAAAAAGGGATGAAATGAAGAATTGTGCAGGGGGCAAGGGGTAAATGAAGGCCTTTGGGAGCACAATTTTTTGTAATCAGAGAAGATTTATAATGGAAATCAATAGAGGGGACTTCATGATAGGGCAAAGGCACAGAAAAATTCAAGGATGATGTGTTTTCAGAGGAAATGCATTCCTAAAAGACTCAAAAACTTTTTAGCCCCCTAATTTTCCTGTCAAAAATCTACGGGGACTAACATGTCCAATGCACCCAGCGATGCAATGTGATTTAAGGTGTGCATCAAATCGATGCCGCTGATCAGATGTTCGTATGCAGCCATCACCTTGTCTAGGTCCTTGGATAGCTTATCCTTGGAATGAATTTTCATACGGATCTGGACTTTGGCATCTTGCGTGTGAATCTAGTCCTTCTTTGGCAAATGTTTGGGAGCCTGGGGGTACCGTGCTGTCTAGTCCATCATTCTGTCCAAGGCAGCTAAGGCTTCCTTCAACTGCTCGTGCCTTTGCTTAGTTTCCGTTTGGGCTCTCACCAAGGGGGCGACTGTTTGTTTTATGGTAAACATTTCCCCATAAAATTTCCTCATGGTAGTCTCTAATATATCGACCTCCCTTTGAATGGTAAGTGGCACTTCATTGACAAGGAGAGTTTTGCTTTGGAGTTGCTAAACCTCCTTTCTCAATGTCATCTTTTCCTGTTCTCCTCTTGCCTTCCGCTGCTCTACTTCATCTAGCCTGTTTTGTAGAGAGAAGATCTCTCTACTCATTCTGGTTACATTCTCTTCTGTGGCTGCAATAAAAGCTGTGCCGACCAATGCTATCATCATAGGATTAGTCATAGTATCGAGGACTATGTCTTTTCCTGTTGTGACTGTGGATGAGGCAGAAGGATTTCGCGCCAGGCATCTCCTTTTCTCCTGTCGGATTTTGAAGGAGAACTGATCGTACGTGAGCCTAGTGAGATCGAATACATCCTCCTCTTGCCCCTGGGAGGAACTGAAATCGGAGAACATGGCTTGTGTACTAGCTAGAGGTACCTCAAGGGGAGATACCTCGATGTTCTCTAGCATTGCATCCTCCTCTTATTTATTTTTCTTTTCTTCCTCTTCTCTTCGTAGGCGTTCGGCTTCTGCCTTTTCATGTTCTCTCTTTCGCCTGAGCTCTACCTCTATCGTTGCTTCCAATTCGGCTTTCCTTTTACGCTTAGCTACTGCAACTTGCTCTACTTTCTTCTGGCGGTCGACTTCCACTTTATCTAACTCTTTCTTGAGTTCCCATTCTGCTGCAACCTCTGCCTCTTGTTTCTCCTTTTGCTTCTTGGCCTCCTTGGCCTGTTTTTTATTCTGCTCTGACCTTAGGCTCTTCTTGCACTTATCTTCTTCTTCTTTCATCTTCTTCTCTCTTTCCTGCTGGGCTTGGGCTTCTATTTCTTTCTTTTTGGTAGAAGTACTATGCCCTATACTGGTTCGAGGCTTTTTAGCCAGAGAAGAAGAAGCGCCTCCTAATTCACGGCTCCTGACTTCCAAGGTTTGGTCATCTGGGTCTTCTTGGCCAGATTCCACCCCCGGAGCAAGTTTTTGGTCTGCATTGTACCAATTTCTTCTTTCATCTTCTCCCAGGCATTCCATGTGCTGGTAGTTCCATTTGAACTTAGCTCACTTGCAATGATCAAGAACTATCCTTTTCGGGTCATATGTCTGGTGTTCTAATGCCCCAAGGTGGTAACTTTTCATTTCTTCTGCTTCTTCCTCTACCTCTCTAAAGTATTTGACTGTGTATATGCCGATAGTGAGGGGAAGCGCAGGCCACGGCTTCTTCTTACCCTTGGACAGGACCCTGGAGAAACCAAAAGACATTTGGAGACAGACCTCTTGCATGAGCATTCTGTCTATAACAAATCGAGGCATAGCATGTGGGGCCCTGAACAAGCCAAAGACTCAGATGAAGGTGTACTCGACGAATGGGAACCAATGCGCCACCTTGACTAGCGTCTCCATGGCTTGCCAAGACATGCAAGGAGCGTCTTGGCCGAACAATTTCCTGTAAAGAGCGGGGATGAACATTTGAGAGATCAGCTCTACCTTGGTTTGTAAGTGGATTGCACAGGTCTGTTTTGGATCCCAATTATGTACCCATCCCTCAAAATGAAACCTTTAACAAATGGCATCCAACAGATAAGAGGCCATGTAGAATTCAGAAGGCGTTCCTTCATCTGGTACCAATGTGGAGGATATGTTTGCATGAATGGAGGTCATCAATATGTTGGCCCAGTTGAAACGAGTGCCGTGTGCTGTGACATACTCCATGAGAGTTGCCCATGTTCCATTGAAGGTGGTGGCATTGGGGCGCCCATACAATCTGCCAAGCATGGCAGCCACTAATTTATATACTTTCCTAAGGCTCGCCACTGGATATTCCTGGTCCTTCTTGACCTTAAATTTCTTAGGCTCCTCCCACCACTGGTTTATAGTGTCAACTATAGGAACTGCATGGGAAATAGCCCATTCTTCTGTGAAGTCCTCTTCTCGCTCAGGAAAAGAGTAATAAACATGATCGTCTGAGCCTTTGAGTGTTGCGAAAGCCTTGCCTTCACTATCCCTGATTACGAACTTCTTGGAGTCAGTTTTATGTATAATCCAATCTATCATCTCTGGGCATGGGAAAATGGCTATATGGGCACCTGCAAGATGTAGCTTAGACCTTTTGACCTGTAAGTATATCTCCCGATCAGGGAGGTCCTCTGGGAATTCTGTTCTAGTGAACTCTTGGTACACTTGGTACCAATGCATGATGTCCCCTTTGGTGAATGTGCATAGGGTATCTCTGTAGATCAGGGGTGGGGACATTTGTATGTCCATCTCGACGTCCTCCACTACCAGGCTCTTGTCTTTTTTCCGAGATACTGGAGGTCCCATATCACTTGAATCTGAGGGGACAGGTGCACACTCCAAGTATGCTTCGAATTCACCTGTCATATTCATGAAAGAATCCCAGGATAAGAAAGATGCCATGATGATACAAGACCAGTTACAGTTCATCAATTATTTCTACTGGGGACACAAGTAGAGCTGAATAAGCGACATACTAGGTCACAGGGTCGCAAAGTCGCGATATTTATATTTTTAAGAATTTGCGACTTTGCGACCTTGCGACCAGGTCGCGGGTCGTTGGGTCGCAAGTTGTGAGAAAGTGGAAAAGTGCAACCTTGCGACCTTGCAACTAGGTCGCGGGGTCGCGGGGTCGCAAGCTGTGAGAAAATGGCGGAGCTATGACCAAGTCGCGAGGTCGCTGAGTCGCTAAGCTGAGAAAAACAAATGGAAAATCAATCTGTGACTTGGCGACTTAGTGACTGGGTCGCAGGGTTTCAGAGTCGCAAGGTCGCAAGTCGCGCTAGGGCTTGCCGGGGTTTTGGCGTGCGCGGTGTGAAGTTTATTTTCCCTTTAACTTGAAAAACACAGGGCTAAATGGGTCCAAACAGAGGCAGGGGATAGATTTTGGAGCAGGATACAGGCCATGAGAGGCTGGATGAGGAACTGTGATAAGTTGGGCAAGCAGGGTGAATGTTGGAAACAAAAGGGAAACCCTAAGTGACAAATGAAAAAAAGGGCTAAGGTAGGGGGCAATTTAAAGGCTGAGGGATAAGAGATTAGGCAGGAATAACCAAAAATAGAAACAACAGGAGGAAAATGGCAACTTACCCGAGAAAATCGCGCTCGATTCGACTTGTCAGAGGCATTTTTTCTATCTGCTGCATATGCAAAATGCGACCTAGCGACCTCCTATATATAAAAAGGTCACACATGAAGGCCATTAATGGGGTCACGAGGTCGCATGGTGAGGTGATCTGAGAGAGGTGCAACCTCGCGACCTTGCAACCTTGCAACCTCAAGGTCGCGGGGTCGCAAGGTCGTGGGGTCGTGGTTTTCCACAAATTTGAAGTTTGCGACTCAGCGACTTAGCCCTCCCGACTCTTTACTTTTTCTTTGTGCTTAAGGGGCTCCAAAAAATTTTAAAGTGGGGTTTTTTTTGGAGGGTGTTGTAGAGGCTACAACACAATACTATTCGACTGAGATTGTTTCAATGCACTTTGACTGGAGTAGTAGCAAAATGGTATGTGGAGAAACCCTCTGATACACATGTAGCCTTTAGTGCCCTCGCCACTGCGTTCCTGAACTATTTTCAGTTACCCATCCACCATGATTCCAGAATGGAGTTACTGACCCACTTTAGGAAAACCCCCGCCGTCCATATCTGGGACCATCTCCATGACTGCCAGTGGCATCGTAGTTTGTGCAAAGCCAAACTCGACAATCGAGTTCTGTTAGAATTGTTCCTAAAAACTCTCACTGTAGATATTTCTAAGGATGTGGCACAACAAAATCCCATATCCAAAGAGGACTCCATCAGTAAGGCCCAACAGCTCGAGTTGATCTATATACAGTCAGGGTATATTTACAATATCCTGCCAAACGCCCCGCACCTGCAAAATTATAAACAATTTCCAGGCACATTGAACTCTGCAGATGGTTTAATTGGGTCATTGACCCAAATTTACCCAGGTAGTAGTATTCAAAACACCGATTACACATATGATTCTACCCCGAACATACCACAATCCAGCTACCAAAGTCATCACATGCCTCTGCAAAATTTTACCAGTAGGGTGTTGTCGTATCACCATCAGCACGGAGGATATTATCCTCTGGCTAAGAGGACCTAGTATGCAGATATACATACTGACAGAAGAGCTCCCCCCCAACATCCATTTACAAACCAAGGACCGCATTATGTGCAGTCCCTGGCACAAGACCCACCTATGCAAAATAATGCACAAGTGAACTTTGTGAAACCTTCCCAAAACCAACCGTGCCAACCATATAACTAGGAGAAATACCCTTCTAACATGGTTAAGAAAAAAGGAAAAAAAAGCCTAAAGGAAATCTTAGACAGGGAGGCAACAATCAACAACGCCCTCCACGAACTCAAGATGGAGGCAACTCCAACCAAAATCAAAACCAGGAGCCAAAAAATTCCCAATAGCAAAACAAAATGCCACCTCTTTGAAAAAAACATTCTTGTTCAATATGTGGTGAGTATGGCCATTACACTCACCACTGTCCTGACCTCCCTGAGCTAAAGAAGCTACAGAGTAATCATGGACAAGGGGGATCTTCCTAGTAGACAGCCGTCATGCAGGAACCTTTCCCTCATCAAGGGAAAATTAGCACACAGCAACAAACTCCCGACGACTCCAGAAAGAACAGCCATGAAATCTACATGACTGGCAAGGAAATTCTTTTTGAAACACGAAATAAAAATTACGACACCCCAGTAGACACCAACACGTCATGTGCTAGTACTAGTGCACCAATAGCACCTTTGACCATATCAAATATTCCTATTGAACCTTTTCCAAAGATGGCTAAGTGACCAACTAGGTGAGCAGGAAACTATTCCAAAGCAGCCCATAACTATAGCATCATGGATGATCTAGCTCAATCTCCTGCATCCATGTCAGCTTTGGAAGTATTGTAGTCATGCCCAAAACAATAGAAATCCTTGCTTTCTGCATTAGGTGCTATCAACTCTGCCGATACATGCCTAATGACTTTTGACTTAGACAAAGCCACCCCTAGGCTTCCTTTAATGGTCACCTTTCAGATACCAGTATTGGTCAAAAATATCACCATTCACCGACGTTTCATTGACGAGGGTGCATCCACGTGCATCATGTCAAAAAAAAATTGGCAGAAGTTAGGGTATCCTGAACTAAAACCATCAGTCATCATGCTTAGAGCATACGATGGTCACCCGTCAACCCCCTTTGGTCTCTACCAAAATGTCCGAGTCTGATTATCCAGAAAGATGTTCCTTATAGAAATTGAAGTCTTGGATGCTCACTTGGACTATAATATACTCCTTGGTTGGAGTTATATGTATTCCACGTCATCCATAGCATCCTCTATCTTCCACACTATGATGTTCCCCCATGAGGACCGCATCGTTACTGTCGACCAATTGACGCATAACGAAAAACAACCCCTAAAAAACACCGATGTAATTCTACCCTATGTAGATACATCCACGGACGTGCTTTCATGGTACCAATAATTTAGCCCTGGCCATTTCAAACCGTCGTCCATCTTAGGATCATTCCTAGGAGATCCCCCCATCATACCTGAGTCATCACCTGATGTCACAGGAGCTCCGGTGTGCATGATCTCCACATTAAGCACTGAAGCTAGTCATGATAGAGACACAAGCAGTAACTACACCTAGCCCTCATCCACGGCAACCTCTCTAGCCTACACCACTTCCCAAACCCCTTTCCTCTATCCCCTAGCTAGTTTTGTATCCCAACAAGTTTTGGGAATAGTGGTATTACCAAACATCTCTTTCGCAATACCAGTTTGGTATCTCATTCCCCCTACTAGGACAGGAGCCACACACATCACTGCCACAGGGCTAAATCCCCTCAGTCTCGAGGATTCACCACCCTTACAGGAAACTGTCGAAAACATCCCTGCAAAGGAAATTCCCATTACAAAACCGATGATTTTGGCTAAGAAAATCGAGAGAGGAAAGAGAGTGGAAACTCTGGCCACACAATGGGAATCACTAGGTTGCAGCATATGTGACGTAGTAGGACACCCTACCCACATCTACCCAGAGCTGGATGAATTAAAACTGCTCCTTAGCTCCAAGGCAGACATCGCAACTCCATGTTCCCATAAAAACAAACTTGATACCAAAATTAAAGGCAAAGAATTGCATACCAATCACGCATGCGCTATCTGCACCAATTATGGGCATTATACCCATCATTGCCTAGATATACTGTCATATAGGGACTCGTTACATGCCATCGAGTGATCCTATCAAGAGGATCCCTCCGCCCAGTCATCTGGAGATGAACCTCGTATCATCCTGTACCTACAGAAGGAACGACAGGCACTAGAAAGACTCCCAGTCATGCCCCCTCCTCACATTGAGAGCTGTGTACTCTACGATGAGTTTGATCATTTCATCATTGATTTCCCAGCTCTGGAAATATTCCAGCGACGGTACCCCATTCATATAGTGTATCGCAATAACATGGACATCCAGTATTCATGTCAGATATGTGGCGAAAATCACCTAGTGTGTCGTTGTCACTACATATCTAGATTTCACGCAACACTAGCCTGTATGCACTCAACTATAGTCCACCTCTCCCAAGAAGATTCCATGGACTCGGAATCCATGAAAAACTCCACAACCCAAGAGGATGTGACGAGTAGATCCATCCTATTCTTGTCCACTAAAAAGCGACCAATCAAGGAACCCCTAGTTACCCCTAACCGCTCTCTACAGAGAATACCAACATGTGCGTTATGTAAAACACCCAATCATGTGGTCGCCACTTACACTAATTTAGCAATGTTACGACACTGGTACCCTACTAGACCACAAACTGAGCACAATGGCACCCACATATCTAGGCTATTCTTCCTAGTATGTTAGGGAAATCACTGTGGACAACGATATACCTATATCCCGCGAGTTCTTCCTCTCATTGATACGATTCATACAATAGAGAAAAAACGGGACAATCTTCTCAAACGATATAAAAAGTACATCACCCCTAGGCCAGTGACCCCACACCCACATGGGCATGATGGGCAAGTTGGGATGGCACACCAACCAAGCATGACCCAGGCCAAACTAAGGATAACATGCAGACTATGTGGCCTAATTGGTCACTTGGTCAATGAGTGAAAATAACTGAAGCCCCTCGCAAGTAGTTTTCGCACAATCTCTTCTCTGCCATAGACACTTCTCTCTAACCAAGAGAATATCATGCATACCTATTGCTAGATTCGCTCACACTTTCACCATACAATTAAATGCGAGCATCTCCCCAAGCTAAGACATATAAGAGTAGCATTAAGTCCAAACTTCCCACAAGAGTTAGGCACACCAAAGCCAACGACACAGAAATGGAAGCAGAAGACCTCATCTTCTACCACATATGATTTCCAAGCATCCACATCTGGGACAACGAGTAGCTTTGATTCCCATACAATCTACTCAATTGGCATAGTGGTATCATTCACCATTTTCACTAGCCAAAACCACGAACTAGAGGTATTCCCGTTAATGGAGACATTCAGACACCTTTGCACCAGGCACAATTTCCACCAACAGGAAACTGACCATCCTAGAAGGGAATCCAACCATGTGCTTATGCAAACTCCCATCACGGAGATTCTTCCCCCACCAAACTCCGATGACACGATACACCATATATGATTCATATCATCATGTATCAGAATTATCACTCGAGTTTTCTTCTCATCTACCATAGGTTTCGAGTCAGCTGCAACTACGTGAGTAGCTGTTCCTACGACAGTGCAAACCCAATCTTTTTAAAATCTATTGACCGCGTTTCGTTCCACCACATCGATGATGTAAACCTTCTCATGTCTCTCAACTAGCTCCATGCAGATTGAACCTATTTAGTATAACCTTTCATAGGATCAATCCCCCTTAGGGTCCCTATTTCATTTAGATGAGGACATCCTAAAGGTAATGGCGGAGCCAGATTATCCATGGGATGCAATGCATCACCTTTTGCTTTTTCTCCCCAAGTATACGTTCAGTCCCAACAAGACAAAAGAACAAGAGATCTATGAAATCAAATCAAAATATTTCGTCCCATCAGGAAAAGTCAATTGGTTCAAAAATCCCATCCCAGCACTCGATGCATTCAAGGAAGGAAATATGTCAAACATCTTACCTACCGTCAAGGTGAACATATCCCAAAATCCTACAAAGGTTGAAGAAATCTCACTGGGGGTAGCATTTTATCTAGAAGAAATAGCCTCTTATACCCAATTTCTACAAGAGTATCAAGATGTCTTCACGTAGGAATAATCATAAATTCCTGGGCTTAGCCCCACCATCGTAGAGCACCATATTGACACTTGGCCTGACGTACCTCCAGTACGCCAGAAACAACATCAACTGCACCCATCAAAGGCAGAAGCAATAAAATGAGAAATCGATAAGCTTCACAAATCCAGTTTTAACTACCCCATCACTTACACATCTTAGGTTTCTAACCCTGTTCCCATTATGAAAAAACAAGGCACTATATGCGTTTTCATTGATTTTTAGGATTTATACAAAGCTTATCCCAAGGAAAATTATCCCACCCCATTCATCGACTAGGTCATTGATGCTTGCGCAGGACACGAGGCTCTCTCCTTCATGGACGGATTCTCTGCCTACAACCAAATTCAAATATGCCATACATACCGGTACAAAACCGCGTTCACCACCCCCTAGGGCACATTCACATACAAGGTAATGCCATTTGGCCTAAAAAACTCTAGAGCCATCTTCCAAAGGTCCATGGATTAGATATTCCATGACTTGGCACACCTTATCCTCGCTTACTTGGACGACCTAACCATCCGCTCCAAGAAGCGCTCAGACCATCTCAAGGATTTTTTATTGGTATTCCAACAATCCCGTCAATAAAACCTATGCTTGAACCCCCTCATGTGTTTCTTTTTCATCACAATAGGTAGACTCTTAGGTTTTATTGTGTCCCAGCAAGGGATTCATGTGGACCCCCTCAACATTCAAGCTATCAAAGAGGTACCTCCACCTCGAACCCTCAGGCAACTACAAAGCCTACAGGGGAAGGCCAATTTTATGAGATGCTTTGTCCTGGATTATGCCACATGTGTTCAAGGGTTCATGTGCCTCCTTCACCAGGACATCCCATTCAAATGGGATGATCACACCCAACAAGCGTTCGATGTGCTAAAAGAAACATTATCTTCAACACCACTCATTAGTCCCCCAGACTATGACAAATATTACATCCTATATCTATCAGCCTCTGATTCCACCTTAGCTAGAGATTTGATCCAAGAAGACCCAGATGGGAAGGAGTACTTAATTTATTATGTTAGTAAAAACTTATCGGGCCCAACATTAAGATATGAGCCTGAAGAAAAGACTTCCCTAGCATTAATACATGCAGTCCAGAAGCTTTGCCACTACATCATCTTAAAAACCACTACGGTCATCGCAAATATTAATCCGATCAAATACTTTCTCACGCGCCGCCTAATGAACCATAAGTATGCTGGCTGGATAGTCCTTCTCCAAGAATACAACTTACAGTTTCACTCCCCTAAAAGAAAAAATGTGCTTACCTTAGCAGAGTTCATTATAGACCTCCCAAGGGATAAAAAGGGATCACCAGTAAACAATTCGCTACTAGATGAACATCTCTTCTTCGTAGCAACCGAAAACCCTTGGTACAGAGACATTCTCCTCTTCCTATGAACTTAAAAGTTTAGACCTCATCCAACTCGAGATGACCATCGGCGCATATGCCAACAGGCCCCTCGATATCTCCTCATGGGAGATCTCTTGTACCAACGGGGCATCGACACCATTTTAAGTTGATGCCTCACTCACAAACAAGCAGAACAAGCCCTCAATGATTGCCATAGAGGTGCTTGCGTTGACCACCTATCCGAAATTTCCACCGCCCAAAAATACCTATGAACAACATATTTTTGGCCCTCCATGTTTCACGATTGTGTTACAGCAGTCAAGAGATGCAAGCGATGCCAATGCTTCTTTAATAAAGCAAGAGCCCACCCCCATGCTCCTCTGCACCCTGTCATTGTCGCCAACCCCTTTTGTAAATGGGGAATCGACTTCATGACTTTCAACCCCACATCATTGGGAAACCCTATATATATCATAGTGGCTATCAATTATTTCACCAAGTGGGCAGAGGCCATGCCCACATACGACAACATCACAGAAACCGCCACTCGATTTCTGTTTAAATGCATGATCGCTCGGTTTGGCGTTCCCAAAGAGTTAGTCTCCGACCATGGGAAACACTTCGAGAATGAATTTTTCACTGACGTATCTCACCATCTCAGATTCACCCACAAATTCGCTTCACCATACTACCCCCAATCTAATGGTCAGGTAGAAGCTGTAAACAAAGTCCTCAAAATGATGTTACAATGCATGGTGAATAACCATAAAACCAACTAGTACCATATGCTCTTCTCCACCCTGTGGAAATACTGCACGACTGTCAATACGTCCACTAGTTTCACTCCCTTCCACTTGGTATACGGGGTCGAAGCCGTAATTCCCATAGAACGTGAGATCCTAAATTTGCATGCCGCCATCGTACTCCTCGATGATACCCAGCCTATAGAACAATGCCTAGTACAACTAGAGCTCATCGATGAAAGCCGGTGATAGTCGCTGCAACACAACAAGGCCCAGAAGAAAAGGGTAAAAGCATCATTTGACCGCCACATCAACACTCGCTCATTCACCAGGGGAGAACTAGTCCTTCACTATGATGTTGCAAAAGAAGCCCTAGGGCCAGGAAATTTTGAAACCTTTTGGAAAGGACCCAACATCGTAAAACATTGCCTCCACCAGGGGGCATACATATTGACGAAACCAGATGGGACATGCCTCAGTAACCCCGTTAACAGCCTTTACCTCAAGAAGTTCTACCCATAAGGGCCAATCAGGCCCTACCCTAAAGTCAACGTACAGAAACCCAATCAATTTAAATTTTTGACCAAAAGAATTGTAACAAAACACGCTCAAGTGCCACAATGGATTACCAACCTGAACCTTACTTCGGATTTGCTAATGGAGCATCAATATGGTCTCAAGTTTTAGCAGCAGCAGCCTTGGTTATCTATCACCCTGACTGATCACCACTCTACACAAACGGTGTGTGTATCAGCTCAACAACAAACAATCAAGTAGAATATGATGTCGTCATAGGACTTATGTGCGACGCCCTCCATTAGGGCATACGCCATATGCATGTCTACCTCGATTCCTAGTTAGTAGTGTCACAGTTAAACCAAACATTTGAGATTCAAGATTCACATCTATTTAGAATATATTTGCGTGCAAAAATATTAAGTAGACAATTTGACTACGTTACATTCGCACATGTACCGAGTCAAAACCAAAAAAATGATCACATAGCTAACAATATTCTAAATGAATGCATCTCGAATAAACCTTCATAAATCAAAAACAAAAAATAGAGAAAACATAGATATCCATCACCATAACATGAATCAATAAGCAAAAACAGGGGGCACACCATGTAGAGCTGAAAAAAATATCTCACATGTATATATCATAGTGTATGTGTCTGAATACAAAATAGTGTCTCTGACCCATCAGTCAACCCAGAAAGATACACAAAAAGTCATCAAAAATAGGAGAAGCATCCTCATATTGGGTGCTTTCACCGTGTACAAAAATACTCTAGGGCGGTGCTCCCCCAGGTGGGGCACCTGAACCCACTGCCGCTCCCAGTACCACTACTGGAGCCACCGTCAAAACTGAGACTGCCACTTGACGTAAAATAAGCCAATAGTCCCTCTCCCAGCCCATCAGTGTCTCTAGCCAGACCTCCTCGAGGTCATCAAGAAAGCCTCGAGAAGGCATTCCTCGGTTCAAGTGGTCCACTCGATCGCAAGCTTCCCCCAGAACTAACACCCGCATAGTCAACTCAGCAATGCAAGCCTCCATCGCATCAGCACGCACCACCTTTGCATTGGCACGAGCTCACTCTATCGCAGCCTCGGTAGCAGCCAAGCTTCTACCCTCCCCAGAAGGGCTAACCCCACCACCAATTCCACCACTCTGAGGCTGTGCAGGATCTCATCCTAGCCCCCCATGACCTCCCATAGGTCTCCTAAGAGGACCATGGATGACCAATCGAGCCATGGGGCGACCAACCTCACCAACATCTGCAAGAGTAACCAAAACTATGTCAGTGTCACCATAAAACACATAAAAACATATATAATCAAATAAATGCAGAAAACATAAAAAAATACCTAGTGGCCCCCAAACATAGCCATGAGGGAGACCTATCTCTCGATCCCCACTAAAGTCAATCCCTGCATATGGGAATGGAAGAAACATCTATGGGTTGGCCTCAAATCAGGCCTCCATCATAGTGTTCCAATAACGCCCCACCATACCCCCACCTACACGTGGCATCACGAGATCCCACCTCCTCATGTGAGTCTCCTGTGGCCCCCCAACAGGCACTGCCACCACTTGTCTCAAAAGCACCACCCTCTTGTACATGATAATGCATAAGATACTGGTATACACAAACAGCTTCCATCCATCGCAAATCTTGTAAAGTTGTGCCACCATCCCTTCATAGCAGAAGCGAGAAAAATAAAAAAAGTGCTCGGCCCTCAACCAGTGCAAGACTCCAACCTGTGGGCCTAATGCCCGATGTGGAGCCGACGATCCTATAAGTTGCACGATAGCCGCCAAAATGCACCGCTCTGCCAAGTCTATCACCGAGGCAATGGCTATGCATCCCTCCATAAGGGGCACCCTACCACAATGACGTGCCTGAAACCTCTCAAAATCCACACTACCAGAAGAGAGTGGATACCGCGACACCTCACCCTGAGGCTGTAGCCTGGTCAAAAAGTATATATCCATCTCAAGATGGATAGCAAGGTTAGTCCCACGCAGCACAAGAACATTGCACTGCATGTTCCAATTCTCGATCAAGTAAGACAACAGTCTATCCTGTGACTGAATAAGCTCGTTCTCCACAAACTTCAGGAGACTCCATTGCACCAGCTGTTGGCGCGCTTAACTGTCGGCAGCTAATTCAGTACGAAGCTTGGGTCAATCCTGCTCCCTCCACAACATTGTGTGAACCAAACATGAACCCATCATAAGCATAAAAACATCAAAAAATAAGCAAAATATCCAAAAATTTGGACAAAAAATTTCCTCGAAATTTTGTGCACTTGTCCCTCAGACATGTGCGCTAAAGGCGCACCTATATTTCTCACAGGTGCCCAAAAGGCGCGCCAAAAGATGAGAAAAAGGTGCCTAAGGTGCACAAAACCCTAAAATAGCACGCAGAAGACGCGCTCTTACTATGATTGGTCGCGCAATCTAGGGTAAAAATGGCTCAAAATCTATACAAACTAGTTTTTTAGGGACCCCCGCACCCCGAGACTGAAAAAATTAAAGTGAAATATGTCATGGAGGTTACTTGGGCACGATATCGCTAATCCCTAGTGCTCAGGCTGACCGCAACAGCAAGAACTGCTCCGCAGAAGCCTCTGACCTCTCAAAAAACTCAACAAGCACAAATGAATTGAATTAGGGCCATATTCACCTATATATCACCCTTTTCAAAAAAATTGGAGAACCATAACGAGAGCTCAGAAGTTTAGTTCTCCAAATCGAAAGCAACACTGTGATCAACACTCCATAACGAACAGAGGAAATGCCACACATTCGCACTCCCAAAAAAATAAATTTCCAGCACCAGTAGGTATGCCCTCTATCATCTTCTTTTCTAAAGCTCATGTCTTTCAATAATATTTGATAAAGAAGATTCTTTCACTTGAGGTATTTTTTTTTTGTAGGAAAGCACGCAAACCATCCACAACTCCATCCACTAAAAGTTCCAAGAGCAGGTATCATTCTACCCCCAACATGATAGAGTCCCAAAAAACTCTGCATATCCTGACATCATTTCTCCATCAGAAATTAGCCATAGGTTCCACACATTTGACCATGCTTATCATCACCTCAGCTTGCACATGATAAGCATTCTCGTTGGTTGATAGAGCTTCCCCCCATCCATGGTGCTCGTCACCCAAAGTAGACCATATATCACAAAACGTGACGCCATGGCCATACCACTATATTCTAGGAAGCAACTCATGCCCATTCATTCACCATGCATAAGTTCAAGTTTTACCATATGAAATAAAACCCCTTTCTTGGAAAACCAGGTTGTACAAGCAGATCAAGAGCACACTATCGCACCTTGCATTTTAGCCGACCATGCCTCCATCAACATAATCCCATCTGCGATAATTCTTCATCTGCTTCATCAACCTCACACATGAGACCAACCAATGGGCCCCCCGACCTTAGCAAAACACCTTCCTCACATCATTAGTGAGCAAGAACTTTCATGTTTTGGGGCACCCATCTCTGTGTTTTGTACAAACCAAACCCCATAATTTTATTCTTTTGGTAAGTGTAAAAAGACCGCAAATGGTGAACTACGTCCCCCACCCACTCATTCATTTTTTTTTTCTCTCCCATGGCAGCAGTCCCTGGACACTCTTGGTCGAAGTATACCACCCTCATGCAAAAGCCACTATGACATTCATAACCAATTTATTCCCACCCTGGAAGTCCTACTGATTCCAAGGATTTCCCCATCAGAAATAGTTATGATTGTCGCCAATTTTTTTTTTTTTTATATGCTCCGACTTTGGGCCACTGAATCCCCATCATCTGTTTTCAGTCACCCCCCCCACCACCATGCATATGTTAAACCCATCACATCTATAATCCTTATCCTCCATATCAGCAACCCCTTCGTTTGGTTGAGGCTTCCTTTTTGTCGACTTCAATACCTATTTTCCAAAAAGGAAGTGGTACCTTGGATCACCCCTCTCCATAGAAGGAGCATCCTCAGGTGGCACTGTGGGAGAGATCATTGCCCAGAGATGTCATCGATCCTCTTGACATTCGACTACAACACAAGCTTTAATGTCAAGATGGTATCGTACCTTACAACCAATGCACTTAAATCAGATTCGTCGAAGACTCATGCCTTCATAAGCATCTCTTTCAACAATGCTTACATGGGAAGGTCCTAGCCAACACTTATGCGTAAAATGCATAGTTATATGCCATACCAAGTTTACGCATATGGGTACCAAATTCGACCTATTGTGAAAGAAAAAATTCCCCTGAGGGCATCATCAGTCGTTGTCGTCAACCAACAGATCACTACCATATTAGTGACACAGATAGAACATGTATCTGTCAAATATATTTATTTAACTAGCCAAAGCATTACGAGCATGGGTCATTCCTGCCTCGTAGAAAATTTGTATATATTGTATTATATTTTCTTACAGGGGTCCCATAGGACATGGTCGTTCTTCGAATTGGTGCAAGGTGTCTTCAATTTTGAGCTACACATAGGTCTCTCTCTCTCTACGCACTATATACAGAAAAGAAATTATAATGTAAATTTCCACTGTACAGTTCTTCCTAGACGTCACACATTAGGGGGCAATTGTTATCACTGGAAAATCGTACAAGAAAAGACGACATTATTTAATGTTAGGCAGAAGGATTTATAGGGCTGATAGACATTAGAGAATCTGAAAGTATTTAAAAATTCTCTAAGGTCTGAGGAAAAATCAAATTTGAACTAGTCAAATATGCTTTTGCGCACAAAATCCTTCTATAAATGCGCCCTTGCATGCCTTTTGACCCAAAAAGTGCCAATTCTAGGAGTGGTTGAAGTCACTTTTTGGGACCACAAAAGCACACTCCAGGACATTGATTCCACACTTGAAGCCACCTAAGGACAACCACCCAAGCCTCCTTAGGACATCAAGGGAGCACACAATGGAATAAATGTGTCACAAAATGGAATCACCCTCCTCTCTTGGGTCACCATCCACAATGTACCAAGAGAGGGAAGGAGGATTTGAATTCTCCTATAAAAGGCCACTAGGAGATGAGAAACTTGAGAGCACATTATTATGCTGGCCATAATTTCCCCAATCAATACCAGCGGTGTGTGATCCGGAGCAGAGACAGAGGGGACTCATTTGTTGGCCATCCAACAACTCCAGTCCACCAGAGTAGAGAGAGGAATATTTTGTGCCAAGGCAACTTGGAAGTAAAGACATCCTTGCATCGGTACCTAGAACCCCAATTTATAAGGGCCCCTTAGCAAGTGGGTTAAATTTTCATCCTCATTTCCTACCAGCACTCAATAAGAGGGGACGTAAGTGCCGTTGTTTGGATTATTGAAGTTGTTTTACTCTATTTAGAGATTTTTTGTTATTTGTTTTAATTTTATGTTTGAATATGCATGTTATTTCTCTATATAGTATGTTTATGTTCTAGCATGTTCCACTAAATTGCTTGAATCCATATATTTTCTGCCTGTTACCAATAACTTAAGAGGGAAAACCACACCCCTTAAGTTGGTGTGATTTCGTACATACGTGCACCAAACACAGTAACACAAAATGCATGGTGGGAAAACCAATGTAAGTAACAGAACACATAGAAACATGCTATTCTAACGATGCATTTTACCCAGTAATGAATCAAAGACTGCACATGTTACATCATACCCTATTTTGGAATGAAGAATTACACATGACACCTCACCCTAACATGAATAATTAATGATAGCACATTTTGTAACAATATAATATTCTCAGTGTTACATCGTTCCCTATGTTGGAATGGAGAATTACACCTTTTGGAATGGAGAATGGATCACATTTTGTAACAGTATACTATGCTCAGTGTTACAATCACATATAACATCATGCACAACCAGTTAAAGAAATATGTCTTGTCAATGGTTGAGATAAACTGTCACACTTGATATCATGCCCCATCATGAATACATAATGAGAGAAGATTGAGTTTAAATACCATTAGTTTGTAGAAAAGTTTCATGATGAAATAACACGTAGAAATTAACCAAAATATTATGGTGGGACAACAGATATTTTAATGGCAATATGTTATGACAATGCAATTTGAGGCTACACAAATTGCATAGTATTTAGTTTCTCTTGATGTCTATGTAAGACATTCAAGTACAACTACAAACATTAATTTGGTATGGTCTTCTCTATTCTGCTGTATACATGTGCATGAGAAAAATAACCATTGCAATGTCCTTAGAAAGGCATACGTAGATAGAACAAAGTAACAGAGAAAACTATTAGTTGCACTATCCTTAAAGAGGGCATATCATAATTTCTAGGGACAGCGATAGCATAATATCTAGGGACAATGGTAGTAATACCAGAACTTATACAAGGAAACACTAGAAAAAATTTATAATAAGCCACGGTCATACTATGCTCAGTGTTACAATCATATATAACATCATGCGCAACCAGTTAAAGAAATATGTCTTGTCAATGGTTGAGATAAATTTTCACACTTGATATCATGCCCCATCATGAATACATAATGACAACAGATTGAGTTTAAATACCATCAGTTTGCAGCAAAACTTCATGATGAAATAACACGTAGCAATTAACCTAAATATTATGGTGGGACAACACATATTTTAATGGCAATATGTTATGACAATGCAATTTGAGGCTACACAAATTGCATAGTCTTCAGTTTCTCTTGATATCTATGTAAGACAGTCAAGTATAGCTACAACAATTAATTTGGTATGGTATTCTCTATTTTTTTGTATACATGTGCATGATAAAACTAACCACTGCAATATCCTTATAAAGGCATACATATATAGAACAAAGTAAAGGAGCAAACTATCAATTGCACCATCCTTAAAGAGAGCATAACACAATTTCTAAGGATAGTGATAACATAACATCTAGGGAAAAAGGTAGTAATACCATAAATTATATAAGGAAACACTAGAAACACATTTATAATAAGCCACAATCATACTATGGTCAGTGTTACAATCACATATAAAATCATGCACAACCAGTTAAAGAAATATGTCTTGTCAATGGTTAAGATAAACTATCACACTTGATATCATGCCCCATCATGAATACATAATGACAATAGATTGAGTTTACATAACATTAGTTTGTAGAAAAAATTCATGATGAAATAACACGTAGAAATTAACCAAAATATCATGTTGGGACAACACATATTTGAATGGAAATATGTTATGACAATGCAATTTGAGGCTACACAAATTGCATAGTCTTTAGTTTCTCTTGATGTCTATGTAAGACATAAAGTATAGATACAATCATTAATTTGGTATGGTATTCTCTATTCTGTTGTATACATGTGCATGAGAAAACTAACCACTGAAATGTCCTTAGAAAGGCATACGTAGATAGAACAAAGTAACGGAGAAAACTATTAGTTGCACCTTCCTTAGGGCATAGCATAATTTCTAGGGACAGCGATAGCATAATATCTAGGGAAAATGGTAGTAATACTAGAAATTATACAAGGAAACACTAGAAACATATTTATAATAAGCCACAATCATATTATGCTTGGTTTTACAATCACATATAACATCATGTGCAACCAGTTAAAGAAATATGGCTTGTCAATGGTTGAGATAAACTATCACACTTGATATCATGCCCCATCATGAATACATAATGATAGCAGATTGAGTTTACATACCATTAGTTTGTAGAAAAATTCATGATTAAATAACACGTAGCAATTAACCAATAATATTATGGTGGGACAACACATATTTGAATGGAAATATGTTATGACAATGCAATTTGAGGCTACACAAATTGCATAGTCTTTAGTTTCTCTTGATGTCTATGTAAGGCAATCAAGTATAGATACAACCATTAATTTGGTATGGTCTTCTCTATTAAGTTGTATACATGTGCATGAGAAAACTAACCACTGCAATGCCCTTAGAAAGGCATACATAGATAGAACAAAGTAACAGAGAAAACTATAAGTTGCACCATCCTTAAAGAGGGCATAGCATAATTTCTAGGGACAACGATAGCATAATATCTAGGGACAATGGTAGTAATACCAGAACTTATACAAGGAAACACTATTCATCCATGTATTTATGTTACCAAAATAGCATTCCCTAGGAAATATTTGCAATTTTTAAAACATAGAAACAACTCTAAGTAGAATAACAATGCTGGGACATAAGGTCAGTTCTAGGTAAAATTACAAGCACAAAAAAATCAGTTCCAACTAAGATGGAAATTATAACATAAATGCAGAGAGAAAGTAATATATCATAGACGAGAAGAATTAATGACCAAAAAATATTAAAGCCCCAAAGCATCCAAGATTAATCTCATATATCCTAAATTAGAAAATTGCAATGCTTTCACCCTTCCAAAGATTGCTTTGACTGCCAATATGTTCAATTTTCACAACTAAATCAATTTCAACTTTTAAAATTTAAATTCTTCCTTTTAGAGAGGAACCTTGAAGTGATTTAAGAATTTTATTTGAGGTAGGCCTGCCTTGCCCATCTATATACTGATTGACTCAAACAGAGTCTTTATCTGTCCAAATGTAAAATATGATACCTCATATACCTCAAGGTTAAGAAGAGAACAAAGAATTAAGGTCCCCCAATTATACTCATTATGCCTAGGATTGAAGGGAACTAAGATTCATCGACACTATAACAAATATTTAAAGAATCCATAAAAATGGATGGATGCCCCAAAGGCAATACTACAACTTTCAAAGAATGAAGGCTTGCTACACACACAAGGGTTAATGAATAAAATTAGAGAGATTTCTCTGAAAATAAAATTGCATATATTTTGGTGTTTTGTTATAGTCATTGTAATTGAACTTTATACGACTTACATGTAAACCAGAAATGCTATAAGGATGTTGTAGACAAAAATTCCATCAATGTATAGAAAATGATTTACCTGGTGAGAAACAATAACTCTACAAATATTTAACCATCATCCTCACAGGAGCTCTAGATATAATTTAAGGTGAAAGTTCTAATTGAATGTAATTTTTGAGATAGCATGAAAATGAAAAAAGGAGATAAACGATAATCAAAAAAATATTGCACAACCATTTCTCTCCAAAATAACAGTTGTATTCATCCTTCAATAATACTCATATTTACGCAAAATGATTGAGAGAGAACATAAATAAAAACCAAGAAGAATCATGTCCACAACAACAGTTACTACACCTTACAAGGTATGGTCATGGATGAAATAGATAAGATGAAATAAGATAATTATATACATGCAAAAATATTAAGATAATTTTATCTTGATAGTGCCACAGTCCAATAAAGAATTTGAATGCAAAACATTGGCATAATTGACAGAGATTATATTCAAGTAACCTTTATTTAAGTGGATATTTGTTGAAAAATAGATTTTCCTCCTGGTTATTTCCAAAGTCCCTCCTTTCTCTCGATGATCCCTCCTCCTGCATCTGGCTGCTCGGTACTAGGCAATTCACATGCTCAGATCCACGCACAAGAAATGTTCAGTCAACCAAATCTCTTGCTCCAATGGTGTTGTCTGCTTAGTATGAGGCAGGTTCACATGCTCAGATCTGTGCACAAGTCATCCAAAACAAGTGCAATTGAGACAAATGGTTCATGACTTGGAATAGGAGAAATTAGAAATGGAAAATACCTTAGATGACTTGAGATCCCAGCTGCAAAGAAAAACCCTGGAAACTACATGGTAGAATCTTCATGAATCCATTAGACAGAAAGTAACACTTGCAGTTGCTAGTGATACTAAGACAAAAGTGACTTACATGGAATACTTGGAAAAAGCCACTGGTTTTTTGAAGAGAAGCTCCAGATATCTCAAACAGATGGGTAACATTTGACAATGAGTGGGAATCAATTTCCACTTGATTTTTAAGATTGCAATGGTGTTGGCCGCTCAGTACCAGGGAGGTTTAGGCACACAAGAAATGTTCAGTCGGCCTTGCTCCAATGGTGCTAGAATGCCAATGATGCCTCACACTCAGTCGACGCTCTTTTTATTTTTCAAAACCCTCAAAACAAGCCCATTTTTCCTAAAAAATAAATAAGAAATACCTTAAAATATTTATATTCCATACGTAATTAAAAAAAATCCCACTAACCCTTACTTTATATCCAATATAATGTTTTGGTTTTTTCTTAAAAAATTACCCCAATATGAACACACGTGATATAATTTTGCTTTGTAAGTGACGCCCTCATGTGCACTGGGAACTAAAAAATTTCAGAATCAGTTGGAAGCCATGCATCTAGAAATTCAAAGCCTGCACAAGGACAAGGGCAAGGATATTTGCGCAAAGGTTTGGTGCATAAAATGCAAAGCTTCTAGGCACCATAAAGATCAGTTTCCTATCTTTAACAATTATTTGAACTCTGGAGATCCTAGTCCACTAAAGAGTCTTGTATGGTGTATGATCTGTCAAATTGCTGGGTTACGTGACACAGATCCCTGCCCAAGGATTGGAAAGTATCAACCTGACTTGACGCAGTTGTTTTGCAGATTTGGTTTGTTATTAGGGCATGATGAGAAGCATTGTCACACTTATGATATGATGTTAGATAAAACTGAAATATATAGAATGCAGGTTGAGCCTACATCGCCAGCATACCTTTCTAGGCGCATAGGATTTCAAGGCAGAGGAAGAGGCCGAGGAGGTGGATTAGCTGGCTGAGGAAGAGAACAAGTAATTTTATATTATTGTATGCAATTTAATCATGTAATAGAAGATTGTCTTGTCTTGATTTCTAAAATGAAGGAAGAAAAGACGCAGACCCCGACACAAAATCTTCAGATGGTGAGAGCTGAAACTCATGAAGAAGATCCTAGTGTGAATGTGGTTACTAGGAGTGGTCTAGCCACCAATGAAGATAAGGGAAAGCAATCGGCCACTGATGTATGGATCCAGAAAGCACCTGAAAAAAAATAAGGATTGAAACTTCAGTGCGCAAAGGAGACCTTTATTGAAGCATGGAAAGAATTTGTAGAAGGAACCATGTCAACATCAAGAAGACCTGTCGAGGACAGAGGAGGAGATGAAGAGATAAAACCATTTCTATAAGCATGTATAAATTTACTGCGCAACAAGAAGGCGGTAGAAAATCTGTAGACTTTGATAGATAATTGCACAGAGAATGAACAGTCGATGGTATAATATCAAGTGATCAGCAAAATATACAAGAATAAGAAGAGAACAGTTAGGGAGATGCATATAACCACGCAAATTGGTGCTTATGATATGGACCAGGTTATTGTAGATCTAGGATCAAATGCTAATGTTCTAGCTAAGAAAACATGGCAGCACATGGGAGAGCCAAAGCTAGAGTGGTCTACCATCCAACTGCGCATGGCCAATCAGCAGAAGATCATTCCTTTATGAAGGTTGTCGCAAGTTGTGGTCAATATATAGGGTGTTAAGGCAATGGTGGACTTTGAATTCATACAAATTTTCAATGATACTGATCCTTACCCCACATTATTAGGGTTGGATTGGGCCATTGAAATGGATGGTGTTATAAATTTGAAGAAAAGGAGAATGAAATTTGAAATTAATGGAGTAAGGGTAATCATTCCTCTAGATCCTACCGAGGGACAAAGGTATACTGAACCGATGCACGTTGATGATGAGATTGATAAAATCTATAAGTTGAACTTGCACGAGGAATATTGAATTAATCCGAAAGGAGATGGAAATCTTAAGTGGGAGAAGGATAGCTCTTGTTTTTCAGACTCTGATGAAGAACTAGAAAACTGGTAGAACAAGTTGCATGAGGTATCTGTGATGCATTGTAATCGTGTAACCCTAAATTTGTGATGTATAACATCTGAGGTACATGACCTACCACACTATGATGGATTAACTGATATAAACATGTTTATAGTGGAGCTTGAACGGACAGTTCCTGAAGGAAAAAAATTCCATGCTTTGGATCTTGGCTTGTATGCTACTGCAACAACATGGCGGGAAACTTATAAGGAGATAATGGGAAACTGGGAGGAATGTGCGCGCATGATGAGGTTGTGGTTTGAATGTCCAATCATTAAAATGGAAGATGTGTATTGTGGCAAAGAAGATCCGCGTGGACATTTGGCGAGATGGAATCAGGTATGGGGCATAATTCCAAGACCTGAATGGGTCCATTTTTTTATTCACACATTGTGGGAGGTGACTATCGAATGGTATTTGGAGACAGATTTTCGCAGAGTCACTAGTGAATGGTGTGGGCTGAAAATGAGTTTTATTCTTAAATTTATCTTTGAGAGTGGATTTGATACGGTTGGCCAAGCTTTACATAATATTCAAGAATTCATATTTGATACAAAAAATCTTACAATCAAGTGCGCTTCACCAGCCTAGGATGTGTAGATGAAAGCTATTGTGAATTGCAGGAATCTGATAGTGGAAGAAGGGGAAGAGAATCCAAGGAATATTATGATACCTGGATCTAAGGGACAACGCGCAGTGGTTGGGCCCTCGCTCACCTCGCTAGATGTAACAAAGCCCCTAAATCTTAGGAAGGTGACTATTGGATCTGAAGAACAACCAAAGTTTTCAAAGATTGGAGAATATTGGGATGATGATATAGTAGGAAAGGTTGTTGAGTTGCTAACAGAATATGAAGATTTGTTCCCTACAAAGTTTTTAGAGCTGAAAGGAATCATTGGGGAGCTTGGAGTTATGAAAGTCACATTGAATTCTGATGCGCACCCAGTAAAACATCGCCCATATGGGCTAAACCCAAGATATAAGCAGAAGATGAAAGAATAATTGGAAAAAATGGTTGTTGCAGGCATCATTGAACCCGTAGAAGAGTCTGACTAGTAAGTCCAATGGTTGTGCAAGATACAAATACCAAGGGAGAAATCATGATCTATGTAGATCTGCGCAAACTGCATGATGCTTGTGTGCATGATCCATTCCCAACTCCATTCTCTGATTAAATCCTGGATAATGGAGTTCTTTCCAATATACAATCGTTTCCTTTGTATTGAAGAATGATCATTCCATTTTCTCATGCGTATTATTTTTTTATTTCATAGAATTCATCAGCAAGTTTTTGGAGGTATATTTTGATGATTGGACTATATTTGAGTTGTTGAAGAAGCATGTGTCAAATCTGCGCTTAATGCTAGATAATTGTAGGAAGTACTAAGTTTCCTTGAATTTAAAGAAGTGTATATTTTGTGTACCATTTGGGATACTGCTGAGACACATTTTTTTCCAACGGGGGTTGATGGTAGATCCCATAAATATTTTCCTCATAGTTAATTTGGAGATACTTGAGAATGTTAAGCAATTGTGCTTGATACTGGGGCATACAAGATATTATATGAAGTTTATTCAGGGCTATGTGCTGATAACTAGGCCCGTGGAAAGTATTCTCAAGAAGGATGCACCATTCTGCTAGGATGCAGATTTCCAGAAGAGTTTTGAGCTGCTGAAGGAAAAGATGGTCACTGCACCCATCCTAGTCTTCCCAGATTGGTCAAATGTATTTCATGTACATGTGGATACCTCCTATATTTTGCTCAGATATATCTTAGCGCAACTAGGAGCGGGTGAAATTTATCATCCTATTGCTTATGCAAGTTGAAAAAATTCAAGTGCATACAATAATTACTCAAACACAGAAATGCAAGGGCTCGCAATGGTGCACAGGCTGCAGAAATTCCGCCACTATCTCTTAGGAGGTCACTTTAAGATGTTCACTAATAACTATGATTTAAAGTACTTGTTAAATAATCCTATGTTGAGGGGGAAGATCTGTAGGTGGTTTTTGTTATTCTAAGAATATGATTTTGAGATTACGGTCAAACCAGGAAGACTGAATGCTAGGCCAGACCATCTATCGTGCATTGAAACAGACGAGGAACCTATAAATTTGGAAGATGGATTGTCAAACGCACATTTGTTTGCGATAAAGGAGGTTGATGAGAATTTCCCTAATATTATTCAGTTTCTGACTACTGGATGTGCACGTGACGAATATTCAGTTCAGCTAAAGAAAGAGCTTGTGGCGCGCACAGTGGACTTCACCATTATTGCTGGAAAATTGTATAAAATAGGTGCATATGAGGTTTTGCAAAGATATGTCCTGGAGTATGAGAGACATGCAATCCTAAATGAAGATCAGGGAGGGGTTCTCGATGGTAATTATGCAGGTAAGGCCACTGCATAGAAGATTTTGTGAGTTGGGTTATGGTGGTCCATGCTACACAATGATGCCTACATGGATTGTTGCACATGTGATGTATGTCAGAGGATGGGCAATCCATGGCACAGATATGAGATGCCCTTGCATCCATATATGGCGCTACAAGCTTTTGAGAAATGGGCTATAGAATTGTGGGACCTATTAATCCTCCAAGAAAGAGGAGCGGTGCATGCTACATTATCACTGCGATGGATTATGTCACCAGATGGGCTAAAGCCAAACATGTGAAGGATTTCACGTGTGACACTGCTACACATTTTATATTTGAGAATATTCTGACTTTGTTTGGTTGTCCTAAGATTCTGATCAACGATCAGGGTACTGTTGTAGCTGCTACAACACCCTCCAAAATTTTTCTCCCCTTAAATTTTTGAGCCCCTAATTCCTGTGAAAAGAGAAATCAGACCTAAATTCACCAATTCTTGAACATCAGGTCACTAAGTCACTAATATGGTTAGCTTTCCTGAGTTGCAACCCCGCGACCTTGCGACCTTTCGACCCCGTGACCCCTTAGGTCGCAAGGTTGCACATATTACTGGCGTAGCTCATCCACGAACTTGTGAACCTCATTAATTTCCCACATGTGCGACCCCTTTAAATATAGAAGGGTTGCATAGGTTGCATTTGACCTATGCGACAGAGAGAAAAAACGCCTTTGACAAGCCAGCTAGAGCGAGATTTTCCCGGGTAAGTGCCTGATCCTCCTGCTATTTCTTTTCTACGATAACTGTTACTATTATTTTATAAACCTAGCCTATTTTAACCATGCATGACCTTGACCTAACCCTTTAGAAATCCTTCTGCAAGCCTTCCCTCCCTTGGTTTTCTTCAAATATTGTGTGAAGCTTGCCTACCCCTCCCCCTTTCCTAAAACCTTGCCTAAATCACTTGTGGACGCTTCTACAACCTTGTGCGGTGATTTTTTGGACACCTTATATTATTTCCTAAAACTTGTTCTGCCACGCGTTCGCAAAACCCTAGAGCAACCCCACGACCTTGCAACCCCGTGACCTTGCACCCTCATCGCTAACTCAAAGAAGCACTAGGTCACATTTCAGGGGATGTAGAGTGACGTGACCTAGCGACTCAGCGACCTTGCGACCCAATCGTGAGTCGGTAAGTCGCTAAGTCGCACTTCCTCAAAGTCTCCGATCAACGCGACCCAGCGACCCCACGACCTAGTCGCGAGTTGCTAGGTTGCGAAGTCGCCCTTCCGCCGATTTTTAAGCCATTGCGACCTAGAGACCTTGCAACCCAATCACAAGGTCACTAGGTCGCAGGTTAACCCATCTCCTTGGAAATGACTAATCAGATTTAGAAACAGCCCACATATTCAAAATTAATGGCATCTATCTTATCGTGGGATTGTTTTATGAACATGCCAAGTGATATTGAAGCCGAGCCAAAGTTTGTGTCCATTTCGTCAGCCTCAAGTGACATGGGGTCTCCAGTAGTCCGCAAGAGGAACAAGAGTCCCGAGATATAAATCTCTAAGGAGGAAAGACCTGTTGTTCTTCCCCCTATATATAGAGATACAGCCTGCATCTTTGGTAAAGGGGGAAGTATGAGATGGTACAAGATTTACAAAGGGTTCACTCAGGCAGAATTTTCGGAGGACCTCCCGGACCAAAAGATATATACTCAAGTGAAACTATCCAAATTTCACTACGCAAGGACCCACCCCTCGGTGTTCCCATCCGCCGAGATAATTGAATGGATCCTACGGAGAGTCAACCCCAAGATCTAGGTCATTCGATACCACGCTGGGAAGAGTTTCACCAACCTAAAGGGACAAGATGCGGAGTATTACTATGCGCTTCCTTCTCGAGAGTAGACCTTCAATGATGAATGGGCCACTACTCATGTAGTTCCCATATCTGAAATGTTGAAACGATGGTGGGAGGACCCAGAAAAATTCCGGCTCAAGAAGGATCAAGAATATCTGACAGCAGGTCTCTGGAAAGTTTACAAACTCGTAGCCACAATGCTGTGCAGGATGTATGGCTGCCCAGATGCCACCTTTTTCAACGGCGCTTGGGTCTCTCTAATGTACGTTATCACCGTGTACGGTACCTGTTTCAACTGGGCCAACATAATAATAACATCTCTCAAGTCAAACATATCTAAAGCTCTGGCACTCGATGAAGGGTATGCCTCAGAATTTTATATGGAAACTTATCTCCTATATGCATTGTGTGATAGATGTCATTTTGAGGGGTGGTTGCATAACTATAACTTAGCAAATGGCGGCCCAATTCCTAAAGACCTAATGGCTTTTTTGGATTCACGATATAAGCAAGATATGGAGTCAATAAGGGGTAGCTTCATCCCCGCCCTCTACGTGAAGATGTTCGGAAAAGACCCCCCATGTATGTCCAAATGAGCCATGGATACGATAACTCAGATGGCCCACTAGCTTGCAGACACTGATACCACCTTCCTTGTAATATCCCAAATTAGGAACTGCTAGCAAAGCATGCCTAGAAAACGCATTTTCCAAGAATGGCTGCTATAGGATTTGAAACCAAGACCTGGATCCCTTAGATCAATGCATATAAGACTAAAATCCAAGAGGTGGCTCAAAATAAATCCTTATAGGTGGGTTAAATAGATCTCCCACGCCTAGTTGTCTTGAGAAAATGCCCAATGAAGGGACTATAGCACATATAAGAACATAGAATGGAGTAGCAGCGTTATTTTAATGAGCTAGCACACATGAAGATGTAAGATAGCCTTCTCTTGATATTATAGCAAAATATGTATACAATACTTTGAGGAACCAGTCACACTAGCTAGGCAATGGAAGCCTCAATGAGACATGTACATGAGAATAGAGAAACACTATTATACAGATATGTCATAAGGCTAAAATAACACAGTTTATAGGAGACACTGCAACATGCAAAATGATAATACAATGATATGACATTGATAGCTCAAGAAATGAGGGGGAGCTAGCTCTCAACCCCTGAAAACACTAATAAAACAATGGTACAACAATCCTTGGAAGGATTGGCTACAATACATGTGAAAATGGAAAATCTGCAGAAATGTCGGAGTTGCAAGGTAGCAGATGCAACACAAAACTAAAATAGAATGAGATGGCTGAATATGATGTATAATATGAATAAAACCTCCTCCAATGGATTTACCGAGTACAAGGATGATCCTAGCACTGGAAATCTCTCCGTCCAAGATGATGGTGCGAACCCCCACTGCAGGTACTCACTGAAATAACGAAGTCTAGAGAAGGGATTGTGCTATTGGTGATGGGAGAAGCTTGGCCTAGTGCCAAAATATGCAATAAAACTTTGGAAACCTTCCTCACTAACCTTCCCGAGGAATAGAAGCTCCTTCCTCTGAAAGATGAGACAATGAATGGTGTTGTGGAACCCTCCACTGCAACACCCTCCAACACAACGTTACACTTGAGCAGAAATAACGTTGTAGCTGGAGACATGGCTTTGACCTTAAGCCTAGATGTGGAGAAAATGAAGTTAAATCCTTCAAGAGGCCTCTCAAGAAGTATAAGAATTCCTAAATAGGAATCCCTCGTGATAAACAGCACTGCAACTCAGCTGAACAGCCGGAGACTGCAATAGTCTACTAGACTAATAATCAAATTCTCAAAACATGTCCCACTATGGCTGCCTCTTCCTCCTTTTATGCAAGTGAATTTCTCTTTGCCCTAGACCCCACACATTAGGGTTTCTTCCACAAATAATATTTCTCCCTCTCAAACTGCGTTGTCTTCCCAAGCAAGCCACACCATCTTAGGAAGTGTTGTTGACTTGGTCAAACTTGACCTTGTCCTCATGCATTTGCCCCTTTTCACACTGGAAGGTGAAAAATTAAGCTACTCCATAGATCCCTTTCACACTATGAGGGATTTTATTCCTACTCATGGGAATTTTAACCATTTTATTCACCTCCTAGATGATATAAGAAAAAATTAATATTCCAATTTTCTTCTTGCAATTTTTGGAATATTACAGTCCTCCCCTCTCAAAGATTGCTTATCCTCAAGCAAGTGCAAGGATAGACTGAGTTATTTTCTCCTCCTCTCCTGGTAGCATCCATGTATGATGATCTCCTCCAAGTGAAGTGATGTTATATTATCAATCAAGTCTCCACATTTCTCCTCCTCAGCATGCAAGTCAGCTATCAAGCCATCATCATGTAAAGGTGAAACACTCAAGAGGATAGAAAAGTGATGTTTAGAGGTCCCTTTGAGGAATGGGATCTGAAATCTAATGGGAACCATATCTACCATATGGATCCTCCATCCCCAAGCTATTAGCCATGCAAAATGAGTCACCTCCCAACTAGGCAACTCCCGGAAATTGTCCTCCACCTTTGGCTCTGGCAAAGTAGGTGGGCTGAAATTTTGCACATGGTAGACAATGTAGCCTACCCCACGCTGCCCATCTCTCCACTTAAGATAAGTGTAGAGTGTCTTCTGATCCTGGGCTGCAATAAGGTTGTCCTCAAGTGGCAAGATGGGGACTATATCTCCAAACATCTCTCCTCCAATGCTGCAAATCATGTTGGCTCAAATATCCCCATATATGATGAGTTGGAAATCATCACCATATGGCATCACGTCCATCATACAACTCACCTCATAAGGACAAAAATTTGTTTCTTTAGTGGCCATACCATCTCCCATGTTCCCCTTAAAACATGTAGTGCAAAAAGTGTGGGAGGATTCTCCCTCAAAGGACACATTCATCCAATGTGTCTCTCTCCCAAGCATGCTCCTCATAAAGATAGAAACAATAGAGCCATAGGGAGAAAAAATGAGAATCATGCTTGCTGGCATATGTAACAAATGAGAAGGAAAATGGTCCCTCAAGTGCAACCAATGCAGCTTGACCCTCAACTGCAATAGAGATTGATAAAATGTGTGGCTCTTCAACCACTTTCCTATTGCTTCAATCTCCTCATAAGTGTGGAGGAAGTGAATGATGCAAGGTGTACAATAAGCATGTCCTGCATAATATACCTCTTCCCCAAGCCCTCCTAGGTAATGGCCATCAATCATTCTTATGGCCTCAACTAGACCATGAAGCCCAAAAGAAATAATGCTCCTCCTTGGAGCAATATCCTGCACATATATGGTTAAGGGACATACATCATGTAAATAATCATGTAAAAAATCATTACCCTTACCATATGTTCTACTCATAAAAATGGAGTGGCTCATAGATGAGTCTCCTCTCATGCACAAAGAGAAAAGAGGGGACTGTGCTAACTCTTCCAAAGAGTTATGTCTCTCCTCCATCTAAACATGATCCATGCATCTCCTCATATGCCGATATATCTCCTTCTCAAAGCCTTCCCAAAAATACCCCTCCATGATGGTGTGGTATGCTCTCATAGAATGTGTGTGGCTGAAAAGGAAATCCACATGTGCTGCTTGTAGTAACTTCTCCTTAAGCTTTGAAGCTATAGATAAGAAGATCCTACCATGATAGTAGATGACCCCACCTCTGACTGAATACTCCTCCACATGCAACTAGCCATCCAATACCATACAAGTGAAGAGATCCTTCGAATACTCCACCAACAGTTGGGAGTTCCAATATGGATCTATCCTCCATAATGACAGTGCTAATCATCTCTCATGAAGAAAATCTGTCATATGGTCATCCTTCTCTTTTACATCTCCCATGCCAAAGATGCAAGTTGGAAGGCTGCTATCCTTCCCCTGCTGCTTCTTCCACAACGCAGAATCTGAAATGGAAGTGGGTAATGATGATTTTGAGAGAATTCTCCCTCTCTCCTTGAGTCTACCCAAGACTCCCAGCACTGTAAAATGAACTCCCAAGATCTCCATTCCTTTGAAATCAATAAGTGGTGCCTCAATTGGTGAAGCATACCTCCTCCTCTGCTGATCTAGTGGCATCCTCGGCAAAATTTCTCCATGCAATGACACATCATCATCAAGAGATGATTGGATATATGAATGAAAAAATCTGTCCATGCCCTCACTGCACAATCCAATCTTCTCCTCAGGTGCATCAACCTCCTGAAGTGGATAGGGATGTATACATCTCATCTCATGATATTGGTTCTCCTCCCTACCTTCTCCTTGTGTCTCCATGGTTCCACACCTCCTCAATAATGGCACATGTAGATCATGAGTTGTGCCTTGATCTCCACACATGAGATCCTAGGGACTTCCTTGCAAAGATGCAAGTATCCCTCTACTTGGAGCAAGAGCTCCTCCTTCCTCTGCATGAGGCACTAGATAATCTCTAGATGTGCCAGTGCTATTTCCCTCAATCTCTGAAACATGAATGGGAAATCCTCCAATGATTGGATCCCTTTTTGAAAAAGAGATCTCCATGCTCCCTTGCTCAAAGGTATGAGATGGAAGTCTTTCTCCCAACAAGGTATGGCGCAAGTTTTCAGCCTCCTCCATGGTTTTCTGAAATGGCATTGTGTTTTCATGCAAGGGTTTTGTTTGAGTTCCCTTGTTTAATTCCACCATGTGTGTCTGATGAATCCTCCTATAAAATATTCTCACTAATGCCTTAGTGAAACTTGCATAAGATGCAATGTTTACATTTTTCAAAGAAAAAGATTCAAAGATCCACCAGGCATAAGCCTTACCCCTCAAATGTAGCGCTACAACTTTGATGGCTTCATCTTCAAGAATTTGGTGCTGCTTCAAGAAGGTATCTAACTCCTCCACCCAATATTTGGCTGAACATGTAGATGAACCTTCAAAGGTAGATAGAAGACATCTATCTTGCTGCCCTCTTCCCTTCACCTTCATCTTGCAAAACTCTGAAAAACTAAGATGATCTTGGAATTTTTGAGTTTGAGACTCATAATCCTTTAGGAAATCACTAAGAGTTTCCCTCCTAGCAACCTCTTCTCCTCTTTCCATCTCTCTTCCGACAATCTTGGGCATGTGACTGCGCTGTGTATTAGGGTGTGCAGTTGCTTGCTTACACTCCTCACATGTCAATCTAGAGTTTTCTTTAGATTCAAACTCTATTGGAGATTATTCATACATCTCCCTCCTAATGTTCTTGAAATATTCATGAATATAGTGTACATATTTAGGAAGAAGCTTTGTAAGCTTATCCCCTTTTTCCTCTTCAAAATATGGATTCATTTTCCTGCTCATCTCTCTGTCTCCTTCTCGATGAGAATAGCAAGTGCAGGGTCCTTCCTCTTTCTTCTACTTATCCTCCTTGGGGAGTTTCTTCATGGATCTGAAATATGATGAGATAAAACCCATCCTCTTCAATCTTCTGATCTCTCTGGAAAAGACTCACAGGATGATGCAAGAAAGTTGCTCTAATACCACTGTAATATCCCAAATTGGGAACTGCTAGCAAGGCATGACTGGAAAATTCATTTTCTAGGAATGGATGCTACAGGATTTGAAACCAAGACCTGGATCCCTTAGATCAATGCATCTAAGACTGAAATCCAAGAGGTGGCTCAAAATAAATCCTTCTAGGTGGGTTGAATAGATCTCCCACATCTAGTTGTCTTGAGAAAATGCCCAATGAAGGGACTGCAGCACATACAATGGAGTAGCAGCGTTATTTTAATGAGCCAACACACATGAAGATGTAAGATATCCTTCTCTTGATATTATAGCAGAATATGTATACAATACTTTGAGGAACCAGTCACACCAGCTAGGCAATGGAAGCCTCAATGAGACATGTACATGAGAATAGAGAAACACTGCTATACAGATATGCCATAAGGCTAAAATAACGCAGTTTATAGGAGACACTGCAACATACAAAATGATAATACAATGATATGACAATTATAGCTCAAGGAATGAGGGGGAGCTAGCTCTCAACCCCTGAAAAAACTAATACAACAATGGTACAACAATCCTTGGAAGGATTGGCTACAATACATGTCAAAATGGAAAATTTGTAGAAATGCCAGAGTTGCAGGGTAGCAGCTACAACACAAAACTGAAATAGAAGGAGATGGTTGAATATGATGTATAATCTGAAGCAAACCTCCTCCAATGGATTTATTGAGTACAAGGCTGATCCTAGCACTGGAAATCTCTCCCTCCAAGATGATGGTGCAAACCCCCACTTCAGGTACTCACTGAAATAACACAGTCTAGAGAAGGGACTGTGCTGTTGGTGATGGGAGAAACTTGGCCTATGAAAAAATATGCAATACATCTCTGGAAAGCTTCCTCACTAACCTTCCTGAGGAATATAATCTCCTTCCTATGAAATATGAGACAAGGAATGGTGTTGTGGAACCGTCCACTGCAACACCCGCAACACAATGTTACACTTGAGCAGAAATAACGCTATAGTTAGAGGAATGGCTTTGGCCTTGAGCATATATGTGGATAAAATGAAGTGAAATCCTTCAAGAGGCCTCTCAAGAAGGAGAATAATTTCTAAACAGGAATCCCTTGTGCTAAACAGCACTGCAACTCAGCTGAACAGCTGGAGACTACAATAGTCTACTAGACCAATAATCAAATTCTCAAAACATGTCCCACTATGGTTTCCTCTTCCTCCTTTTATGTAAGTGAATGTCTCTTTGCCCTGGACCCCACACATTAGGGTTTCTTCCACAAAGAGTCTTTCTCCCTCTCAAACTGTGTTGTCTTCCCAAGCAAGCCACACCCTCTTAGGCAGCGATGTTGACTTGGTGAAAATTGACCTTTTCCTCATGCATTTGCCCCTTTTCACACTGGAAGGTGCAAAATTAAGCTACTCCATAGATCCCTTTCACACTATGAGGGATTTTATTCCTACTCATGGGCCTTTTACCCATTTTATTCACCACCTAGATGATATAAGAAAAAATTAATATTCCAATTTGTTGCTTGCAAATTTTGGAATATTACATTCCTTCGAGTTTTTGGGTCACTCAAGACCCCCCATGCATTGCCTCACTTCGTTACAGACAAGCTTCTCCTCTAGGAAACTTATTGTCAAATGTCAGGTGGTTTCTCCAAAGTCCTCAATAAAGGAAAAAAGAAACCATGGCCAACCTTGCCACTCACCACCATCACCTACACAGTAAAGGAATTCAGAGAAGTAGAAGCAGAGGTCAAACAGATAAAGGGATTCTGTCTACCTCCTTTGGCCCACCGTACATATTATCCTAAGAGGATCATCCCCGCACACTGTAAGCAGGCCAAATTCAAATGGAGCTATCAGCATACTGACAGCCCGTTCGAAGACAGAATAAAGAACTGGTACAACAAGGATAGAAATATAGCTCCAGCAGAATCAAGTGATCAGGAAGAATAGGACAACCAGACCCTGGAGGAAAGAGATAATGCCATGGGGGGAGCCTCATCCTCCAGATCTAAGAAACCAAAGACTGGTACAGGCCTCAACCCTTTCGCCCAGCAAAGAGAAATGGAAGCCAAAGCTAAACAAGAGGCCAAAAAAGGGCAAGAGAAGATGAGACCAAAGCTAAACAGCAGGCCGAGGAAAAGGCAAGGGAATAATAGGACAAAACAAAGAAGCAAATGAAGGAAGAGAAAAAGAAGAAGCGGGCAGAGGAAAACTGCAAGAAAAGGCAAGAGGAACAGAGGAAGAAGGAGGAGGAAGAAAAATTAGAAGCTGAGCGCTAGCTGAAAGAAGAACAGGACAATGAAAAGGTAGAACGATGGTTGAAAGAAGAGTAGGACAAAGTAGAGACAGAGCACCGGTTGAAGGAAGAGCAAGGCAGAGTAGGAGCCAAAGGGAGTAAGACACAACACTCAGAAACAGAGGGACAAATAGAGTTTCCACCCATTGAGGTACCTCAGACAACTCCTGCCTGTTTCACTCTCTCAGAATTGGGAACCTCCGAGGATCTATATGAGGGAGTGCTTGATCTCACTAGACTCACCTATGATCAATTCTCACATAAGATCAGGTATGAGAAGAGAATATGTCTAACACGGGACCCTGCAGCGCCCCTCACAGTCACTCAAGGAAAGGACATAGTCTTGGACACCAGGACTAACCCGGTCATGATTTCCTCAGCCAGTACTGCTTTTGCAATAGCTAACAAAGAGAACATTAGCAGGATGAGAAAAGAGATCTTATCCTTACAGAACAGACTGTAGGCATCTGAACTCAAGACGGCCCAAGCAAAGCAAGAAAATAAGGCACTGCAAGAGGAGGTCATACAATTTCAAGCCAGGGACACATCGGCTAATGAAATTTCCATCACTATACAGGGAGATCTAATCACTTTGGAGGCTTCCATGATGCAGGTCTATGAACAAATGTTTACCATAAAGCAAACTGTGGCACCTCTACTAAAATCACAGGTCAAAACTAAAAGGAGGAACACGCAGCTGAAAGAAGCCTCTACGACATTAGACAAGATATTGAAGTGGTCTAACAGGTATCCAGAAGCACCAACCACATTGTCTAGAAGAGATTGGATTGCTACCTAGAACGACAAAGTTCATTTTCGAATGAAGGTACAATCTAAGGAAAATTTCATCAAGGATCTAGTGAAGGTAATGTCGGCATATGAACATTTTATTAGTGGCATCGACTCAATGGCTAAGGTACACCACATCCCTTTTCTACGTGCACTTGGAGAAGAGAAAACATGGGAGGAAGTCTCTAATGATTTTCAAACATTTTTACAGCCCATAAGGCAAGCAGCTGCCTCACAAGACCTACCGGCATCAAGAGAAAACATGGTTCAATTCATTATAACACTTGTCCGGATATATACTAAACTGGCTTCCTTATCGAATCAAATCACAGTCAAAAGGGAAACTCTGATTCCGAATGCCCTCGAATGTCTACATAGATTGAGAGAAGATACACCTTAGGTCTCCCCAGTAGCTACGAATTATCCAGCTTGGCAGACCTACCTCTAAGAGAAACAACAAATATATGTCCCGATCCTCGCTATCACTCAACTACTTCCATGATCAATTCACAGATAGAAGTAGGTAAAGCAGGTCGCAGGTCGCAACCACAGCCGGGGTCGTAGGTCACACTTCCCTCAAGTTACAAAGTAAACCAACAGTCGGGAAGGCGAAATATCAGGGATACCCAAGGTTGAATTTTGATTTATAAATACTCCCTTCCGGGAATTGTGAAGGACCTTTTTTCAAGCACTCCAAAGGGAGGAACGATTGTATAACATTGAATGCACTCTTTATTGAATGAATACAAGCACTTGTTGTGATTCTACTCTTGGATCTGATGGGAGTTAATGTGTTAATATTGTGAATATTTTTCCTTATGTATCTGTTGTCTTTCTGATTAAATCACCCATCTTTTCCTGCTTATATCATTTCTACATTCAACTTACTAAATGTCTGTTAATGAATTTAAGTTTTTCATATCGAAAATGTTAAGAAACTCTGTTATTAACATTTATCTCATCGCTGGAAAACGCTTAAGGAAATGAAGGGCACTCTAACAATAAAGAACTGTTTCTTCTGTGGTTTGAATGACTTTCCCTTACAAACACAACCTTGATAATGTGTTGGTAACAACTTTTTCTTGGTTTCATGTTTGTTTTATTCATCTAGCTATTCACAGTGCTTTATGTTCATTAAGGGCTCATCAACCATCTGTATTATACCATCCGGATAATCGTGTGTTCACAGGTTTGTAGGGCTCGTTTGTGTCTGAGAAAAGGAGTATTCAATGGTAGCCGAACCCACACACCGGACGGGATCCCTATCACAAACGGTTTAGAGTCTAGTTGGGACTTTACACTGGGGAGATCCCTTACTATTGGCCAGACATATTTTCGCGTCAACATATTTGATGCTAGAAGGAGGGCCTGAATGGCAGGCTCCTAGAACACAAGTAACATCCCATTACAAACTCCCCAGGGGGAGGTCATGTATGAAAATACCGGTCCTCCGCCCTTAGAAAATTCCTAGGAGGAAGAATCTCCTTACTATGAGGTTACTTTGGATCAGCTAAAGTCCGTGCGCCCTATCACCCACAACCTTGTCAGGGGTTTACAGCAAGCCCCGGTCACTATTTCCTTGGCTAATCCTAGAACTCCTGCAACTAACCATACTCGCCAAGGAACCCTTGTCAACTCCTTACCTCAACTTGTGTGTCTTATGATCGAAGATTATGTATACGTAGTTAAGCAGAATTCTGAAGAACCCTCGGACAACCCTAGGGAGGCAGAAGAGGGCGGCCCCGAAATCATAGAACCTCAACCCAACACCGGCCCCTAGCCAAACCAGGCTTTGTGATAACACTCAAACCAACAACCCACCTGTGGGAGGAGCCGAGAGGGGCTAGGGTAACAAAGGAAGGGGAGATAGAGGCCATGGACAATGCCGAAATGTTGACCACCACCAGCAACACTGAAACCAGAATAGATTCCCTTTCCTCTACAGCTGGAGAAACATAAAAAATGTAGGAAATCGTGGAGAAAACCAAGACATGCAGTCCCACCATGAGGGCGAGGCCTCCGGGTCTGGCATGGGTAGCAAATCTGAAAGTGAGAGGGGACATGTGTACATACCACGCCACCAATGGGCCAGGCGTGTACAACCTTTAGCTTGGATGGACCAGTCCCCCTTAGGTATCCGAGGCCCCCTCCATGACATGCCCCAACACCTTGAAAAACATCTCCCTAAGTTCGACCCCGAGAAAGGTACTTTGGTCGAAGATCACATTAGCAACTTCTATGTGGTTTTACAGATGATAAGAGTACAGTATGACGACGTAGCATGCCAGCTTTTTCCTCATGCTCTAGAAATAAAGCAGCGATGTGGTATCAGTCTCTCCCTGTTGCTTCCATCCCTTCGTGGGAACACTTTCGTCGTAACTTCCTACAAAATTTCTCGAAAGATAAAACCCCCTCGATGCTCCTCACAGAGGTCAGTACCCTGAAATGTCAGAAGAAGGAGAAGGTCAAAGATTTTAATCAATGTTTCGCCACTATATTGAACAAATTCCCTCCAAGCATGGCCTTAGATGATTCCATTGCCATTAATTACTATAGAAGAGATCTCCCACGAGACATTGTCGTGTTTGTGAAGCGCGAGGCCAGAGCTACCCTGGTAGCAAATTACACCACCGCCCTTACTGTCGAAAAGGACATGTTGTCCATAGGTGCCATTGACTATGAAGTACGAGATGATAAAAAAACAACCACGAAGAGAACCCAACCCTCAAATCATAAATCCAGAGACAAAGATAAGTACCCCTTTGATTTTGAAAGTATTGCAAAATCCCTCAAGTTGCTGACCAACAAAGTATCCAATCTGAAGAGGAAGAACAATGATTCTTTCCCAACTGTTAAAACACAGAAACCTTTCTTCAGAAAGAATAATCCCACCATGGACCGGCCCCTGTCAAACTCGAGTGCTAGTCTCAACGTTGAAGAAATCGACAAGGACAACTTTTGTTCTTTTCATCAAGCCTCTCACTTAGAGAAAACTTTCCCCCAGTGGATTAATAGCATAATTGCCGTGGTGAATCAAATTCTGGAAGACCAAACCCCCGAAGATCTAGAATAGGAGGCTATTTCAGACAACGAAGAGGCCTCCCCCCCAGATGAGGATATGGTTTCTGTTATCACAAAATCTGACCCTGATAGGCTGCTAATCAAGTAGATTTTGAGTAACTATTTCAAACCATACTTTTAGTTGAGGCTTAGCCTCCTCAACCTGAGAGGGCTTTGTCAATAGGTTTAAGATTTTGAATTAAGGATTAGATGGCTAAATCTAAGAATAAATTGGATAAAAGCGTATAACTGGTTGAATTACTGATCAACAAACATCTATTTGGCTATGGAGTCAAGGTATGTTTCAACAAAACATCAAAATTAGCTTAACATGGAAGTCAGGGCATTTTAAAGTTTTAGATGTATCAGCAAAACAGTAACACAGTGAATAAAACACAGTTTACAAATATATGAAGGAATTTAGAGCATTTTCCAATGAATTCTAAGTAACAAATGTTCATACCACTGCAAATAGGTGGATGAGGAAAGCCATAGGAAGATCAAACACCAAAAAATCTTTCTGAATCTTGAGTAGTAAAGCCAATATCTGTATTAAGATGAAAACACATAGTTTGCTATAATAACATAGTTTTCTTATTAATGAAAATTGCCAACATTTAGCAATTCAACTTCATGTCTCTTATAGAGTCATCATTAAAATCTTGGATTCCCTTATCTATCTTGAAGAGAATTCGAATTTCTAAGTTTTACACCTATCTACTCTTAAAACAGATTCTTAATTACAACTGACAGTTAACTGTCTCTTTAGGAGTCCTAATACAAATAGGAGTAAAACTCCTTATCATGTCTAAAACAACCTTATCTAAGACTTAAATATTCTCTTTTGACAATTGCTTCTCCATATCTTCAAATTTGATGATGCCTTCAACTTTGTTGTGAGATCCTACTAACTCATGTCTTGACTGTCCTAAAAACCAAGGAACACATTTCCTGCATTTTAGCCTTTATCTTCCATACTGATCTTCGAACATATTTTGCTAGAAATACTAACTATTTTTGATATGTGACATGTGATAAAATTTCCTTGAAACCATACCTTTCCACCTGTACAGAAGTAAACCTTTGACAAAGTATAACAATATGTGATGTGGCTGCGCTACGAAAATAGCAGTTGTTTTCGTAGCGCAAAATCTGGATCATTGAAAAACATTTCTTTAACACCCTCTTTCTTCTAATTTAAAACCTGAAATTTCATCTGTGACTCTTTTCCATCCACCATCAGCAACAAAATTTCAAAACCAACTATTTTTACTCCCAAAATATATATGAAAAACACCCAAAAACTCACCTACAGCAGTTTCGTAGCGTGCTACGAAACTGCTGTGTGTACTCCTTTAACACAGTTTTTTCAAAAATATACAGTTTTGGAGATATTTAAGATATTTTTAAGGAGTTATATCAACAAAAAAAATCTTTAATGGAGATGTTCTTCTTCAAAAATATCTTGATCTTCATGACAAAACTGATTCAAGGATTTACCATTTTTTGCACTTTTTCATCTGAAAAATAGATGTCGAGATATAGATTTTATCTTCTCACCTATAATGTATTTTGAAAAAATGAAGGATCATTTTGGAGAACAATTTGTCTTGAAAAAAAACCTCTCTTTTTTTTTGAAATACCTCTCCTACTGCCCAGAAACTGTCTTTGAACAACCTATGTAAAACTGGAAAATTCTGATTTCTGAAAATATGGCTTCAAAGAAAGCCTTGTATCGCCCAACTGGTAAAACTTGCGAGAAATGTGAGATAGGTTATTGTATCTAGAGATTTTATGAAGAGAAACCTCCTTCATAATTTCAAAATACCTTTTCTTATGGCAAAAAACGGATCTCGAAGTGAACTACTAAAACCAAAAAGCAGAGTTTTTCTGTCAATGACTTTCAGCAGTTTCGTAGCGCAAGTTGAGTCATCAATTTCTCCCACTCACAATGAATTTGAAGAAATGGAAAGAGGTTTGTGTAGTTAAGTATGTTAGGAAGAAAAAACTCTTTCATTTTTCAAAAATTAGTTCTCAGTTGCTCAGGAACCCCCTTGTAAGTTGACTACTAAAAACAGAAAAACAGGGCTTTTGCCTCATAGTGTGCTATGAAAACAACTTGTTTTCGTAGCGCAAATCACCTTTTTTGAACTATATGCACTACGAAAACATGGATTCCTGTATGATTGCAAAAATTTAACCTGAAACCTAATGGAATGACTTCTTAATGGATGATGGGACCCTTACCATGGAATAAGGTTGTTAAACTTTGCTTGGAAATGAAAATGAGACTTTTGAGACTCTAACCCTATCAGCTGCCTTTTAAAGCATGAAGTGACCTAACCACCTATCTAAGACCATGAATAAAACAAGGTAAAATTTCAGATTTTATTGATCATGGAGTGGACCTAGAAGACTTTATTTGAACTGGCAATATAACCTACCCTTTACCCAGACTTAAAATGACTTCTAGACCTCCTTGAAATCATGACCAAAACAAAGTTGACACAATGATGTTTTGAGAATTTTTGGGTGATAACAGTTTCCATTGTCCTCGCTTTTGAGGTCATCCATGGAGATTATCTCCCTTCCACGTCTGGGATAAACTTGGCCGACGACCCTAAATCCAAACCCCCTCGAAACTATGGTTTGAGGAGCAAAGGCCCGGTCCCTGAAAAATCATTTGAAGAAAAAAGAAAAGAATTCTTAAGGAAGATCCTACCACCAAATGTAGAACACCAAAGCAAGACTCCTAAAAAATTTAATGCAACTAACCCCAGAGAAGGCCCCAAGGCTAAAGCTTCATCGGTTTCCCCTAAAACCACCACTGAACTTGCCTCGCACAAAGACTCTGGTTATAACATTATCGAGGATATGAAGAAGACCCGAGCCAAAATTTCTCTCTACGAACTCGCTCGCATTGCTAACCAACAATATCTTATCCTTAAGGCCTTTTCCAATTTACTAGAAAACAAACCCGTGAGTATCACATCTGCCCAAACTTCTTCTAGTCCCCAATCCATCATAAATGCCATAAACGCCAACTCCAGGGGATCCACACCGCCTTTCCTCCTCTCTTTCGAGATATTTAACTTCAATGTCCATAATTTCCTTATAAATTCTGGTACATCCACGAATGTTATGCCCTTATCCATGTGCAAGAAGTTAAACATCCGCCCTGAGAAAACTGACGCCGGGATCATCCAACTCGACAGATCTCAGGTCCCGGTAGTAAGCGAATTAAAAAATGTCATTATCTACCTATCCTCCGATTCTAGAGTGAATCAGTGCATCGACATATTAATCATGGATATCCCCGAGGCCTATGGCCTTTTGTTGAGCAGAGATTGGTCCAGCAAGCTGCAGGGATACTTTGCCACTGATTGGTCCCACCTTTGGCTCCCATAGAAGGGAAAGAATAATCAAATCCGAGTCGAAAGTGAGCCGTACAAATATACCTTGACCGACCTAGATGGAACTAACGAACCAGTCATATTCACACAAGAAGAGCTCAGTATGTGTTTCTTAGAATCCATCTTTGGGTGCTATCAAACTCGCCAATCCCCGGTCACTCAAGAAGTCCAGTCTGAGTTACTTCTGGTTACTGAAAACTCCTCTACCTCAACAAAAGACCCATTAGAAACTGTTGCCCCAAGTACAGCCCCAATGTCCTCGGACGGCCTTGTCAAACCACAAGATGAAACATGGAACTTGTACTATGACAGTTCCAAACCCAGGACGGGGCTGGCGCAGGCTGCATCTTACTGGACCCTCAGAAGAACAGTTTCTAATTTCCTGCTGGTTAGAGTTCCAGTGCACAAATAATATAGCTGAGTATGAGGCATTGCTACTCGGACTCCAAAAGGCCATAGATCTAAAATTTCGTTGTTTAAAGGTAATTGGCGATTCCAAAATTATCACTCGTCAGGTACGCAACACCATCCATTTCTTGTCTCCACATCTGAAAGGTTATCAGCAAGAGGTACGGTGTTTAATTTCTACTTTGATGCCTTCAGTATTAAATCTGTACTTATAATGCATAATGCAGCAGGCGATACACTCGCCAATGCTGTCGCTAGGTTCACCCCAATTAGAGATGGATTTTCTATTGAAGTTATTTACAAGCCATCCATACCATATAATGTTACTAATTTGCAAGTTTTCAATAATGACCAATAGGTATTGGATTTCATGCTCAATACAGATGTATTCAAAGACGCATTTATAGAAGAAGAGGATCACGATTGAGCTTTGCAGGAGGAACTACAAGATCAGAAAGAAAATCCCATACCTAAAGGGGTCGTGTCACTTGAAAATTTGTTCGACCTATAGAACCATTTCTGAGGGCCCCCAAACATGAAGGTGAAAAGTTCCACGTTAGCGCACTGAAAAATTAACCTCGGGACAGACAAGGATCCCAAGCTTTTCAATCTGGGTAATGAGTGCACCCCTCAGGAGAAGCAAGCGTTCACCGGATTATTTAAGAAATACTGAGATGTGTTTTCATGGACATATGATGACCTTCGAACGTATGATACACAGATCATCCAACACGTCATACCCATGAAGGAAGGGGTGAAGCCATTCCAACAGAAACTGAGAAAAGTACACCTAGCTTTAAAACCAATGATCCAAAAGGAACTAAAGAAGCTCTTGGATGCACAGATAATTTTCGAAGTTACACATTTGACCTAGGTGTCAAACTTGGTCCCTGTTCATAAGAAAACTGGCGAAATCCGTTTGTGCATAGACTTTCAGAATTTAAACAGAGCCTCCGACAAGGACAACTATCTGGTCCCTCCTATGGGGCAAATCCTTCAAGCTGTATCAGGGTCGGAAATGTTCTCTCTATTGGATGGGTTTTTAGGGTATAATCAAGTACTAGTGGCTGAGCCCGATCGACTCAAAACCACATTCAGAACTAAATGGGGAACGTTCGCATTCAGACGCATGCCCTCTGGCCCGATTAATGCCGACACCACCTTCCAAAGAGCTATGGACATCACCATGAGAGGAATCATTGGGAAAAGCTTGGTAGTATACCTTGATGACGTCAAAGTGTTTTCAAAGTGCAGATCTGACCACCTACACTACCTCAAGAAAATTTTTGAAAGGTGTCAGAAATATGGGATCTCACTGAACCCGAAGAAAAGCATTTTCGCCATCGCTGAAGGAAACTTGTCGGGACACATAATAACTCGAGAAAACATAGTAGTGGACCCAAAATGTGCAAAATTCATTGCTCATATACTACCCCCAAATGGTAAGAAAGCTATGCAATCTTTCCTCGGCAAAATCAACTTCGTCCGAAAATTTATATCAGATTTCACCCAAATCATGAAACCATTGCAAGGCATGATTAAGAAAAATGCCAACTTTAAATGGAATCCTCTTGGGAAAGAAGCTTTCGATAGCATCAAACGAGCCATCGTGGAAGCACCCGCTCTTCATAGTCCGGATTTCAACAAAGGCTTTATCTTGTATACATTTGCCTCAGATTCATCTTTGGCTGCCATCCTCACTCAGAAAGATGACAACAACGATGAGCGGCCTATATCATTTATGAGCACTGGGTTACAAGGTGCCAAGATGAATTATCCAGATATTGACAAACAAGCTTACGCGGTATACAAGGTAGTTAAACACTTCAGGCCATATATTTTGAATAATCATGTCACAGTCTTTGTGCCTCACCCAACTATTCGCTCACTATTCATACAGCAAGAGCTGGACGAGAGACAAGGCAACTGGATGACGTGCCTCCAAGAATATGACCTGGAATTCAAGCTAGCACACACTATAAAGGGCCAAGGATTATGTCAGATGGCCGCAGAGGCAGTAGATTCACAGAGCAGTGAAGAAGAGAATTGGGAACACGAGATCGACATGTATTAAGTTGATAGCACAGCCCGGCAGGATACCGCCTCATGGTACGTAGATCTCCAGAAATATCTGAAACATGGCACCATGTGCCCCACTTTAACCCCTCAGCAGAAATGTGCGTTGAGATTGAAAGTTGTATCCTACCAGTTGGTGCAAGGTAAGTTGTTTCACAAGCACCACAGCGGTGTCCTACTACACTGTTTGGAGTATGACGAGCCACATAAAGTGTTGGTAGAACTCCATGATGGTCCCGCAGGTGGACACTATTCAGGGGATACCACTGCTCACAAGATCATGTGTGCCGGTTTCTATTGGCCTACTCTTTTCAAAGATGCGCACGCTTATGTTCCGAAATTCCAACAATGCCAAAAGTTTGCAAGTAGAGATATACGACCTTCAACCCCGTTACAGACTGTCTCAGTGGAAGAACTGTTTCAACAATCGGGGTTGGACGTGATTGGGGAAATCTTGCCGCACTCTTCCAAGCATAATAGATACATCCTCACTGCCATAGACTACTTCACAAGGTGGGTTGAAGTGACACCGTTGCATCAGGTCAATGATCAAGAGGTAATAGCCTTCATCACCCAATGCATCATGATCAGGTTTGGCATTCCACCCTCCCTTGTTTTCGATAATGCAACATATTTCTCATCGTTGAAATTATATTATTTTGCTCTAGAAAAAAGTATAGTGCTGAAAAATTCTTCCAGTTATTACCCCCAAGGAAATGTGTTAGCCGAGTCAACCAACAAGAACCTTATCTACATCATCAAAAATATTTTGCTGTCCCAACAATGAAATTGGCATAACACTCTCCTTAATGCCCTATGGGCTGATCGAGTCATGCCTAAACCATCCTTGGTAACCTCCCCATTTTTTCTTGTGTACGGAAAAGAATCTATTCTTCCTCCAAACTTGTCTCTCCCAGCCCTTCAGTTATCCCAAGAGACTCATGGCACCCCTTGCCCTGCATTGCAAGCTTGAATAGACACATTATTGAAGCTATAGGAAGAAAGGCTGAAAACCTGGGAAAAAATCACCATTCACCAAAGTCGGATAAAACGATGGTTTGACAAGAAGTCTGCTGAGAACAAATCTTTTGAAGTAGGTGACTTGGTCCTTAGTTGGGACAAAGCTCACGAGGATAAGGGAAAGCACTCCAAATTCCAGGCCCTGTGGATAGGTCCCTTCCAGATTAAAGAAAAAATCGGCTCCCACACCTACAGGCTGCAGACCCTTGAGGGGAGAATTGAGCTCCTCCCCATAAACGGGCACGACCTTAAACACTACTTCACCTGATAGCCCTGAGGGGCCATCATCAACTATACCATATGTCTTTTGTTATTTTGTCTCATTTCCTTTTGTGTTATTTCTTTCCTTTATTCTCAGTTTATTCTTTGTTTTCAATAAAACGCGTGTTCCTAATAGGCTCCCATTTACCCTGTCCCCTGTAGCATCCTAATGTGAAGGAGGGATGTAGAGGTTACTCAATTGGAAATGTTGTGCCGGAATCTGTGCTAGTGAAGAAACACCCCTGAAACCCGAGCTAGCCTGTGATATGCATTCAGTGGGGAAAACACAACTAAGTCTCAGGAATCAAGCACATGTAGCCTGCCTAGCATGCTGGCTCAGGGAATTGCGATACAAAATAAAATCTTGGTATGTTCGGTCACTAAATGGAAAAGGGACAGAGCTAACCGAAGGAGACAAAAGGATATCTGGGAAAAACTAAAGGGTCCTCATATAGACCAGGAGAAACCTCTCTTGAAATCATAATAAGTTGGGATCCCTCATCTGCCTTAGGCAAAATTTCCACTATTAAATAAGTGCCTTGAGCACAGTTAAATAAATGCCCCATGCACATTTTAAAAAAGTGAAAACTAGCACATGAATAAGGGTAAAGGATCGAGAAAGGCTTCCTACACAAAGAGGCAACGCGACGACTCCACCAGGGTACTAACTAGGCTCGCTAGCAGCGGAGCAACATCCGTGACTCCTAGGCAGTGACTCCGCCGAGACCATTAGGTTCGCTGGAAGCGGAGCAACACAATGAGGACAAAATAATTGTACCAGATCCTGGAAATCTCCGAGGAGGCTCCAACCTTTCCCGTCCAGTTTCCTGGAATGAATTGTGATGCGCCCGCTCCCTAGGACATGCAGATAGGTGGAGCATACATGCAAGGTCCAAGGAAAAAAGAAATGGGACCCACGAAATGGAAGGATCAACAGGCTTAGTCCCACCCTTCACCCAATGAAGCACCAGCAAAGATCCTATGTTCTACTAGCGAATCGCCATTTTTTTTAGCTGCTACAACACCCTCCAAAATTTTTCTCCCCTTAAATTTTTGGGCCCCTAATGCTTGTGAAAAGAGAAATCAGACCTAAATTCACCATTTCTTGAACCTCAGGTCACTAAGTCGCTAATATGGTTAACTTTCCTTAGTTGCAATCTCGCGACCTCTCGACCCCTAGGTTGCTAAGTCGCTGGGTCGCACATCAGTCCCAAATCAAACATCCGCGACCTCGCGACCCTGCCACCCCGTGACCCCTCAAGTCGCAAGGTCGCACATATTGCTGATGCAGCTCGTTCGCGACCTTGAGACCCTCATTAATTTCCCACAGTATGACCCCTTTATATATAGAAGGGTCGCATAGGTCGCATTTGACCTACGTGATAGAGAGAAAAAAATGCCTCTAACAAGCCAGCTGGAGCGCGATTTTTCCGGGTAAGTTCCTGATCCTCCTATTGTTTATTTTCTAGGATAGTTGTTACTATTATTTTCTAAACCTAGCCCATTTTAACCCTGCATAACCTTAACCTAACCCTTTAGCAATCCTTTTGCAAGCCTTCCCTCCCTCAGTTTTCTTTGAATCTTGTGTGAAGCTTGCCTACCCCTCCCCCTTTCCTAAAACCCTGCCTAAATCATTTATGGAGGCTCCCACAACCTTGTGCGGTGATTTTTTGGACACCTTATATTCTTTCCTAAGCCTTGTTCCGCCATGCGTTCGCAAAACCCTAGAGCGACCCCACGACCTTGCGCCCTCATCACTAAGTCAAAGAAGCACTAGGTCGCATTTCATGGGGATGTAGAGTGACGCGACCCAACGACTCAGTGACCTTGTGACCCAGTCACGAGTCGCTAAGTCTCTAGGTCACACTTCCTCAAAGTATCGGATCAATGCGACCCAGTGACCCTGCAACCCCGCGACCTAGTCGTGAGTCGCCCGATCGCGAAGTTTCCCTTCCACTGAGTTTTAAGCCAATGTAACCTAGCGACCCCGCAACCCAGTCACAAGGTCGCCAGGTTGCAAGTTAACCCATCTCCTTGGAAATGAATAAGTAGATGTAGAAACAGCCCGCATATTCAAAATTAGTGGCATCTATCTTATCATGGGATTGTTTTATGAACATGCCAGGTGATATTGAAGTCAAGCTAGAGTTTGTCTCCATTTCGTCAGCCTCAAGCGACATGGGGCCACCAGCATTCCATAAGAGGAACAAGAGTCCTGAGATAGAAATCTCTGAGGAGGAAAGACCTATTGTTCTTCCCCCTATCTATGGAGATACAGCCTGCATCTTCGGTAAGGTGGACAGTATGAGCTAGTACCAGATTTACAAAGAGTTCACTCAGGCAGAATACCTGGAGGACCTCCCGGACTGACAGATATATACTCAAGTTAAATGATCCAAATTACACTGTGCAGGGGCCCAGCCCCCGGTGTTCCCATGCGCCGAGATAATTGAATGGATCCTACGAAGAGTCGACCCCAATATTTGGGTCATTCAGGACCACATCGAGAAGACTTTCTCCAACCTAAAGGGACAAGATGCGGAGTATTACTATGCGCTTCTTTCCCGAGAGAAGACCTTTAATGATGAATGGGCCACTACTCATGTAGTTCCCAAATCTAAAATGTTGAAAGGATGGTGGGAGGACCCGGAAAAATTTCGGCTCAAGAAGGATCAAGAATATCCTACAGCGGGTCTCATGAAAGTTTACAAACTTGTAGCCGCAATGCTATGCAGCATGTATGGCCGCCCAGACGCCACCTTTTTCAATGGCGCTTGGGTCTCTCTAATGTACGCTATCACCATGTACGGTACTCATTTCAACTGGGCCAACATAATAATAGTAGCTCTCAAGTCAAACATAACTATATCTCTGGCACCCGATGAAGGGTATGCCTCAGAATTTTACATGGCATCTTATCTCCTAGATGTAGTGTGTGCCAAATGCCATTTTGAGGGGTGGTTGCATAACTGGAACTCAAAGAATGGCGGATCAATTCACAAAGACCTAATGGTGTTTTGGGATTCAAGATATAAGCAAGATATGGATTCAATAGCGGGTAGCTTCATCCCCGCCCTCTACATGAAGCTGTTCGAACAAGACCCCCCATGTATGTCCGAGCGAGCCATGGATACGATAACTCAGGTGGCCCACTGGTTTCTAGACATCGATACCACCTTCCTCTGATTTTTTGGGTCACTCAATACCCCCCATACATTCCCTCGCTTCGTTAGAGACAAGCTTCTCCTCCAAGAAACTTGTTATCAGATGTTAGGCGGTTTCTCCAAAGTCCTCACTAAAGGCAAAAAGAAACCATGGCCAACCTTGCCACTCACCATCGACACCTACACGATAAAGGACTTTAGAGAAGTAGAAGCAGAGGCCAAACAGATAAAGGGATTCCATCTACCTCCCTTGGCCCACCGTACATATGATCCTGAGATAATCATCCCCGCACACTGCAAGAGGGCCAAATTCAAATGGAGCAATCAGCATACTGACTGCCCATCCAAAGACAAAATAAAGAACTGGTACAACAAGGATAGAAAGACAACTCTAGCAGAATTAAGTGATTAGGAAGAATAGGAAAACCAGACCCTAGATGAAAGAGCTAATGCAATGGGGGGAGCCTCATCCTCTAGATCTAAGAAACAAAAGACTTGTATAGGCCTCAACCCTTCCGCCCAACAAAGAGAAATGGAAGCCAAAGCTAAACAAGAGGCCGAAAAGTGGGCAAGAGAAGATGAGGCCAAAGCTAAACATGATGCCGAGGAAAAGGAAAGGGAATAATAGGACAAACAAAAGAAGAAGATGGAGGAAGAGCAAAAGAAGATGCGGGGAGAGGAAAACCGCAAGAAAAGTCAAGAGGAAGAAGGAGGAGGAAGAAAAATCAGAAGTAGCGCCGGCTGAAAGAAGAACAGGACAAGGCAGAGGCAAAACGCCGGTTGAAAGAAGAGCAGGACAAAGCAGAGACAGAGCTCCGGTTGAAGGAAGAGAAAGACAGAGCAGGATCCGAAGGGACTAAGAAACTGTGCTCAGAAACAGAGGGACAAACAGAGTTGCCACCCATTGAGGTACCTCAAACAACTCCTGCCCGTTTCACTCTCAAAATTGGGAACCTCTGAGGATCTAGATGAGGGAGTGCTTGATCTCACTAGACTCACCTATGATCAATTCTCGCATAATATTGGGCAAGAGAAGAGAAGATGTCTAGCACGAGACCCTGCAGCGCCCCTTGCAGTCACTCAAGGAAAGGACATAGTCTTGGACTCCAGGACTAGCCCAGTCATGATTGCCTCAGCTGGTACCACTTTGCAGCAGCTACTGAAGAGAACGTTAGCAGGATGAGTAGAGACATCATGTCCTTACAGAACAGACTGCAGGCATCTGAACTCAAGATGGCCCAAGCAGAGCAAGAAAAGAAGGAACTGCAAGAGGAGGTCATACAATTTCAAGCCAGGGACACACCGGCTAATGAAATGTCCATCACTATATAGGGAGAGCTAGTCACTTTGGAGGCTTCCATGATGCAGGTATATGAACAAATGTTTACCATAAAGAAAACTGTGGCACCTCTACTAAAAGCACAGGCCAAAATTAAAAGGAGGAACATGCAGCTGAAAGAAGCCTCTATGGCATTAAACAAGATATTGGAGTGGTCTAACAGGTATCCACAAGCCCTGGCCACATTTCCTAGAAGATATTGTATTACTACCCAGAACGACAAAGTTCAGTTTTGAATGAAGGTAAAATCTAAGGAAAAGCTCATCAAGGATCTAGAGAAGGTAATGTCGGCAAATGAGCATTTTATTAGTGGCATCGACTCAATGGCCGAGGTACACCACATCCCTTCTCTGGGTGCACTTGTAGAAGAGAAAAAATGGGAGGAAGTATCCAATGATATTCAAACATTTTTACGGCCCAAAAGGCAAGCAGCCACCTCAGAAGACTTGCTGGCATCAAGAGAAAACATGGTTCAATTCATTATAACACCGGTCTGTATATATAATAAATTGGCTTCCCTATCAAGTCAAATCACAGTCAAAATGGAAACTCTGATTTAGAACACCCTCGAATGTCTGCATAGATTGAGAGAAGATACACCTCAGGTCTCCCCAATAGCTGTGGATTATCAAGCTTGGCAGACCTGCCTCCAAGAGTAGCAGCAGATAGATGTCCCGAGCCTCGCTATCACCCAACTACTTCCATTATCAATTCACAGATAGCAGCAGGTAAAGCAGGTCATAGGTCGCATCAACTGAAGGTTCGCAGGTTGTACTTCCCTCAAGTCACAAAGTAAACCAATGGTTGGGAAGGCGAAAATTCAGGGATACCCAAGGGTCAATTTTGTTTTATAAATACTCCCTTTAGGGAATTGTAAAGGACCTTTTTTCGAGCACTCCAAAGGGAGTAGTGATTTTATAGCATTTAATGCACTCTTTATTGAATGAATACAAGCACTTGTTGTGATTCCACTCTTGGATTTGATGGGAGTTAATGTGTTAATATTTTGAATATTTTTCCTTATGTATTTGTTGTCTTTTTTATTAAATCACCCGTGTTTTCCCACTTATATCATTTCTACATTCAGCTTACTAAATGTTTGTTAATGGTTTCAAGTTATTTATATAGAAAATGTTAAGAAACTTTGTTATTAACATTTATCTCATCACTAGAAAATGCTTAACGAAATGAAGGGCACTCTAACCATAAAGAATTGTTTCCTCCATGGTTCGAATGGCTTTCCCTTACAAACATGACTTTGATAATGTGCTGCTAACAACTTTTTCTTGGCCACATGTTTGTTTTATTCACCTAGCTATTCACAGTTTTTTATGTTCATTAAAGGCTCATCAACCATTTTTATTGTACCATCCGGATAATCGTGCATTCATAGGTTTACAGGGCTCGTTTGTGTTCGATAAAAGGAGTATTTAGTGGTATCCAGAAATACTTACACATGTTGTCGCAGTTGGCTACTCTAGAAGATCTCTTTATTTCCAATTATCACCAAAAGTTTAAAAAAGAACGTGAAAAAGCATGGCATGATTAGCATATCAAACAAAAGGTGTTCAAGGAAGATGATTTGGTTTTATAGTATGGCAGCAAGTTTGTGTGCCACCTCGAGAAGTTGAAGATGCATTGGCTAGGGCCCTATGTTGTTAAGGAGATAACTGATGGAGGTGTAGTGCACCTGGACACATTGAGTGACGAATAGCTTTATGGGTATGTTAATGGGGGCTGGTTGAATTCATACATGGATGACCCTGTGCCTACCAAATTAATATATGGCTGGAGTATCAGACCTGCGCAGATGGGATGACAGATGCACAGTAAGGTGCAACGTGTGCGCAGTAGCTATGCGAGGAGGTTGACTTGGTTGTAGAGGTGCTAAAAACTAGCTGTTGGAATAGTAAAACTGGAAAATACAACTTTATTACTGGTTATGGGATCATCTATGTTGCATTTAATGAAGGGAATTTTCCATATTTGGGACCTTTTTTCCATTTATGGATTGTTGCAACCCTGCGCCCTCTAAGTCTAAGAAGGGGCAGACTTCTGGTACTATAAAATCTCCAAGGGAGAAGACCCCATTGTCACACTCTACTATGGCAGAGAAGTTGAAAAGGCCTATGGCCGAGGTCCTTGAAACAATTTTTGAAGGAGAGGAGGATGTGGTCGAGGTGGCTCCATTCTCGCGGTCGAAGAGATATATTGCTTCGTGCAAACCCTCAATTTAAATTCCTAAAGACCTGGAGAAGGTGCGTGCAAGTATCCAAATGACATTAATCCCTAAAAATGTCCCGATGGAAGGGGACATGTTTGCTAAAGTGTCGCAGCTCAGATTCGATGATTGGGATATCGCAGATGTCGATGAATTTCCAAAAAATTGCACCAGAGTTGTACCTAGACCAAGTCACGTATGAATGAGGCATTGTGTGCCTCAAGCTAAAGAGATGGGTGCTAGGTCTGCACAAGGAAAGTCTGCTAAACTTACTGCAGATCCCTCATTTTGGGGGCAACCCCATAAATGACATTTGTGTTCGACAGTTTCTCGCACTAGTACATGATGATGTGCTGTGGTTGGGAGAGTGCATCTCTATTGATGCATAATTGATCCATGGGATCATGGGTCTACTTTCTAAAGGAGCTAACCCCATTGTTGATTTTGACAGTAAGGCACAAGAGAAAAATTTCATATACCATATCAAGAAAAAGTATTAAGTCTTGCAGAAAAGCCGAGGCTCTGTTGTTGATGAAATAAATGACCCAGTAGTTTGATTCATTACGCTCATCTTGGCCTGCAAGATGATGTGAAAATGCAGACCAAATAAAGTGCCCACATACGTCATTTCTCTCACTGGAAAGTGGGAGAAGGGATTTATTTATAACTGGTCCAACTATCCGTGTAAGGAGTTCCTCTAAAATGGAAGGAAAGCAGTTTCATTGCACTTGCATTTATTGTTGATTACGCTGATTGGGTGGAGGACCCTCGAGGAATCCTAGTTTTCGGATATTGAGTCGCAGATGTGCGAGGCTGTGCGCTATACAACATTATGGAACTCTTCAGACCCGATGAACGCCAATGAAAATAATTTTTTTTGGGTTCTTTATGATGCCACTCTTTATCAAGATGTGCAATTAAAGTTGCGATTGTTGCCCACACTATATGATATGTATAAGATGGTAGCCAACTTCAAGGCTACATTCCACAACATACACATCTGTGTGAAAGGCTTCGTGGAAGGAGGGTGGTACGAATTACCATACTTAGTGAAGGAGGATGATTTGCTGTGACTAACGACATAATGGCAGCCGACATGGTTGACACCTGTCACACCAATGAAGCCACACACTGGCACCCAACCAGTGAAAGCAATAGAGAAGGTAACAGAGAAAGAAGCAACGCCCATGACTACTGGCGAGGCCATTGACCTTGAAAAAAATAGAGCCAGAAAAGAATGGGTTTGTGTCGAAGGACACAACAGAATCAAAGACCTCTAAGCGAACAAAGCGCAGCTCTAAGGCTACTAGTGGATCAACAAATAAGCAGAAGGGTTACAAAGAGGTTGGGCAGGAGGTCTTGACGTTGACAGAAGACGATATGCACAAAATTTCCATCATAGTCACATCTGCGATCGAGGATAATTGGACTGATATGGAGGTGCAGTACAAGACTGCACTGGATCTTGTTCATGTTGGAATCTAAGAGCTGAAGAGGAAAGTGATCCAGATACAAGCGAGCATAGCTTAGAAAAGCCAGACCAGTGTGCATGTCACAAGCGCACAACCATTAGATGTTGCATTACCAACTACTGGGGATGCCTACCTTGTCCAAATACTCGCGCCACCCATTCAAGTGGATGCCAGCCAGCGCACCCAATTCCGTGGATCAGGTGATATATATTAATTTATCTATGTTACCTATAGGGAAGCTTTCACTTGATCCACTTAATGATCGCAGATGAACTTCAGTTCAAAGACGTTGTTGAACACACAAATACAAGGGAATCACAAAATCAGATAGAAGAAGCACACCAAAATCAGCAAGCAGCAGAGGCAGCATTCCGTGAAGCCAAAGCTTAGCACACTACACTAGAGGCCAAAATACATCATATATGTCGCAATGTTCCAGTAGTCCTAGCGACAACATCACTAGAGGAAAAATTGGAGGGATTGGTTACCCTCTTAAAATCATCACGGGCTGAGGTGCAAACAGTCAGAATGGACTATGAGCAACAAATCACAGATCTGCAAACCAAGTTGTAGCCTGAGACTCCCCCAGAGGTCCGCACCCAAAGAGTAGCTGAGGTGAAGCAAGCTAGAGACAATATCGCTGCTGCAATCACCCAGTGTGACAGTATATTAAATGAAGCTATGGGTGTATGGACATCCATCTAGAATGATCTAGTATTTCAGTAGCTGCGGGACACGCTCCATTAGAAATAATAGCAATTCGCAGAGATACAAACAGTAGTGTTGACCTTGGTTCTTACACAATGCATAGCTCGTTTGCAAGAGTGTCGAATGATCCAAACAGATATTGAAGACCTACGTTGAAAAGAATAATTGCTAGAAGCACGCATGCAACCGTGGGTTGAGGAAGCTCTTTGGCTTTCGCAGACACTGAACAACACTTTTAAGACTATTCATCAGACACAGTGCAACATAGAGATGGCCACTGAAGGGCCTACCACATGAAATTTGGTTCAACAAGCATAGGAAGCTGCAGCACAGATTTTGGACATGGTGCTCCCTTGAAAATCTTATTTCAGCACGCTCCAAGACAAGCTCAAGGAGCAGACACCTCAATGACTCAGGACGAATCAAATGTTTTGTTGGGGGCCTGTTAGAGCAGGTTCCCCTAGGGCACACTTTTTGATGTAATTTTTTACAAGTTTTGTATATGACCACTACGTGAATGAGTCAAGGGGCTTTGGGGTGGGTCAAAGTCCATATTTTTTATGTAAATGGGTTTAAGGGAAAATTGTGGGCCTCAAAACATGGTTTGAGACCATAGTATTTGTGCGCAATAAGAATATAAATAGATAGATTGAGTCTAAGGAAAGTATTTCAGTTAATTTAACCTTGATATGAGATTATGATTTGTATGCATCTGTAATACTTTTGTAAGGGTTGTCTGGGTTGGGTAGAAAGGCTCCTACAAGCTGTGTGCAGGGAGACCTAGTCCTCGTTGTGTGCGGATTCCACTGGATGCGTGTGTGGAAGGGTTATGTGCAAGGGAAAGTCTGATATGTATTGAAAGGATCTTAATTAATACATAGGACATATTTTGCAAACTTACTATGTTACTGATTTGAGTTATTTGTTGTTTCTATTATGTTGAGATTGCATTGTTTCATGTTTTTTATTTATCATTACACAAGGATTCTTGTTATGGTTATGTATGCATACTTATGATTTATATATATGTTTAAGTGATTACGCTTTGTTTAGATCTCGATCTGGTTCTGTTATGCTTTATCTGCACTGAAGCAATCTGCGACTCTGTCCTATTCGGTTAAGTATTGTGCGCATCCGTTTATGATTGACCTAAGTCTATTATCGATTTTATTAGGACCACTTCATTATTTCCTCCCTCAGGGTGTAGAAACCTGAGTCCATCACCCTTGCCCCCATACTGTGTCGGGTGGGACTTTGATCTGTGCAAGTAGGTCATTTCCGAAAGGGCCAGTAGTTGGAGGGTTTGGTTTTTTCTCCATAAACTTTGAACCTGGGTTAGGACCCCTCAAGCCAACAATATTTCGCTTTATTTATTTCAAATTTTGAACAATATGCATTTTAGTTTTCTTAAGTTACTTGATCTATGTTCAAGCCTTTTACTATTATTATTCTTACTATTTTTTCCTGAAACAACCTAAATAGTATAAACTTATTTCCAATATAAGCTCATGCACAAACTATCAAGGGAAACCATGAAATGCACTCAAAACATTGAACTGTACAAAACATTTATCCTTGCAGGTTTCAAGTGGGTTTATTCTTTTTGTTATGTTTGGCATGCTTCTTCTATATATTTCATCTTAGCTAGTGCATCGAAAGGTAAAGTCAACCAAGTCGAGCCCCTCTAGCTATTCAACATGCATTCGAAATTAGTATATAAATGGCCTTCCTTCCCATGAACTACTACTAAATATGAAACAGGTAGGTTGTAATGACTTAACACTCCCACGATCAGTGTAACATATCAGATATTTTTTACCTAGGTGTTCCATTCATGGGTTTCCTAGTTCAATTTTTCCTATTCTTCATAAAGGGGTAGCTTCTTCTTGTTTAACTATTTTCTTTCAACAACTATTTTATTCTGGCTAACCGCGGGGACTGGCATACATCAATAACTATATAATATACCGGATTTAGAACAAGGCATGAATCCATATCTAGTGCGAAAGAAAATATATCCAAAGTGATTCGTTGTAGATCGAGTTTCACCACCATAATCACTACCAAATCATGTAATGACTAATGGATGTGCACACTCATGGATAGACTAAGCACCTTACTGGTTTTTTTTCCAAGAAAACCAACATAAACTCATGGATAGCAATACTAGAAATGAGTTTATACTAGAAATGGTTTAAATGAACAAACTCATTATCCATTAACTCATGCTCAAATTCTCACGGGTTTTGAGAAATCTAGGGTAATATGATTACGTTTTATTTTAGCTTGATTTCTCTTACTTTGACAATTTATTGTGATGTTATATTACTATCTTTTGTTATTGTTACGTTCTTTCATCATCAAGATAAATTTCAAACAAATGAAGATCACGAACACAAGATGTAGGCACTAAGCAAGGGAAAAACCCCTAAGGAGGGGAAAACCTTGTCAAAATTTTCCTAAGTAGATTCAAATCACGATGACACAATCCAAGACCCTTTTGACCTAGAAAAATACCTCCTCCAATCATGAAGTCAACCCTTCCTTCAAGTAGATGATCTCATCCAAAGTCTCCAAGTGTCAGCTTCTTAGATGCAACTTCAATCCAAAATTTTAGCCCCCACATACTAGCCCAAGAACCCTAAGAACTTCGAACGTGTGAGAGAGAGGTGCTCCAAACTTTGATTTTTCTTCTTCCTTAAATTAGGTATTATTCTCCTGCAATTCGCTCTCTTTTTTGTCATCTTTCCCTTGTAGATCAAACTTGTGGGTGTGTCCTTCAAATGAGTCGAGTTTGGCAACATAAATAACTTAATGCAAAGGGGAAAGTGTCACATGCAAGGTTCGAAGAGATGGAGTCAAAGGAGACTATAGTTTCATCTAAAGGTGATCGAGTTTCTGATCTTGTTAGAGAAGGTAACATTTCAATTGATTTCAAATGATATAAATGTGTGTGTGTGTGTGTGTTTAAAATCATTGTGTATAAGTATATAGATAATAGTTAAAGTATAGATCTAAATCAATAAAATAATCAAGTACACGTGAATGACTAATTTCTTGTTAATGATATGAATTTACACCTTTTATTAAGTGTAGGAGATGTTTTTGCAATGTGAAGTTGGGTTACAGTTTTGGCCCTTTTTTAGTAAAAAATATCATATTAAGAAGTTTTTCAACTTTCGGCTAGTTAAAGTATTTTTTATGTTTAGAATTTCATTTTAAAGTAAAAAGAAAATTTTTAATAAATTTTATTAACTTTATTTTCTTATTTTTTAGAATTTTTTAATAACATTTGATATGTCAAAATAGTAATTGTTTGACTGTGTGTTCTTTAAAAATCAAGGGATTCATAAAAATTCATGTTTTTTGGCACCAGTGTATTCTAATTTAACCTTGCATTTTTGAAAAAAAAAGTGTCGCAACAATCTAGATAGACTCTACTTCGGTATGGCTGTATTTATGAAACCAACAGATGCACATCATAATAACTAGAATTTTTTTAAATGAACCAAATTGAAAAAATTACATATTTTGAAGATGTTTAACATAACACCATGTTTCTCAACATATTAGTTAAAAACTAAAAATCTAAAAACTACCCATTAAAGAAGACAGAGCAACGTAATGCACCATAAATTTTTCATATTTTTTTACAGTGTATTTTGAAATATACAAAATTTTGATTTCACTGAATCATAGTGACCTTCATAATTTTTTTTCAAACATTTTACTAGAAAATTAGTTAAAATTAACAAATATCTATGAAATAATATAAAATTTATATCTACTGAAAGTACATTCAATTCTGAAAATTCTGGTATTATTTCTAAAAGTAAATTCACTATATTTGACGAAATTTAACCATTCTGAAATTGGAAAAAGGTGAAAAGAGCTGAGTTGTTACAGAGTTACAGGTTTTCGCTCAAGAAAAATAATAATAATAATAATAATTGGTCGAATTTTTTTTGCCAAAAAAAAACGTTAAAATTAACATAAAAATTTTTTGGGCCTAAAACATAAAAAGTTCGGCCAAAAAAATCAATCTATTTTTTTTGTCAGCCGTGAAATTGAAACGATGTGGCCCTCCGATATAACCGTTTTAGCCGAACACTATAAATAATTTCAGTTGAAACGTCATTTTTTCACTCGCATTCTTCACATGCAACCTTCTTTTTTTTTCAAGTGATCTGAGTTCACCAAATATTACATCAAGCTTGACCTATAGCTTGAGAAACTTCGACCCAGGGGCATCTAAGTCGTCAAAATCACCTGAGGATTGCACCCAGTCTGGGCCACACTAGCACTAAGAAAACTGGGCTTCACTTGTCTCCTCCCTTAGCACGAACGCAACATCCTCCGTGATGTTTGATCTTGGGTTGCCCTTTTGACGAGGACCATCCTGAACTGGTTGTGCTAGTGGGACTTGACTTCATGTGCAGCTTTTGAATACCAAAGTTCTTTGAATATAATTTTTGGACATCATTTTTTCTTTTACTGGAATTTGAAAGTACGTATTTTGGGTTGGATTTTGAAAGTAAATTTGTGCTTATGATACATTTGTTTATGAGAATAATTACTTGGAGGAAATTCCTTCATAAAAATATATGGGAATCAAGATCTATCATAAGCTTAATTGGAATTATAGCATTGAGAAAATGATAAATGGAGGTTGGAAAACTTACTATGGGATTGAAAATAATTGTCAGTAGAAAAATCTTTAGATATGGGAAAAATAAGCTTCTCTTTGAGACTCATGTCACTCTTGTTATTTTATACATATGTGAGGTATAGAGTTGCAATACATTTAGAGAGTCATGGGGGAAGATTGACTAGATCCAAAAGTATTTTATAACCTACAACCTCAAGATTAAAGGAGATAATACCAACCCCATCCTTCTTATTGAAGCTAGCCTTTCCCTCATTGAAAGCATGGCTATGACTAGGTATCTTATGCATAATAAGAATATATGCAACATAGAATCCAAAAGGTTCCCTAAATTGTTTCGAACTGTAACAAAAACATGTACCTTCAATTCAATTCAAGGATGCCCATGCTTAGTTGGCCCATTGGGGAATAAAGGAGAAACTCATCTTCTAGAATAAGGATAATATTAAAATATTATTTCTTTCAAATTTAAGGAGGATTTATGGAGCGATAAAGAGTAAGAGGGGAAAAGGAAACTAATATATTATAATGAGGTGATAAACAAAAATCTCAAACACCAAAATTATATTTATTTCTTGATTGGAGTTTAAAAAAATGAACAGTATTAAGATAAGAATTAATTCTCATGAGCTCCATAATGAAACTCTGTGTCAATTCCCAAAACACCTTGGGATGAAAGACTGTGTCATCTGTGCCATACTAATAGATTTGAAGATAAAAAACATTTTTTCTTAGATTGTTAAACTTATACTCACATTTTGTCTAATTTTCGAAATATTTGCCACAATACCAACCTTCTTGAATTTTTAAGTCAAGAAAACTTTAGTGATTTGGAAATCTTCTTTCAAATTTTTTTTAACATACAAATAAAATGTTAAATAATTTTGATTAGCCTTTACCTTCTTAAATATGTATACCATATAGATCTTAGAGAAAGATAATCATCATTATCATCAGTAAATAAAATAACAAAGATAAACCAATTTTTAATGAGGTAAAGCTATATTATTATTTTTAATAAGTTAATGTCTAGCATTGTCTACAGAGATGACGACCATTTAATCCTCATTTTTTTTTCAAAATAAATCGATGGTGAGAGTGTTTGAATCATTTTAAATGGTGGCAATGGATTCAACACCATCAAAAACCCATGGGGCTTACTCAATGAACCTATGAGATATCAAGTATGTTCGTGGCATACTAAAAAATACCCCTAATTTAACTACATATTGAAATCTACCTCTAAAAATCACATTATTTAACCCCCTACCAATACGAACTAGATACACCTTAGCAATTTAAAATACCCCTACTTTCACTAGATATTGTAGGTATCCATTTTTTCATTAACATTTTTATACCCATTTATATTATTTTATTAATTTTGAGTCTCATTTTTTATACTTGCCAATATAAAAAACCTTTACCCCCTAATATATTTTCAATATATTATGTCATTGTTTCCTCAACATATATCTTCCAATATGAAACTGCTTGGTATGGTATTATTAAAGCAGTGAGCTCCTATACAAAAACCCTAGGACACCTAAAATCCTGAAACTTGACTACTATAACTTGGATTTCCAAAAATTTCTACTTATTTCGGAGTAAATAACTGAGCAATGATATAACTTAGTAAATAGAGTACATTATTATTTTCCTAGTAAATAACTTAGCAATGATAAACCAATTTTTGCTGAGGTAAAATTTTATTTTAGAGAGTTAACTTTTTTAGCATATGCTCATGTGTAAGTATGTTCGTGCTAGCGTGTCCTCTTAAAAAATATATATATTCTCTAAATAGAAAAACAATGCTAGCTATAATAAAAAGGAAAAGAGAATATGCTATGCATAATATAATGTAAATTAATTAGAAATAAAAAACATATGTGAGTAAGATGTTTAAACCTTATACTTTTCAAAAATATTTGAACACTTTATCTAAATAAATTATTTTAATATCTGTGTTAACCAACTTATATGAATATCAACTTCATATATATATATAAAAAAAAAATATTAAAAAATATTTGAAGATCTATGTTAACGAACTTATATGAATATCGACTTTATATATAGCTATATGTAGAAAAAATAACTACAAAACATTTAAATTTTATATATAATAAAATATCTAATTTTATTTATGGACAAAATATTTTAATATAAATTAATATTAAAATATACATAAAATATGTTTGGTTCAATAATATAATTAAAAAATGAAAAATTACACTGTTTTTTTTCAATAAAAAAAAAAGGTTTACACATCAATCAATTGGATCCCTTTCCACTAATATTATTTCTTACTTAAAATGATATATATGCTAATTTTAAAATTGGAAAATCAAAACGGTCTTCCCTCTTTCGTTTTATCAGCTAATTATTTTCCCTGTTTTAATCGGTCCCGATCCAGCATGGCACAGGTGTCGATGACATCAAGAAAGACGCTAACCTGACCCTGACCTCAGCCTCAGGATAGGTTGGCCACAATGGAATCATGGATGGTGTCACGCACATGTAAATTGGTACTTCACGTATGCTCAATTTCTTAAAGTTACTGCTAAGGGGATCGAGCATAGGTACACCACAATTATGGATCTACTTTTGCGCCGGTGGTTCAGGGTCCCATGGCCAATGGACAACCGGGCAGTGACGCCGGCAAGAGTCAAGCATACGTACTACGGGTGGGCTCAAATTTATTTCTCAGATGTTAGAGAATTTGTTCATTATCAACCCCATACCCAATCAAAATAAACGTGTAAAGCTCTATACCATTCAATTGTTAAATATTCGGAAGCTTCTCTATTCTGAAAGGTGATGGTTCAAGTCTGCTTTGTTAACTGTGGCTTACCTTTTTCCAGAAACTAACTGTGGCTTACCTGCTCATATAGTTATTTACAGTAATTTTTAGGTTAAATTTATTTGGCTAGGAATCATAATTCTGAGTTGAGAGTTCAGTAAAATTTTAATATCAAATGGTTTTTTTTAAGTTTAATTTATTTTATATTTAAACATATATTTTGTGTAGAAATGAACTTGCCGGATTTCTAGCTGAAGTAATCTTAACAAGCAAAGACTATGTATGGACCAGAAAATCGACTATGAAAGTGTCCTCTTCAGATGTCAATCCTGCTTTAAAACAAGCCATCTAGACAAAAAAACTGCCCAAAAGTCTCTAGAAAATTTTTTCTAAAAAGAATCACCATAGATCTACATGGTGGGAAGGAGCACAAAAGGAACATTACACTCTCCAGAAAACTCTGAATCAAGAAATCAGGCAAGAAAGAAACAACACTCAAGACAAGCAAGAGGAAAGCCCTACCCAACAACAAAAAACAAACTAGACATGCTCCTCAAGCATCAACAATTATGGGGATTCGAATACCGCACAAAAGAAATCTTCATTTAGCAGCAAAACAGATCTCCCAGAGCCCGAAGATAAGACACCAATATCCCAAGAATTAGAAGAGATGAAGGAGGTGCAAGATAAAGGAGGTTGGAAGTCCGTAGAGAAGAAAAAGAAAGCTACAATACCAATCTCGCCAAGAAAGACCAGAAGCCAGACAATTAAGAACTAAGAAAAATATAGGTCCTATAAACCAAAGTTTGGTCTCAGTGGACGTTAACCACCACCACCACCACCATCATCATCATCATAAATTAAATAACTATAAACAAGATATATATCGGTATAATTCTCAAAACACTTACTTTATAATACATAAAAATTAACCAAATAAAAAATTTATTTTAAATTATATATATATTAAAACAATATCTTTAACTATTTAGATCCTCAAACATTCTTAAATTATAATAGTGTTTGCTACAACAGTATGGATCAATAACATGTTTATCAATGCTACATGTCTAATAAAGCTATGTTAATATGACATTAACTTTAAATAATTAATTTGAGATAAATTAACTTTAAAAAGTATAACTAACTTGAAGATAAATCCTAACCTTTGATTCATGAATACTACTATGAATATTTTGACAAATTCCATTGTGGTTAAATTTCTACCACTTATCTAATAATTATTAATAATTAAATTAAAATGTTGAAAGACCTATAATAAAACATGGTAATTCATATGTTTTGTAGAGTTTTCTAGAATATTTTTTGGCCTAATTTTCCTATTATCTAACAGTTATTTGTTGTTACAGCAAATTTGACTTGTGAACTCTCCATAGTCAAAAAGACCCAAAAAATTTAAAACGCTGAATCTATATGTAAAATCAGAAATCTGTTTTAAACCAGAGAAATCAAAATTCAACCTAAAAAATTATAAATATAAAAACTCTAAAACATATAATAATAACTCTAAAACACATGGAATGGCTATGTTGAATTTTTTTTTTTTGCATTTGGAGATAAGAAGAGTTACGTCATCTCCAAATGCCAAAAAAAAAAAAATCTCTCTTGTGGTTGAGATGAGATGGTCCCCCACCTGCACCTGTCTGCTGCGTGAGTGGAAGTGTGGGTATGGAATATTTGAATCAATTATTAAATTGGAGCATACGGAATATGGATGATAATTAATGGCGGGTTTCTTAAGCCCTTATCCAAAAAAGTCTTATGTACAAGGATACCCTACGATGTGTTACTGTAGATTCAAGAATAGTTGCTGCTATAACTTGAAGATTTCTTCCTTATGGGTTAAGGTGGGCACTTGTGATAGCCCATGAATGTGAAGTATTGGTGGGCAAGTGGGAAGGGTAGAGATCTTGATGTCAAAGTACGTTCAAGATTCAATAAAGGTAATGAGTAATGTGTTCACTTCTTATCATGTTTATCCAAAATGTTTCATTATTAAGTTGTCATGTTTTGCGAGATTTTTTTTTTAATAATGGATATATTGAATGGTGAAACTAAAATACACATAATATATTAAAAATAAAATGTGTTTGATGATAATTTTATTTATCAATAATGTTTATTAAATATATATTTGTTTATTTATTTATAATATTAAATATATTATGAGATCTTGTAGATTATCACTATTAAATATATAGATTTTTATAATATAACTTTTTTATTTACAAGAGATTTTTGAGCCAAAATATATTTTTTTAATTTTTAATTTCTTATTATTTAAATTATGAAAATAGATTTAATTATTTAAAAACTTTTTGAAATACTTGAATTTATAAAATTAGCAACTTAAAATTAAAATTTTCATAATTTCTAATCAGATTAAAATAAAATTAATAAAAAAAATCCAATAAAATCCCCAAAAATCACTTTATTAAACTATTGATTTTGTAAAATAAAATAAAAATACTCACTTTCAAAACAGTGTATACAAAATATTCATAATTTTAATAGCTTACTAGACTAGCAATTGCACCATATGTTGCAAAGGAAACGCTGTAAAGCAGTAACATAGGGAAAAAATATATGATATGTTATGTGATTTAATTGAATATTTAACTTATAAATATGAATTATTTTATTTTAAAAAAATTATAGATTTGAGAATTGTTTGGATAAAAAAATTGGTTTCAGAACCTCCTCCAAAAGGATAATATTTGGAGATTTAGTTTCATAAGGGCAATATTGGAGAAATAATTTGAGTTTTTCCACATCAAAAGCGAAGTTGATAGTTGAATACTTCTCAAGTATTCATAAAAAAGGATCTCGCAAGAACTTTGGGAGTTGTGACTTCAATTCCATCAAAATGTAGTTCAAGGGGAAACCTCATCCAAATAGCGAAGATAACGTTTCATCCACAAAAACTATTCGTGAGCAACAACTAATAAACACCAAGGAGTCGACAAGAAGCGAATCAAAGAAGAGCAGGAGATGAGTCCGTCTGAGGATTCCTGCAGCCAGAAACATGCACATTTAGTGGAATTTGAGACCGGGAACGTTTAGTGGAATTTGAGACCGGGATGGTACATATTATGACAGAAAGGCACTCAGCAAAGTTGATTTCAAATAAAACGCTTCAAATAAAACGCTTTACAGCGTAAAAATAAAATAATTTTTTTTGAAAGTTTATCATCAAAGAGATATTGGATAAATTGAGCGAATGGAATTAAATATACGATATAATTCCCTAAATAAATTTATAATTCCCGCATCAATTGACCCTACTGAATATAACCCCCAAAAAAGCGAAATATCAATTCATCCAACTCAGCATTTGCGCATATCTCATTGGCCCAAAAGGCGTGAATCAAAATGCTGTGACAGAGATAGATTTGTGTTTAATATATGCCTTTTCGGTTAAGTTATAAAAGTCTTAGTGATCATTAAGTTAGCTTGTATTTAACTGGCATATACACTTGGATGAGTGGGAAAGTGGTATAGTTTGAGGCCACAATTGCTAAGCTCTCAATTGAAGAATTCATTTCTTATTATTAATGCTTATGATCATTGAAAAATGTAGAACTAGGATTTCTGTTAATTTGATCTTTTTAAATTAATGGATTTATAACCCGAGCAATGTTCCTGTCATTGTTTTTACGTTTTAAGTTTCAATTTGACACGCATACAAAATACTTCTTTTACTTGCTTCATTTTTCTTTTTCTGAAAAAATGTAGGGCCTTAAAATACTTTGAATCACGAAATGGTCTGGCTATTTGTAGAATACTCTGTTCTGGAGGCCACTTATATAATCTTTGATGTCACTGCACATACACAAACCGAGAAGAGACACACAGCTTCTCTTCTCTCATGTAAATCCCTACTACACCTCATACATACTCGCCCTCAAATCTGAGGCTGCTTTCGCAGCCCCAGAAACAGATTACTTGTCTCTGCACGTTTTACAAAATGATGAATCTCCAACTGCACATCAGTGACAGCAGAAAGTACTTTCGTCTCTGCACGTTTTACAAAATGATTGAATCTCCCACTGCAGTTAAGGGATTTCCATCTACCATCCGAGCTGAGGGAAATTTACATGCAACAACAAAGAAATGATCGCTCATATGATGAAGGGATCTTGATGAGAGCTCAAGTTTAAAGAGGGCGTTTCATGCACACTCTGGTGGAGGCGTGGAAAATCTGACTGAATCTTTGCAGTAGTCGTAAGTCATGTATTTCTGGTGTACCCATTTCAGTTTCAGCCTCTGCTTTGCATTACGAGAAGCGTAAACAGGCTGATCCCACCACGAAGAGCAGTTTGTTTTGGAGGAATACTGACAGGCATCAATGCTGAAATTCTTGTATGTAGAAATGAAAGGCGCGTGGCTCCAATCGGTCTTGACGAGGCCACCTTGAGTAGCCCAATCGTCTGCGTTCCATATTGACGAGTATACACCCATCGGTTGAGTTTGAGGATATGGGACTCCTCTTTTCTCGTTGTTGGAAAATATCCGTACGGGCACATCATCCACAAAGAAACTGCTTCCATTCATCAAACAACCAGCTCATCAGACACTGTAATACACAGACTAACTAGGCATGGCAATTATCGTATATATACTTACACAACTTGCTGGCGATTCCAGAGAAAGGAATAGGAATGAAAGTCTGCAGTTGGGTCGAACCATAAGAAAATACGCTGCTCTCTGTTGCCAACCCCTTTTGAATAAACGTTAGTCTGCACAGAGTACGGCTCCCCCGAAGTGTTCCCCAAAAATTCAAAGTCGAATTCGTCATGCTGATCGCCTTGGGAAGACATCTGCAATATCACCAAGTATAAATTGAATCATTGATAAAAAATAATAAAGAAGCCAAGAAATGCAATATAAACTGATCTAATGTATGGCAAATGACAGTTACATAGAATGCAGTAACAGTGCCAGCAGAGTCCCCGGGAATGAGCTTAATCTGCACATTCGCTTTTCCGAAGATGTATGTGCTCTTCGAAGCAAATCCTGCACCTGCAAACACAGCAATCTTAATGAGACTCGACAGATGCAGCAGAAACACAATCACTGGTAAAAGCATAGAATGGGATAAAAATAGAATAGATAAATACCAGAAATGCTATCGAGCTTGAGCTGGAGCAACTCAATACCAGAAATGCTATGCTATTGAGCTTGAGCTGGAGAGGAAATTTTCAATCTTCAATCATAAATGATTGATTACATTGAATTTGTCCTCCGGCTTCAATTGCAAGACTATAAGGTCCTTCAGATCCGTCCTTATTCGACATGCGGCTGACCAGTTTCTTCACCCCTCCAATGTTCAGTGATTGTCCGACTAACAGGCTATCGGTTGCATGATCGAAACTCTGCCACACCGATTCCTTTAATTTGTCATAGAGCACCAGGTTGTCGTTTCCGAGTTTGATTCCCACAACGCCCTTGTTGGAAGTGTTTGTGGACCAAACCACGCGCCCATCTACATCTGAAAGGAGGAGGTTTCCGTCGGTGGCGTATTTGAGAATGGCATTCTCTTGGACAAGATCGTTTCTGTTTGCAGTCCACACAATCCTCCTGGTTTCCGCTTGTTCGGAATAGGCGTGCGTGGAGGATGACCACTGGAAAAGTCGCAACTGTCCCAACGGCCTCCCAACGGCTTCCTAACTGCCAACCGTCAGAATTCGAATCAATGGCTGATTATGCTCTAATCGTCTAACAAAGAATCTAATGGTACAGATTATGACACAAAGGCACTCAGCAAAGTTGATTTCAAATAAAACGCTTTACAGCGTAACAAGCCATATTAATTTCCACATTCATGTATTTTCAAATTATCAAACAAATTTTAGTGTAATTAAAATGCACATAAATATAAAATTATGATTTTACGTTAATAGAAAATTTATTTATATTTCACAATTTAAATGTTGAAATTTAACAAGAAAATTTTAGCACCCACTCCCAGTGCATTAAGAACCTACACTAGAGTGGGACCCACAGGGCTATTTTTGGTGCATGTCTATTTTAGTTATCCCTTAATTAAGATGGAAAATAAAATGTAATCCAGTAACTGAGAGTAATAAATTTAGAGGTAGTTGGTGAGGCATGTAGTGTAATTATAGTTGTAACGGATTTAGAAGTGCAGTGGTGCATTAGTTAATGCAAGTTGTGATTAGTTTAATTCAGTTAAGTGAGTTAAACTTAGTTGTGCTAGTTGTAACTGGTTGATACAGTAGTGAGAGATCAAGTGAATTAAATATTAATTAATTCACAATCAGTGATCCGACATGCAACTGAGGATTTACTATTATTAGCTGCATGTATGTCAAATTAGTGGAGATCCAATTGACATCTAGGTGAAAGGGAAGTTGACTATCAGTTGTAGGATTATTGAATTGCACCCTTGCAACCAAACACCCATTAGAGTGCTCAGATTAGTGGAGACCCAGTTGACATCTAGGTGAAAATGAAGTTGACTATCAATTGTAGGATTATTGGGTTGCACCCATGCAACCAAACACCCATTGGAGTGCCCATGATACTGGAGCAGTGAAGGAAGGCCCTAATTCCTATCTTTTAGGGATTGCATTCATCAAGGATTGCTCAAACAAGGCAGGTTGTATAGAGGTAGTAAATTGGCTAAGTATTGGTAAGTTTTATGTATCACAGTGTGAGACAAATGACTCTTGTGAGAAGAGTTTGTATGTAATTGTTCATTTGAGTACCAAGCTTTCCCTAGGAAATTATATACATGTATGTTGTATAATCTCTACACTAAAGATAAAATTAATATTTTTTTTATAATATTAAAATTTATTTTATTTCTTTAAAAAATATAATAAACAGAATATACTTCTCTTTAAAAAAATTGATATTTTAAAATTTTAATTAAGATAAAATTAATAATTTTTTTATAATATTAAATATTTATTTTATTTCTTTAAAATATATAATAAACACAATATACTTCTCTAAAAAAAAATTGATATTTTAAAATTTTAATTTCATATTAATAATAACTTAAAAAAATCATTTTTTTATAAAAATAGATAAATTAACTATAGTTAAATTTTCTTGACTTATTACTAACCTTTTGAAAATCCCACATTACAATTACACACGACAAAATCATAATAATTTTGGTATGGAACGTATAACTCTTAAGCAAACAAGGTGTCAAACCCTTGAACTAAATACTTAATTATTTTAGAGTGCTTTGGATTTCTAGCTTAATAGGAATTGATTTATAAATTAATAAGGAAACATTGTAATATAATTATTATTATTTTGAAATAATTTAAAGACAGTAGAATATTAAAAAAAAATATGTTGTTAAGAAGGTTGGCATATTTTTATGATTTCATATACATTTAAAAAAACAGAATTTCTAATATTTTATTATATGTCTAAATTCATATGTTTTCATGTAATAGTCAAATAATTGATTGGATTGGATTTCTAGAATATGACAAAATATGTTATTCAAATACCTATAACTACATAACAATTATTCTTCTTACTCTAAATTATCTGCACACTCATATAAATCACTTCTCTAACTATCATTTTATACCAATTCTCCAACTATAAATATCCATAAATTCTCTAATTATTATTGCCAACAAACTTGAACTTCCTTATAAATATTACTAGCCTTTTGGACAGTGACACTGTTTAGATTTGTTACGATGAATCTCAACAGTGTCGTGACCTAAAAGCTCACAATAGAACACCTTCGAGGTTAATTACCCAAGAGCCTGCACTCACTCAGAGGTATTATTAGCCACAAACCTGATTATTCTTCTTACTCTAAATTCTATTTATAAGTATTTCCACACTCATATAAATCACTTCTGTAACTATCATTTTCTACAAATTCTCCAACTGTAAATATCCATAAATTCTCTAATTATTATTGCCAACAAACCTGAACTTCCTTATAAATATTATTACCCACGAGCCTGCACTCACTCGGAGGTATTATTAGCCACAAACCTGAATTCGCTGGTAGGTTCTCCCTTTATATTCTCTCATTCCAGATTCTTATCACACTCGAGATTGTCTCAGTGTCATTGCATATGCATGCTCATCAGCTATAAATTAAGTGGCTTCATACTATGTGTCAAAGTTTATAACAATGTCAATGAACCCTCATAGTAAAAAAAGAGGGATTTTATAGGTTTTTGATTCGTTTATTGTTTTGAAAATTTTTCATTTAATTTGGAAATAAAAGATACAACTGAACAGTGAAAAGGCAAAGAACTAGTTACAATTCGGCTGTGAAAAACATAGAGATGGTTTTAAGAAAATATTTGAGACATGGTTTTAAGAAAAAAAAAAAATTTCTCCAAAATAATAAAATTTTTGACAAGATTTTGACAAAATCCTGTAATTTTTTTTGAAATTTGAGTTCAAGCTCATTATCTTGAGTGTTCTAAAAGTTTATTTTTGATGATAGTAAACCCATTTCTAAAAAATAATAATAATAATAATTAAAACACTCCCACAAACAACTTTTTTTTAAAACTATCAAATTTCAATAAAAAATTACCATCCAAACACAATTATCACTTCATGAACAATACCTATCAATATATTTAACAAAATGTACGCCTACATTCATTGTTAAATCAAAAGAATGCCTATCAATATATTTAGCCTATCAATATAAATGTATGCCTACATTCATTGTTAAGTCAAAAGGATGGTTACTTAGTATGACGCCAAGATGAATAATGGGAACCGAAGATATTGATGTCGTCAGGATCTAAGCACATAAAACTGTGGATTTTTTTGGTCTGGAAAATTGATCGTAAAGGATATCTAAGAATTTAAGGAAAATTCTCTGGTACTGTTATTCCCCATGCTCTTTTAACTTTTATGGGGTTGGAATTTCACTTTTGCTTTATCATTTGTGTTATATATACCTATTTCGTAACAATGAAGTCAATCGTTGTGAGATCGAGAGCCAACAGCGGATGCTGTAAATTTGGGTTATCATAAAATTAAATTACATGAACTTGAAACACACGTATATGATACCCATTAACTGTACTTTGTCCGTGCAAGAAACATAGATATGACGCAACATATATCGCTACATTAAATATAAATATAGGGAAGCAATAATGGTTCACATTTCATTTCATGATACATAATCAAATTGTCATTATATATGTCATAATGACACTATATTTAATGTTGTAGGGAGTAGTTGTTATAGTACTAATCCCATCAAGTTATCAAAAATTAATTTATATTTAATATTAAATATAAATATTTTTTAATTTATGTATTAGTACATGGTATCTATCACTTCAATCCTCACTAAATTAAATTGAACTTACGTATCTTAAATGCAAATTTATAAATGCACATATAAAAATGATGTATGACTTTGTGTTATTCAATAATTCAAACCAATATGTTCCATAAATGACACCCAACACATTAAATTCAATAAATGATATCCAGTCTATTAAATTTCTCATTAAAACAAATCAAAGTACAAGGATCAACCATAGAAAATTTTCATTCATTGGATAATATTCAAATCCATCAGAACACACATTCAAAATTGAGAAATTGCAATCCATGTCAATCCTTGTTACCATTCAAATTCAAGTGCAAAAAACTATATAAGAAGTTCAACCCTTGCTAAATTTGCATTTTTAAAATTCAAACTATTCACCGGCCCTAGAAACATACCATTATCATAAAACATTTCACAGTATATTCAAGTTCTTTATGTCAATTTTTGCACAGTATGTATTTCATTTTATTTATTTCAGTTTTTGCACAATATGTAATTCATTTTATTTATTTCATTTTTTTAACAATGTGTATTTCAATTTTCTTAGGCTACTTAATATATGTTCAAGTCACTTACTGTTATTGTTCTTACTATTTTTTTTCCAAGACAACCTATATAGTATAAACTCATTTCCAGTATAAGCTCATGCACAAATTGTCACAGGAAACCATAAAATGCACACAAAACTTTGAATTGCACAAAACATTTATCCTTGCATGTTGCAAGTGGGTTTATGCTTTTCCTTCTGTTTGGCCTACTTTTTTTGTAGCTTTCGTCTTAGCTAGTGCATCGAAAGGTCGATTCAATCAGATCAAGCCCCTCTAGCTATTCAACATGCATTCGAAACTGGTATATAAATGGCATGAGTTCCCATGAACTACTATTAACTATGAAACATGTAGGTCGTAATGACTTAACACTCCCTCGATCTGGGAAACATATCAGAGAATGTTTTCCTAGGTGTTCCATTCATGGGCTGTCTAATTCAATTATTCCTATTCTTCATAAAGAGGGGGCTTCTTCTTGTTTGACTATTTTCTTTCAACGATTATTTTACTCTGGCTAACCATGGGGAATAACATAGATTAATGACTATATAATCTACCAGATTTAGACCAAGACATGGATCCATATCTAGTGCGAAAGAAAATAGATCCAAGGTGAGTCCCTTTAGGTCAAGTCTCACCACCATAAGCACTACCAAATCATGTCATGACTAATAGGTGTGTGCACCCATGGATAGACTAAGCAACTTACTAGTTTTTTTTCCAAGAAAAATTGTATCAACTCATGGATACCAATATTGGAAATGATTTTATAGTGGAAATGGTTGAAATGAAAAAACTCATTATCCATGAACTCATGCACAAATTATCACAAGTGTTGAGAAATCTAGGGCAGTATGATTAGGTTTTCTTTTAGATTTATTTCTCTTACTTTGAAAAGTTCTTGGGATGTTATATTACTTTCTTTTGCTATTATTATGATCTTTCATCATCAAGATAAATTCCAAACAAATGAATATCATAAACACAAGATGTAGGCATTGATCAAGGGAAAAACCCCTAAGGAGGGGAAAACCTGGTCAAACTCTTCTTTAGTAGATTCAAATGATGATGAGAAAATCCAACACCCTTTTGAACTAGACAAAGACCTCCTCCAATCATGAATTCAACCCTTCCTTCAAGTAAATGATCTCAACCAAATTCTCCAAGTGTTAGCTTCTTAGATGCAGCTTCAATCTAGAATTTCAGCCCCTAACTACTAGCCCACAAACCCTAAAAACTTTGCACGTGTGAGAGAGAGATACCCCAAATTTTGATTTTTCTTATTCCTTCAATTAGGTATTCTTCTCTTGCAATTCGCTCTTTTTTTCATCCTCTTTCTCTTGTAGATCGAACTTTTGAGTGTATCCTTCAAATGAGTCGAGTTTTCTTTATTTATATTGATTCCATAGGGTTAAATTCCTTCTTTTTGGGTTGAATTCTCTAGGACACGACCGACTAGGTGAGGAGGTGTCAAATGACACTTTTGACTTAAAAATAAATTTATTTACATGATACAAATTTCCAAGAAGGATCTAATAAATGTGACAAATACTCTTTTGACTCATGAAAAAACCTATAAGACTTGAATGGAGGCTATGACCTAGAAAATAAATAAAAGAGTATGAAACCCATGCTTCAAAAAAAAAATTATTTCTCTTTTCTTTTGACAAATACAGTTATGAAGACCGATAGTAGTTACATCCTTCATACCTCCATCTTAACTAGGGAGGTATTCATAATTACATATATATAGAGGTACATGGAATATATCATAATGATATACTCTATGAAGAGTCAGATCACATATAGTGCTATAGACTATATACCTAACCATGGTATCTAACCGGGTGGGACTAAGGTTTGTTCCAAGCTTTAGCCACTCTAAGTAACATCAGGCTTTAGCTCTAACAAAAACCTAGGGATCTAGGTGTGTATCTAAGGCCGAAGCTCCAAGACCAATGCCAACCTCCCTACTTCATGATCTATACATCATCACAGGATGACTAGATGTCCTCCAAAGCGTCTTCTCACAGAAATAAGCTTCATCTGACCCTATAATTTAAAATATATGTCCATCAGTTCCAACATGCTTCAAAATGTTCAACTCTTTTATGGAGAGATTAACTTGTACCGTCACAAGCCCAATTAGCACACATGATCTTCCTTTTGCATAAAAAATTCATCAAAGACTTCATCATTCGTCAACAAGGTCATCTATCGAAATTTAATGCTCCCTCTTTCAATCATGCTCAACATCATCTTTAAATTATCATCAAATATGAGGTAAGCATCTTCATCATCTTGAAGGCCATGTACTTGCAAACCTTCAACAACAAGTAAAACCAAGCACAAGTATGAAGTTAAATATATAAATATCATGTAATTGTAATCATTCTTTAGACATCAAATACCTAAACTTAGTTAGATTCATAGTCAAGAAGGGTTAAATCTTTTACTTACTAGTTTTTTTGTCAAAAACCTTAGATTCCATCACCAAGACTTAAAATCTTAGATATCATCAATAGAAGCAATTTTGTAATCCAATATGCTCTTATAATTTCATGTCATAATTTACAAGACTTTTTGTTACAAACCCTAGATCTCATTAATAAATATCAACAATCGAATTGGCAAAATATAAATTCATATATAGGGTTTCATTATTATTTACTCATATCAATGTTATACTAAGGTTTTATTGTAAACCCTAGATCAAACCCCAACAATTTTGACCAAACTAGGGTTTCAATTATGCAAAAGCTTATACAACTAGGGTTTCATTCCCAGGACTTTAATTTTAACTATTACAATGGTTTTGTTCATAAACCCTAATTTATTAAACCCTAAGAATCTAGGGTTTCGTTATATATACTAAATATTAATAACAAATCCTAAAAGACTAGGGTTTCATAACATTAACAAACCATAAATATTAAGAGTAGAATTTCATTTCTAGGTTTTATTAACAAACCCTAAGTAGACTAAGGGTTTCATTGTGAACATAGCCTAAGCATCAAGAGGCTAGGGATTTACAGATAACCCTAAAGGTTAGGGTTTCATAAAAAATGATCAAACAAGAGATAGTGTGATAAGGGTAGATTCAATATAATAATTAATCACCTTAACAAGAATCCTTGTGATTCAAAACCATAAACATAAGAAAGTTAATAATACAATACATATTTCAAAATGATCATATAGGCCCGCAAAAATTGTCTCCAAGATTGATAAGTGATAGATCCACCAAACAATTTGACCTTAAGTAAATTATATGGACAAGTCATTTAGATTCTTGGTTAATAAGTCCAAAAAAATATCTAAGTTAACAATGCCTATCAATATGATTAACAAAATGTATGCCTACATTCATTGTTAAGTCAAAAGAATGATTACTTAGGATGATGCCAAGATGAATGATGGGAACTGAAGATAATGATGTCGTCAAGATCTAAGCACAAAAAAATATGAATTTTATTTTGGTCTAGAAAATTGATCATAAAGGATATCTAAGAATTTAAGGGAAACCCCAAAAAAAATATCTAACTTAACTAAACTATGAATTATGATATTTAGTTCAAAAAGTTAATAACGTTTTTAATAACTTCATATGAAATCCATATTTGTACTTTGGAATTTTCTCTGGTACTATTATTCTCCATGCTCTTTTAACTTTTATGGGGTTGGAATTTCATTTTTGTAACATTGAAGTCGATCGTTGTGAGATTGAGAGTTAACATCGGATGCTGTAAATTTTGGTTTACCATAAACTTCGATTACATGAACTTCTAACACACGTATATCATGATACATAATCAAATTGTCATTACATATCTCATAAAAAAATCTATTAGTGTATCTTTATTATAGGAGAGAGATGTCTAATGTTGTGAAGGGACCAGGGACCAGTAGTTGTTATGGTACCAATCTCACCAAGCCACCAAAAATTGAGAGATGTGCAACCTATATTTAAACAACAATATATAACATTAAGTGTAAATATATTTTAATTTATGTCCAAAATATTGACTAGACCCACAATTGCCAATAAATAGTATTTTAAATATCAAGAGTACAAAACATCTTGTCCCAACTAGAAAATAAAAAAATATAAATCCTCCAAAAAATGTTTATTCCACGAGTACAAGGTACACATCACTTCAACCCTCACTAAACTGAATTGGAGCTATATATCCCAAATGAACATTCATGCATGTATATATAAAAATTTGATGTATGGCAGTCATAACTTTTGTGTTATTCAATAATTCAACCCACTGTGTTCAATAAATGACACCCAACCCATTAAATCCAATAAATGACATCCAACCCATTGAATTCAATAAATGACACCCATCCCATTAAATTTCTCATGAAAAAAATTCAAAGCACAAGGATCAACCATAGCACATTCCGTGTCATTGGATCATATCCAAATCAATATAGAACACACATTCAAAATTGAGAGAATTTAATCCATGTCAATAATTGTTACCATTCAAATTCAAGTACAGAAAACTATATATGAAGTTCAACCCTTGCTAAATTTGCATTTTTTAAATTCAAACTATTCACCAGCCCTTGAAACATACCATCAAAAAAAATTTCACACTACATTCAAGTTCTTTATTTGAGTTTTTCCACAGTATGTATTTCATTTTATTTATTTCAGTTTTTGCACAAAATGTATTTCATTTTATTTATTTCAATTTTTGAACAATATGCATTTTAGTTTTCTTAAGCTACTTGATCTATGTTCAATCCATTTATTGTTATTATTCTTACTATTTTTTCCTGAGACAACCTAAATAGTATAAACTCATTTCTAGTATAAGATCATGCACAAACTATCACAAGAAACCATGAAATGCACTCAAAACATTGAACTGTACATAACATGTATCCTTGCAGGTTTCAGGTGGGTTTATTATTTTCATTTTGTTTGTCCTTCTTCTTCTGTATATTTCATCTTAGCTAGTGCATAGAAAGGTCAAGTCAATCAGGTCGAGCCCCTCTAGATATTCAACATGCATTCGAAATTGGTGTATAAATGGCATTCCTTCCCATGAAATACTACTAAATAAGAAACAAGTAAGTCGTAATGACTTAACACTCCATTGATCGGGGGAGCATATCAGAGAATTTTTACCTAGGTGTTCCATTCATGGATTTCCTAATTCAGTTGTTCATATTATTCATAAAGAGGTGCCTTCTTCTTGTTTGACTATTTTCTTTCAATGACTATTTTATTTTGCCTAACCACATGGACTAGCATAGATAAATAACTATATAATCTATCAGATTTAAACCAAGGCATAGATCCATATCTAGTGCGAAAGAAAATAGATCCAAACTGATTCATTGTAGATCGAGTTTCACCACCATAATCACTACCAAATCATGTCATTACTAATGGGTTTGTACACCCATAAATAGACTAAGCACCTTACTAGTTTTTTTTCCAAGACAACTAGTATAAACTCATGGATACCGATATTGGAAATGAGTTTATACTAGAAATGGTTGAAATGAAAAAAATCATTATCCATGAACTCATGCACAAATTGTCACAGGTGTTGAGAAATCTAGGGTAGTATGATTATGTTTTATTTTAACTTGATTTATCTTAATTTGACAAGTTATTGTGATGCTAAATTACTATTTTTTTTTATTATTACGTTCTTTCCTCATCAAGATAAATTCCAAACAAATGAAGGTCAAGAACACAATATGTAAGCACTCAGCAAGGGAAAAACCCTTAAGGAGGGGAAAACCTATTCAAACATTTCCTTAGTAGACCCAAATCATGATGAAACAATCTAAGACCCTTTTGACCTCGAAAAATACCTACTCCAATCATGAATTCAACCCTTCCTTCAAGTAGATGATCTCATCCAAAGTCTCCAAGTGTCACCTTCTTAGATGCAGCTTCAATCCAGAATTTCAACCCCCAAATACTAGCCCATAAATCCTAAAAACTTCGCACGTGTGAGAGAGAGATGCTACAAACTTTGATTTTTCTTCTTCCTTAAATTAGGTATTATTCTCTTGGAATTCACTCTCTTTTTTGTAATCTTCCCCTTGTAGATCGAACTTGTGAGAGTGTCGTTCAAGTGAGTCGAGTTTCCTTTATTTATAATTCTTCATAGAGTCGAACTGATTCTTTTTGGGCCTACTTTTCCAGGACAAGGCCAACTTGGTGAGGAGGTGTCAAAGGACACTTTTGACTCAAAAATAAATTTCTTTACATGATACAAATTCCCAAGATAATAAATGTGACAAAGACTCTTTTGACTCATGAGAAAACCTAAAAGCCTTCAATGGAGGTTATGACCTAGAAAATAAACAAAATAGCATGGAACCCATGCTTCAATTTTTCTTTTTGGTAATAAAAATTTCTTTTATTTTCTTTTGATAAATACAATTATGAAGACTGGCACTAGTTACATTCTTCAATACTCCCTCTTAACTAGGGAGGAATTCATAATTACATATATACAGAGGTACATGAAACATCTCAAAATGATATGCTCTATGAAGGGTCACAACAAACATAGTGCTGTAGATTAGATACCTGACTAGGGTATCTAACCAGGTAAGACTAAGGTGTGTTCCAAGCTTCAACCACTTTAGGTACCATCACGTTATATCTCTAACATAAATACAAGGATCTAGGTGTGTATCCAAGGTCGGAGCTCTAATACCAATGCCACCCTCCCTACTTCAGGATCTAGACATCATCAAAGGTCGTCAAGATGTCCTCGCAGATTCTTGTCACCCCAATAAGCTTCATCTCTTTCTATAATCTAAAATAGATATGTCCATTAGTTCCAACATGCTTCAAAATGTTCAACCATTTTATGGAGAGACTAACCTGTACCATCACAATCCAAATTAGAAATAAACTTTCAAATATATATAAAAGTTAACACAAACCTTTGTTATCTTCAAATATATTAATGTTTCTTAGGAAATCATCATATTATCTAAACACTTTTTTTCAAAAGGTTTCTCCTTTAACTTTTTCAGAAATACCCAACTCAGCCTTGGCACTTCCGCCAAAATATTCAAGTCTTGTTCACAAATTTATCAATCACCAATAACCATTAGTAGTACTTCATCTATTCTTTGACCTCAAACATCCCCATGGCCTTTTCATCAAGTCATTCACTTATCCTAAAACTCCCTCTCAGCTAGAGAGACATGAGTTTTCCTTTATCCAAGTAACTAGGGGACAAGTCAATCAACTATCTTATTCTTCTAGTCACACATGTTTTTCCTTTTTCATCAACAATTCGTCAGAGACTTCATCATTTATTAACAAGGTCATCTTTGAAACTTTAATGCTCCCTCTTTCCATCATGTTCAACATCATCATTAAATTATCATCAAATATGAGGTAAGAATCTTCATCATATTGAATACTATGTACCCACAAACCTTTGACAACAAGTACAACCGAGCACAAGTATGAAGTTAACTATATCAAGATCATGTTACTATAATCAATATTTAGATATCAAATACCTAAACTTAGTTAGGTCCATAGTCAACAAGGGTTATATCTTTTACTTAATATGGTTTTTTTTCAGAAACCTTAGATTCCATCACCAAGACTTAAATTCGTAGATATCATTAACAAAAGCAAGTTAGTAATCCAATATGCTCTTAGAATTTCATGTCATACCTTACTAGGGTTTGTGTTACAAACACTAGATCTCATTAATGAATATCAACAATCGAATTAGCAAACTAGCAATTCATATCTAGCGTTTCATTGTTATTTACTCATATCAATCTTCTAGTAAGGTTTTAAAGTAAACCTTAGATCAAACCCCAACAATTTTGACCAAACTAAGGTTTGAATTATGTGGAAGCTTATACATCTAGGGTTTCATTCCTATGACTTTAATTTTAACTATTACAAGGGTTTTATTCATAAACCCTAATATACCAAACCCTAATAATCTAGGGTTTCATTATATATAATAAACGTTAATAACAAATCCTAAAAGACTAGGGTTTCATAACATCAAAAAACCATAAACATTAAGAGTAGAATTCAATTTCTAGGTTTTATCAACAAACCCTAACTAGACCAAGGGTTACATTATCAACATACCCTAAGCATCAATAAGCTAGGGATTTACAGTGAACCCTAAAGGTTATGGTTTCCCCAAAAATTATCAAACAAGAGATAGTATGATAAGGGTAGATTCGATATAATGATTAATCAGCCTAACAAGAATCCTTACAATTCAAAACCATAAACATAAGAAAGTTAGTAATACAAGACATGTTTCAAAATGATCATATATTTTAATGAAGAAGTTTAGCTAAAAATTATTATGGTCTTAGACATATCTTGAGTTTCTCGTTTTACAAACAACAATGTAAACTTTGAAACGAGAACGAAAATGAGTACCCACTTTTTTTAGGTAGCAAAAAATCATCTGATTTTGAAAAGTGTTGATTCAGAATACTCTTAATTCCTTTTTAGCATGTTTTTTATACATCAAATTTTCTAATGTACCAAGTATAAATATTATTTTTTAAATTTTAGTGATTTTTATGTTGATTTTGAAAAGTGTCGATGCCAGCATCTTCCGTTTTTTTTAGAAGACTTATTTTTTACATTAAATTTTCTAATTTATTTAACGCTAATAATTATTTTCTAAATTTAACAATTTTTTAAGTACTCGTCTTATTCCTCTTCACTTACATATTTTTTTAAGTGTTTTTCATGATTTTTTTTTTAATTTTTATTTTCATTTTATTTGGAGATATTTTATTTTTTTATAGTGTTGAAAAAAAACAAAAATTTTAAAGTTTCGATCTTCTATCTAATTATATATTGTTAAATAATATTTCATTTCCCATGAAATACTTGTCACTAAAAAAAATAAAAAATTTAACAATTTACATAAAAATACACATTTTGAATATAGATATAACTGAAAAAATACACATTTTGAGTCTTTTTTCTAAAAGTGACATGCCAAATAAACCATTTTTATAGAAACAAATTAACCAAAATAAGTATAGAAATTAACAATTTTTTTGAATTTTATGTCAAATATTAATAATAATAACATTTTTTTTCCAAAAAATAAATGATTCATATAAAGAAAGAAGTGAAAATCACATGATTTTATTAAAAAAAAAATTAAAAACAAAATCACAAAAAAAGTAAAATATTTAAAATTAAAAATAATAATAATAATAAAAAATAACAGTTGGGTTGCCCGAGGGTGGCTTCCGTGGGAGAGCCAAGCTCCGCCAGCGCCTGACGGCCACCCCTTGAGCCACCTAGCGGGGCTTGCCAGAGCTGATTCTACGTATTGGCTCTGGCTAGACTCGTCAAGTTGCCCGAGGGCAGCCTTCATGGGCTGGCTCAGTTGGCCAAGCTCAGTCGACCCATGAAGGCCTCCCCTTGGGCCACCCGACGGGGCTGACCAGTTGGCTAGAGGGGCGACCGTCATGAGCCGGCGGAACCAGCCAAGCTCCGCCGGCCCACGATGGCCACCCGGTGGGGCAAATCCGATTTTGAGAATCGGGTTTGCCCAGTCGGCAAGCAAATCCAAAAAACTTATATCATCACTCCAAAAAAACTTGCTGCGTCATTTCGGGTTTGCCTGGTCGGTAGGCAAATCCAATTCTAAGAATTGGATTGGCAGGTCGACGGGGGAGATTCGATTCTGAGAATTGGATTTTCCCGGTCGATGAGGTTAATCAAATTTCTTTAACATTTTATTTCTATGTTGAAAAAAATTGTGAAAGAAGCTTTCCAAATCACTAAAGTTTTGTTGACTTAAAAATTCAAGAAGGTTGGTATTGAGGAAAATATTTTGAAAATTAGACCAAATGTGAGTATAAGATTAACAATCTAGGAATTTTTTTTTTTTTTCTTCAATTCTATTAGTATGGCACAAATGACACACTCTTTCATCCCAAGGTGTTTTGGGAATTGACTAACACCGAGTTTCATTATGGAGCTCATGAGAATTAATCCTTATCATAATAATCTTCATTTTGTTTAACATCATTCAAGAAATAAATATAATTTTGGTTTTTGAGATTGTGGTTCATCACCACATTATAATATATTAGTTTCCTTTTGCCCTCTTACTCTCTATCGCTCCACAAATTCTCCTTAAATTTGAAAGCAATAATATTTTAATATTATCCTTATTCCGGAAGATTATTTTCTCCTTTATTCCCCAATGGGCCAACCAAGCATGGGCATCCTTAAATTGAATTGAAGGTACATGTTTTTGCTAGAGTTCGAAATAATTTTTGGGAACCTTTTGCATCCTATGTTGCATGTCTTATTCTTATGCATATGATACCTAATCATAGCCATAACACTGTTACCGATGAAATAGGTAACCTGACCTCAAAACGGGAACTCTAGCCCAAAAAGACTCAAAAAACATGAAAAAACACCCCAAAAACAAAAAAATTGTATTCCAGAATGCACTTGGTTTTTTTTGAAGGTCAAATTTCAACATTTTATAAAAATATGCTGAAAATAAAATTGTTTCTTGAAAAAAGGATTGAAAAAACACCCTTAAAACAAAACCAGTTGATGCTGGAATAACAAAAAAAATAAAATTGTGTCATATTTTTGACATTTTTAAAAATAAAAATAACATTTTTTAATTTTTAAAATTCAAACATTAAAAAAAACTTAAAATTTAAGAAAAAAAATAAATTTAAAAAATAAAAACATTTTAAAGCTTGAAATTTAAAAATATATAGGAATAAAAAAATAAAAATAAAAACAAAATACAAATTTTAGTTCAAACATTAAAAAAAACCTAAAATTTAAGAAAAAATAAATAAATAAATAAAAATAAATAAAAAATTGAAGATTAAAATTTCAAAACATATAGAAATAAAAAAATAAAAATAAAAACAAAATAAAAATATTAAATTAAAAAAAAAAAAAGAAAAAAGAAAAAAGAAAGAAACTATAAAAAATAAAATATAGAAATTAAATTTAAAAAAGAAAAAGAAAATGATTATTAAATTTAAAAAAAGAAGAAAAAAAATTTAAAACAAATAATTAAATTTAAGGAAATATATTAAATTTTAATAAATTTAAAAATTCAAAATTAAAAAAAAAAACACTATTCAAATTAAAAGGAAAAAATAAAAAATTAATTAAAAATAAAAAATAAAAATAAAATACAATAAAAATATCAAATTTAAAACAATATATATTAAAAAAACAAATAAACTATAAAAAATAAATTAAATTTAAATTACAAAAAATAAAATATATATATATATATATATATATATATATATATATATATATATATATATATATATATATATATGAACTTAAATTAAAAATATATATATTATATTTTATTAAATTCAAAAAAAAATATTAATACTAAAATAACAAATTAAATTCAAAAAACAAAATATTAAATTTTAATAAATAAATGAATAAACAAATAAATTTTAAATATAAAGGAAAAAAAAAAAAAAAAACATTGTTATAATAAAAAGTTAAAAAACTTTAAAAATCAATTAAAATTGAAAAAAATAAATTAAATAAAATATATTAAATAAAAAATAAAATAAAAAACAAATTAATTTGAAAATATTAAGTTTAACTAAAGAAAAAAAAATCTAATTTTAAATACACAATTTTAATTGAAATAGAAAAAATATAAAAAAATTATGTAATTAAAAAAATAATAATAATAAATTAAAAAATTAAAAAAGCGTATTAAATTCAAATAAATTTAAAAAAAAATACAAAATTTACTAAATTTTAAAAAATTAAATGAAAAAACTAAACATAAAATTTAATAATAAAAAAAAAAAATATGAAAAAATTAAAAAATTAAAATAAATAAAATTAAAATTAAAATAAAAAATTAAAATAAAAATTAATATTAAAATTTAAAAAAATAAAAATTTCTTTGAATTTAAAAAAAAAAATCAAATTAAAAAAAAGAAAAAAAGAAAAAAGAAAAAAAGAAAAAATAATTTTTTGATCGTGGTAGTCCCGCCAATCGACCTCCCGCCCAGGTGGCAGCGGAGGCAGGCTGCTGGGCGGGAGGCTGATTCCGAGAATCGGCCTCTCGCAGCCTTTGGGAATCGCCCTCTCGCCGCGGGAGGCCGATTCTGGGAATCGCCCTCCTGCTGCGAGAGGCCGATTCCGGGAATCACCCTCCTGCCGTGGGAGGCTGATTCCGGGAATCGCTTTAAGGCCGATTCCAGGAATCGGTGTCTCCCAGCGGGAGGGCGATTTCGGGAATCGGCCTCCCGCCCAGCCCAACGGCCGACCTCTGCCGCAACCTGGGCAGGAGGCCGATTGGCGGTGCCACCACGATCGATTTTTTTTTTTTTTTTTAATTTTTTAATTTTTTTTAATTTTTAGTATATTTTCTTTTAATTTGATTTTTTTTTTTCAATTCAAAAAATTTAAAATTATTTTTTTTTAATTCAATTTTTTTATTTTAAATTTAATTTGTTTTAAATTTTTTTTTTTTTTAAATTTAATATTTTAGATTAATTATTTTTTAAAATTTAAAATTTATTTATTAAATTTTAATTTAATTTAATTTTTTTTTTAATCTTTTAGATTATTTAGTTTTTCATTTTTAAAATTTATAAATTGTTTCATTTAAAAAAAAAACAATAAATCTATGGATATTTGTTTTTTAATTATTTGGACATGGTTTTTTTCATTTTTTTTTGTTTTTTTGATGATAGTTTCTTTTTTATTTTATTTATTTTATTTTAATTTTCTTTTTCAATTTTAAATTTTGTTTTTTTGTTTTTTAATTTGTTTTTTTTGTTAATTTTAAAATTTGTATTTTTTTTTCTTATTACTATTATTTTTTTTAATTTAAATTTTTCTTTTTTGTATTTTATTTTTTTTATCTAAATTTTAATTTTGTAATTTTAATTATTTTTAAATTTTCTATTTAATTTTTTTTTTTTTTTAATTATATGGTTTTTTTTTATAACTTAGAAAAAAATGTTTTTGATGTTTTTATTTTTCTATTTTTTTGGTTAATTTTTTCTTTTTTTCTTTGAATTATGTGTTTTTTTTTCAAATTTTGTCATTTCTTTTGATATAATTTTCGAATATTTTTGTTTTTTTTTGTTGTTTTATTTATTTATTTTTGTTTAAATTTTTTATTTCTACGAGTTAATTTTGTTTTTTGTTACATTTTTATTGGTTTTTTTTATTGTTTTTATATATATTTTTTTTTATCTGAGTTTTGTATTTTATTACCAACATGAAAATCACCACTTAAAAAAAAAAGGTTGATACTGCATCAATACGTTTCAAAATTAGCATGAAAATCACCGCTCTAAAAAAAATAAAATTGATGTTGCATCAATACATTTCAAAATTAGCATGAAAATCACTAACATTTAAAAAAAAATATTCATACTTCATAAATAAAAATATTAGAGTGTCAAAAATGTGCTCCAAAAAAAAAAAGTGATTCTGCATCATCACTTTTCAAAATCGAGTGTTTTTTATGCTACCAAAAAAAAGTAGGTAACAGTGCAGTTACCTATTTCATCGGTAATAGTGTTCCATGCTTTCAATGAAGGAAAGGCTAGCTTCAATAAGAAGGAAGGGGTTGGGATTATCTCCTTTAATCTTGAGATTGTAGGTTATAAAATACTTTTGGATCTAATCAGTCTTCCTCCACGACTCTCTAAATATATTGCAACTCTATACCTCACATCCGCATAAAATAACAAGAGTGATGAGAGTCTCAAAGAGAAGTTTATTTTTCCCATATCTAAATATTTGTCTACTCACAACTATTTTCAATCCGATAGTAAGTTTTCCAACCTCCATTTATCCTTTTCTCAATGTTATAATTCCAATTAAGCTTATGATAAATGTTTAAATTTCCTCCAAGTAATTATTCTCATAAATGAATGTATCATAAGCACAAAATTACTTTCAAAATCCAGCCAAAAAACGTAGTTTCAAATTCCAGTAAAAAAAAAAATTATGTCCAAAAATTAGATTCAAAGAAATTTGGTATTCAAAAGCTGCACATGAAGTCAAGTCCTACTATCACAACAGGTTGAGGATGGGCCTCGTCAGAAGGGCGACTGAGGATCAAACCTCACAAAGGTTGTTCCGCCCATGCTAAGGCAAGGAGACAAGTCAAAGCCAGTTTGCTTAGTGTTGGTGTGGCCCATGCTGGGTGCAATCCCCAGGTGATTCCATGTAGACCATGAACATATCATTGAGGATGGCATTCCATTAGAATTTTTTTAATTGGACTACCCAACAATATTTTCTCCTTCTATTCATCTTTGAGAAAGAGTTTTAGATTGTTAGCCTTTCTTTTGTGCACTCTTAAGTTGTCCATTCTAGCTAGTACTAGGTATTACAAAATTGTTTTGATTATTATGGTGGTTTTGTTGTTAAGTTGAAAGGAAATTCAAAAATCCCAAATCTATTATAATGTAAAAGTATATAGCAGATCACAATCTTCTTGTTTGTCGTTTGATTATACACCTCTCATGTTTGCACTGTATTTTCTTTTTTATGTCATTTATATCTTCAAATATTTTTAGTGTTATCTTAGTAACATTATTTACTTCATTAAAATCACATTACCATCAATTTCAAATGTTTTGTATCTCTTGTACATCTTGATATCTCAAAAAATGCATTGTATTGTGCTTGTCTTATACATCCAGTGCATACAAAACCTATCAAAACTAACAATGCATCCTCCACATATAGTATTTAATATTTGAAAGATTTATTTACTTTAAGGCAAAAGTTTGGCCCAAAAAGGAATTAATGCAATTTCAGTTGCTTCAACATTGCACTTTTTAAAATCAATCTCTAAGCTTTCTCAAATTTCATGAAAAATACTATAGTATCTTAGACTTTAAGACAAAGAAGGTAATTTAGATTGTATGTTTTATAATGCAATTTTATAGTATGTTTTCTTTGAAAAAATTTATATTGAAAATTAAGTATCAACCCACATCCATAGTAGCTCTTTTATACAAGATGATGATCTATAAATGAATGCAAAATGTATACATGTACCATGTTTTATAATGCAATTTTTTAAGTTACAAGATTTTTTTAGACATATACAACATTATAACATTCATGAATGAAACATTTACCATGTTTTGTAATTTGTAATTTTACTATTCATTAAACCACTTGAGAAAACAACCTCACAAAACATAAGAATCAACCGAAATACATGTTATATTCTACTAACATTATAAGAATCATCATGAAAATTGTACCTACTAAGTTCAAATTTACTTTCATGCAAATTTACTTCCATTGCTTCATATTCATGAACTTAAATGTAAAACCTTTAAGCATCAAACTATGCATCATGCAAAATGTAACATGTTTTAAATAATGTTTATTGCTTATTAAACTCAAAAACTATAAATTGAAACCTTACATTAAACAAAGAGTTGGAAATTAATTAGAACAACCAAGCAAAGGTTGATCCATGAGAACTTTGGTGGGTAATAACGGCACCCAAAATGTGAGGTTTATATGTGACTACATTTGTTCACACTTTTGATGCATTCTACTTATCCACATTTTATCTTGATGCATTCTACTTATTATTTAACTTGAAACATACATCACTTGAAAATTTGATACTTGGAAATTGTAACTATTACAAAGGGTATCAAAAGTTGGGTTCTAAAACTCTACATATGTGATCCATACAAAGTACCAACTAAATGCAAATTTAATTTCATTACTTCATATTCATGAACTTAAATGTAAAACCTTTAAGCATCAAACAATGCATCTTACAAATGTACCATGTTTTGTAATGCAATTTTATAGTATGTTTGCTTTGAAAAATGTTAAATATCAACACACATCCATAATGGCTCTTCTATACAAGATGATGATCTATTCATGAATGCAAAATGCATACATGTACCATGTTCTATAATGCAATTTTATGTTATATGATTGTTTTAGACATCTACATCATTATAATATTTATGAATGTAAAATATACCATTTTTTGTACTTTGCAGTTTTACTATTCATTAAACAATTTCACAAAACCTAAGAATCAACCCAAATGCATATTATCTTCCACTAACATTATAAGAATAATTATGCGAAATGTACCAGAAAAATGTAAATTTACTTTCATTGCTTCATATTCATGAACTTAAATGTAAAACATTTAAGCATCAAACCATGCATCATGCAAATGTACATTGTTTTATAATGCAATTTTATAGTATCATGTTTGTTTTGAACAACTTTATATTAAAAGTTAAGTATCAACCCACATCCATAGTAGCTCTTCTATACAAGATGATGATCTATTCATGAATGCAAAATGTAACATGTTTTGGAATTTGCAATTTTACTATTCATTAAACAACTTAACAAAATAACTTCACAAAACATAAGAATCAACACAAATCCATATTATCTTCTACTAACATTATAGGAATCATCATGCAAAATGTACCAACTAAATGACAATTTACTTCCATTGCTTCATATTCATGAACTTAAATGTAAAAACTTTAAGCATCAAACCATGCATCATGCAAAATGTATTGTGTTCTATAATGCAATTTTATAGTATGTTTGCCTTGAAAAAATTTATATAAAAGTAAAGTATCAACCCACATCCATAGTAGCTCCTCTATACAAGATGATGATCTATTTATGAATGCAAAATGTATATCATGTTTCATAATGCAATTTTAAGTTATGATTGTTTTAGACATTTAGACAATGATAAGATTCATGAATGAAAAACGTACCATGTTTTGTAATTTGAAATTTTACTATTTATTAAACAACCTAACAAAACCTCAAAATTTGAACCAAATTTCGTATTATCTTCTACTAAAAATATAAGAATCAACATGCAAAATGAACAAAATCCAAAATTAAAATATTAAATATCAATTCATAATAAAGAGTTCTATTTAAAATATGTCCAAAATTTATATCATTATAAAAGTAAATATCATAAAAAGTTGTCAAATAAAAATATGCATCAAAGAGATCAATTCATAATAAAGAGTTTTACTTTTAATATGTCCAAAATTGTATCTTGGTAAAAGTAAATATAATAAAAATATTGTCAAATAAAAATTTACATCAAAGATAATCCAACTGAAATATATGATCTATCAACATCCTCATGCTATCATCAGAATCATGGGTGCCCTACACAACATGTGTAATATGCATATATACATAATATCGTGTACTTTTAAAATAAATTATAATGTATTAAAAAATTAAATAAGATTTTTGTCACAAAAAAATTTATAAAGGTTTAAAATTTCATGCAATACCCCGTGGTGTTCGCCCTCTATTGCACATGAAAATACATGAACTCGTAATATTAAAAAAATAAAAAATTAACAACTTTTTAAAATTGTGTACACGATCCAATCCCCGTAGCTGAATCAAGTTTTAAATTCCATTCAATACCTCGTGTTGTTCGCCCTACATTGCACCCTCATGGATTCCCTGTACAATACATCTACATGTATATATTACAAATTTAAAATTGCACATGAAAATGCATAAAATTGCAATATTAACACAATTGTAGTTCAAATTTTTCAAATTGACTAGATGATCCAATCCACGTAGTTGACTCAAGTTTGAAATTCCATGCAATACCTCATGGTGGTCGCCCTACATTGCGCCATCATGGATTCCTATACAATAAATGTACATCTATATATTAAAAATTTAAAATTGCACAAGAAAATGCATAAATTCACAATATAAAAAAAATTGTAACAAATTTTTCAAATTGCCTAGACGATCATATCCCCATAGCTAACACCATCGCTAATGTCCCTGGAGAAGGAAAATTGTCTCCACAAACCTAAAATTCAAAAAATTTAAAACTTTAAGATAGTGATCTCATATTTTAACGAAACTTGCTTCAATTTTTACCAAAACAAAAGTGACATATTTAATACTTGTGACAAATGAATATTTGGCACATCTCCTAATAAGGAGGAAGAGAGTATTTTTGTGTCGAAAATGCTAGATGGAATGTAAATATGTTAACATTTAACTATAGGTAATTATTTCTTTTGTAGAAAATCCACATAGACTCAACTGATCTTGTAATATGCTAAAACAAAATATCATGATACATAATTATTTGAGGTCCTCCACAAGTTTCGTTTTAGGTTCTTGCGCATGTTTAGTGTCAGACACCACTGCAGGTCATCCAAGAACAACACCTGTCAATTTTTAGAAAATTCCAAACGATTTTCTCACCTAAGATGGAAAGACAGAGATACAGAGGAAAAAAAAATGCAAGTCCACTTAGATATCCAGAAATTTTGGTTACAGAAGGGGTCCAACGATGCAACAGTCTGCAACCTACAACAATGGTAATTTACAATGATTCTATATATGTCACTTTTCCACAATATGGGATCTCTATTGCCAACCTACAATAATGGTAATTTACTATGATTCTATGTATGTCACTTTTCCACAATATGGGACCTCTATTGCATTGATTCTTCTAACAATAAACAAGGAAGACAAGAATCTCAATTTGACAATAGAAGAAAGAGTGGCAAAAGATTTTAGATAGAAAATGCTGCTAAACCAATTCCTACAATCTATAACTGCAGCGAAGGATCTCACGAGTGAGTCGACTATGCATGAATGAATAAAATTGTGTTGAACTGAGGTCGTTTGCACGAATTTGCATGAGCACCTTGCCCCTTCTTATATAATAAATTAGGATTTATTAAAAGAATAAAAACATAGAGTTTTGGCGGGGTGCGGAAATATTGGCCATATAACACTGTTCCCATGTGGGGTGAGAGCATTGTAGCAAGAAAACAACCAATAAACACAGAGATGGCCAATAATCATTGTTGTTCGAAACTACCATTGTTGATAACTGTTAACTCCACTAATCTCTCATAATTGCAGCATTTGTGTTATTCAAATCTATGGCTTGAGTAGAGTAACTACCAACCATGGGAAGAACCGCCACGTGTTTAGAACAACCATTTCTCATAAATATTAACTCCATTGCTCTCTCATAATTGAAGAGTTTTTCTTGTTCAAATCTCTGGATAGACTAACTACCAACCATGGGGAGGATTTCCATGTGTTCCATATTTCATATTCGGTTTCATGGTTTTTTTTCTACTTTTTATTCTGAGGAATGAAGGTAGATAATCTCTTGTTAAGTTACTACCAACCATGGGAAGGATTTCTAAGTGTTACATATTTCAGAATAGGTTTAATGTCATTGGAAGGACTTCCAAGTGTTCTATAATTCATAGTAGGTTTAATGTTATTATAAGGATTGCTAGGTGTTCACAGCAGCCACAACAGATTGTTATATGCCAACATTGTGACCGAGTTTTCCATATGAAAGATCATTGTTTTGATCTCCATCCATGTGAGAACTATCATCAAACCACTCATTCTTCACATAGATGTATCAGAAACAAGCCTTCTGCAAGAAAAAATATTCATCTTAGATGGATCGCTTCTTAGCAATGGGCTTCAACAACCAAGAATATATTTTTCTCATATAACATAACTTTTTCTAGAGTATTGAACAATCTTATAGTTGAGTTTTCTCTATATTCTCATCTTGTACCTGAAAAGGGGGGAAGTGATGGTCATATAGAAGCTTTAAAGCTACATCAAGCAAGCCTAAGCCACAACCCACCGTACCAGATTCAGAGTTGTAGCCTCAGAATTCCCTTAGTTGGTGGTCAACCTTAAACCATCTGTGCAGGGTTGAGACCTCCCTTTTCAGGTTGAGCTTCTCCCTCTTCAAATAATTGGGACACCTCCTCTAACAGAAGATTTCAGCTTCTTTCCAGTTTTGGAGGAGTTTCGCGATTTGCATTAAGCATTCCAGAGTTGGTGGTCATCTTTAAACCACCGTAGGTTGAAACCTCCCTTTTCAGGTTGAGGTTCTCCCTTTTTATGCAAGTTGCAGACCTCCCTTTTCCAGGTTGAAGGTCTCCCTCTTCAAAGCATTAAGGAGCACTTCCTCTAGCAGAAGACCTCAGCTTCTTTCCAGATTTGGAAGAATTCCAGGAACTGCACTAAGCATTCCAGTGTTGGTGGGCATCCTTCAACCACTTCCTTATACCAACATTTCAGAGAGTGCATTCAACCTTGTGTTGCCATGCATATTTTGCATATTTTGTATTACAAGTCTCTTCTTGGACTCATACATACCCCTTCGAATTAAGGGGGGGAATGCTAGACACCTAATTCGCTAAGGGTTAAGGTGTGGGAATTTGACAGTCAAAGGAATTCCAAGAGACCTTGGAATATGGAATCCAACTACCACTCTAATGTATTATAAAAATGTATATCATGTGAATAACACAGTTAACTCACATTTATCTTTCATCTATTCTGCATTCCATGCATGCTCTAACAATATACAACATTAAAATATTTTCTTTTAACATATTTTTTCATATATAAATATATATAAAGTTGATATGTTAAAATATTTTTGAAAATTATAATATTAAACATCGTACTCATATTTTTTTAATTTCTAATTACCTTATATTAAATTATATAAACATACATAACACATTTTTATAACCAACATTAATTTTCTATTTATAAATGAATTTTTTTTTCAATTTTATTTTAATAGGACACTTGTCAACTCCAAGTTGAGCATGGACATACTTGGACATACTTATACATAGCCTTAATCAAACATGCATAGCATATTTTTTTTTCTTTTTTATTATAACTCACATTGCTTTTCTGTTTAGAATTTTTTGTTTTGTTTTTTAAGTGTCAACTCCAAGTTGAGCACTGACATACTTACACATCGCCTTCGTACTAGGTTGTAGAATGAACCTAGGCTTAACAAGTTCAGCACGGACATACTTACACATCACCCTAATTAATCATGCATAGCATATTTTTTCTTATTTTTTTATTATAGCCCACATTATACTTACACATAGTCATCACACTGGGTTGTAGAAGGAACCTCTAGACTCAACAAGTTGAGCACAGACATACTTACACATCACATGTTGAGCATGGACATACTTACATAGCCTTCAGAATAGGATGTAGAATGAGCATGTAGGAAACTTCTAATCCTGACCTTTGATTCATGAATACTACTATGAATATTATGACATTTTCCATTGAAGTTAAATTTCTACCATCTCTCTAATAATTATTAATAATTAAATTAAAATTTTGAAAAACATATAACAAAACATGATCATTCATATATTTTGAATCATTTTATGAAATAGTTTTTGATCTAATTTTCTCATTATTTAATAATAATTGGTTGAATTATAAACTCTCCATGATAAAACCCAAAAAAATTTCAAAATACATATGTAGAATCAAACCTAAAAATCAAGATTTAACCCAAAAAAAAATGACAATATCAAAAACTCTAAAACCTAGACCAAAATTGTTCCACCGTATTTCAATTAAAAACTCCAAAACATACCATAGTTAGCAACCGCTGATTGGCTAATAAGTCATTGATGTCCGCCACTTTCCAAGAAAACAGATTTGTTGCACAGGCCAGTAGTGGTTTGTTAAACATCTGTGCCCCAACGATGACGCAACTTTTCTTATCTCCAAAGGCCAAAAAAGCACCTCTCTCTCTCTCCTTGTTGAGATCCCCTTACCTGTACTCGTCTGCTGCGTCACTGGAAGTCTGAGTATGGAATATTTGAATCAGTTATTAAAAATGGAGGATGCGGAATATTAATGATAATTAATGGCGGATTTCTTCAGCCCTTATCTAGAAAAGTCTTATGTGCAAGGATACCCTACGATGTGTTACTGTAGATTCAAGAATAGTTGCTTATATAACTTGAAGATTTCTTCCTTATGGGTTAAGGTGGGCACTTGTGATAGCCCATGAATGTGAAGTATTGGTGGGCAATTGGGAAGGGTACGTTCAAGATTCAATAAAGGTGAAGGTCATGAGGAATGTGTTCACTTCCTATCATTTTTATCCACAATGCTTCACTATTCCAATACCTGTACCATAAATTCACAATCCACACAATTCCAATACATGTACTATAAAGTCTTTTATATTTCACAATCCAATCCATACAATAAATTTAGTATTTTTTTAATAATATTCAATATTTATTTTATTTTTTAAAAATGAAAATAATTATAATACATTTAGGTTTTACTTAAAAAAAATTGCATTTTGAAATTACTATTAATTTATTTATATTTCACAATCTATAAAATAAAAATAATAATATTTTATAATATTAAATATTTATTTTATTTGGTAACTACAATATAATTCACATTTCAATTGGAAAATTGATATTTTAAAATTTTAATTTCATGTTAATAATAACTAAAAAATATTTTTTATAATAAAAATAGATAAATTAACCAAAGTTAAATTTTCTTAACTTAATACTAACCTCCTTAAAAATCCCACATTACTATTTACATAAGACAAACTTGTAATAATTTTGGTATGGAACATGTAACTCTCAAACAAACAAGGTGTGAAAGCCTTGAACTAAATATTTAATTATTTTAGAGTTAGCTTGATAGGAAATGATTTATAAATTAATAAAAAAAATATTGTACTATAATTATTATTTTTTAAATAATGTCTATTGAAAAATAGTAAAATATTAAAAAAAAAAAAATTGCTGTTAAGAAGATTTGTATATTTTTATTGTTTCATATACATTAAAAAAAGAGAATTTCTAATATTAATTTTATTGTATCTTTATATTCATATATTTTCATATAATAGTGAAACAATTGATTATGTTTATAATCATTAGATTTCTAGAACATGACAAAATTTACTATTCACATAACATTGAATCCATACAAATTATTCTTCTTACAATAAATTATATTAATAAATATTTGCAAACTTATATATATAACTTCTCTAACTATCATTGTCTACAAATTCTCTAACTATAAATATCCATAAATTCTCTACTTATTATTACCCACCCGCCTAAACTAACTTTAGGTAATCCCTGTATATTTTTCTCACTCTAGATTCTTCTCACACTCCTGGATTGTCTCGGTCATTGCATATACATGCTCATCAATTACAAGTTAAGTGGCTTGATACTATGTGTCTACGTTTATAACAATGTTAATGAATATTGTTAATAAAAAATGAGAGATTTTATAGGTTTTTTTATTAGTTTATTGTTAAAAAAAATAAAAATTTAAAATACAACTGAAGAGTGATAGGCAAAGAACTAGTTACAATTCGGCTGTGAAAAACATAGACATTAGAGAATTAAAGACCCTACCTCGTCTTCCTGAATATTAGAGAAGAGTTGGTGGTGCAACTTGCAGTGTACCACCGTATGGATGGAGGTGGGCAAAGTGATGTGAAATGTTGGTGGGCAAGTGGGAAGGGCTAAGATTTTCAAATCAATTGTGTTGAAGATTCCTTTATGATAACAAGGAACGTGCCTACATTCAAACATGTTTATCCGAAATGCATTCCAATTCCTGTACTGTATTGACAAACAACATTAATATGCTCAGTCCAAGAATCTTTTTAACCACTTTGGAATACTACGGTGGAAGTAAAATGCAGATAGTATACCTTGCTCGTAGAATTGTTTATAACGGTCTATTCGTTTTTTATTTTGTTGGGCAACCTTATCCACTTTATTTATAATGTTTCCAACGTCCGGAAGTACCATATATTCCACAATCTCTGATATTAATTTTACATTATATTAAGAAGATTATTCGACATAAATTTAATAGAAATTGAGACAAACCATTCTGTTTACCTGCATTGGCAACGTGTCAGTTAAGCTTCTTGACGTACTCAGTTACAATTATATATGACAAACTTTCAATTTCTTTGGCTTCAAGAAAACTACTAGATTTGGCCGTGGGTTATTCTAAGCTTCATGACGGTTCGAAAATAGAGAGGTTAAAGAGCCATTACACATAATACGAAATCACACCAGTACATAACAAATTACATTTATAATATCATTAATTTCTAGATGATAAGATTGCATTGAAAAATAACTAATTTAAAAACTTACAGAGAAAAATCTAAAACATATGGAAGAATTATTTCTAATAATAACAATCTACATGTCAATATAAAATGCCCAACTACCAAATTGGTCTCTTGGATTTGTCTCCTTGCATGATAAGAAAAGAGTGATGTCCATAAATAATGAAATATTGTAACTTTTCCATTGAATCAACAATGCCATTTTTTTATTCTTTTCTATCATTTTCAAATTTATTTTGTAAAATTTTACAAATTTTCATAAATTTACCTTTCTAATTCGAGGAGAGAACAAGTTTCAGCTTCCCTCCAGAAGAAAAGGACATGAAAGAGAAAGGGAATAAAAAAGAAAACCTATCGGATACATGAATTTGAATTTGTAGTGAGCCCTCGAAAATGGAAACATTAGATGTTTCCAATTATGCAGCAGTTTTTCCATTGTGAAAGCATCGATATTGAATGTCAAAAGCGTCTAAGTATCAACTTTGGGGACCGATAAAGGAGACGTCAAAAGCGTCCAAGTTTCAACTTTGGGGACCGATAAGGGAGACGTCCTGAATCAAACTTGAGAGAAAGAAGAGAAAACATGGAGGAAAATACTTAGAATGAGGAGTGGTTCGAATCAGTATTAGGGTAGGGATATTTTGGCAAGTGAGTGTATTTAATTTGAGGGGTAAATCAGTTAGTTTGAGTAGCGTTTAGATTTTATTAGAATTTAAGGTTATTGGAGTGAGAGATTGAAAATGGAAGTCACATTGAAATATTAAAACTTGATTGAGTTTCATAAATTTTTTATAATAACATTTTATTAGTACTTATTAAATCAAATTTTACACAATCTTAATAATTTTCTATAAAAATCACATTCTATTCCTCAATATAATATATAAAAAACATAATAATTTTTAAACTAAATAAATCTTGAGTAGATCGTTCTTCCATCCGATAGACAAGCCTAACCTAAACATGAACTAATCTCAATCGAGTTTAAATCAACCCAAAAAATATGACGTAGATCATCTCTCCTGATGTGTACGTGGACCCTCTTCTGGCAGGAAAAGAATTGGTATACGCCATATTGGAGTCGACGTAGCAATACGCATACGCCATGGAATCGACGTAGCAATAAATACAAGTGCGGACATATTCTTCTTGACCTAACTAGCAATCTGAATCTTGAATTATTGAGATATGGTAGATTGGGGAGTTGACCTGTGGAACAAGGGTAGGCATTCTGCACAGTTATTATTCCATACAGTTCGTGGTGTTGTGTATATATATTTCCATGTGAACTCTGCCCCTCTACAACCCGAGGCCGAGCCTGTTGAGTTTCCTAGTTTTGTTAATTTCCCGTTTAAGGATTGGACTTCGCGGGATCCATGGAAAATAACCCGCGAGAACTGAAGAGAACAGAGAGCGGATTGAGCGGAGAGTCAAACGGACGTGAGTATTCGAGAAGGTATTTAATGTCGACGGAGCAAGCTCCGAGGCTGCCTTCGTCGCAGTGCAAGGGCGTGGTTCCTCGACCTAATGGGCGATGGGAGCGCAGATTTACGAGAAACACCAGCGCGTCTGGTTAGGAACGTTTAACAGAGAATAAGACGCCGCACAGGCCTATGACCGAGCGGCCCTCAAGGTGCGGGGTCGGGACACAACCACCAATTTCAGTCCGGTGGGAGACGGCGATCTGGAGGCCCAATTCATGAGGGAGCACAACAAGGAACAAATCGTGGAAATGATCCAAAAGCACACTTACGACGAGGGGATCATGATGATGACGGTAGATCGGTCCGCAACAATGAATAACGCCGAGGCATCAAGGGAGGTGATCATCGGGTTCGGGCACGGAAGAGTCTATGAAGAAAAGAAAGATCACCTTTTCGATAAGTCCGTCACTGTTGGAAATTAATTCCAACTGTTGAATGACTTCAGCAGTGAATGCAAATGCAGAAGTGAAAGATTAGCGGCACATTGAAGCCTAGGCAAAGGCGGTTGCCTCCTGTATTAATGAAAATTGCAAAAGTATTGGAAAGCCGCACAGGTGCAGTACAGAGCAGATGGGATTTGATCCCTTTGATATTTTATCAAAGGCGGTAGCTGTTTTTCATTAATAAAAGAGTTAATGGCCAAGACTCAAAGTCATGCCAGCAGGTAGAGCTTTGATTACAGGGTTGAATCAGGCTTTAAAGCCTTACCAATTTAAATCGGCGGAGTAATGGTAGAGGAGGTAAAATGCAAGAATATCTTGCAAAGTGTCTTGTTGATATGGTGAGTTCCGCGTGCGGAACGAACAAATATATATGTTATATATATAAACAATCGCCCTCCCATAAAGTAGAAGGCCCGTGGTCCCATAGACCATGCGGCATTGAATATTATATTTGCGACGCGATCGCAAATCGCATCATCGCAAAACCGCATGGCAAGTGTTAAACCGGTGGTTGAAAGTTGCGATGCGATCTTCGCGCTATCGCGCGATCGCAAATCGCAAGTCACATATATGTCCGCCCATCTGTAAGCTTATCACAAATGTTGATGTTTGCGATCGTCGCGCCATCGCAAATCGCAACATCGCAAGTTTTGTTTGTTCCGCCATATGTTTGATCGCAGATATTTGCGATGCGATCCCATCGCACATCGCAATATCGCACAAATCGCAATTTTTATTTTGTTTATTTTATGTTTTAAGTCGCGGACCCAACGCATATATGTTTTATGTTTAATATTTTATAATGTGCGTGCCACTTATAAAAGAAAGGCCCGAGAGCCTGTTTGATTACAATGTTTTATTTTTTAATAGAACAGAGTCGTTTTTATGCACAGTAGTGCGAAATAGAAAATACAGAGCAGCGTATTTCTCAAAGAGACAGAGTGTTTAGTTTGAGGGTCAGTGAAGGCTCTGTGCACTATGTTGTAGTAGCAGTCACTATTTTGTAAATCCCTCTATGTGAGGAAGAATTTGTAAACAACATTTTTTATGGAATAAAAGTTTGTTTTATGAGTTAAAATTCTGTCTCCTGTGAGTGAAATTTTATTAATTTCTCTGTGTTATAAAGGGGAGTTTATTCTCTCCATTATTATTCTGGAAATTTTCAATATTCCAACAACACTCAGGGATGTGGGAAAACTAAATCGCCTGGTTATTCCCAAGCAATATGCGGAGAAGTATTTGCCTCTGGACGTGAATTCCAGCGAGAGGGGCATGCTCTTGAATTTTGAAGATTACACGGGGAAAGTCTGGAGATTCTGTTACTCGTATTGGAACAACCAAAGCTATGTGTTGACCAAAGGGTGGAATCGGTTTGTGAAGGACAAAAAACTGGAAGCCGGAGACATTGTTTCGTTTCACAGAGAGGTGGCTCAGACTCAACAGCTGTACATCAGCTGGAGACACAGGCCGTCGGGTCGGCCCCGACTCGGAGTCAGTGATCCCCTGTTCCACCAATCCAACATGAGAGCAGTAAACGGCTCGTGTTCCTTGAATCCTTACAATTCTGAAACCCAGAGAGCCATTGTTTATAATGCCCAATGGATGCCCATCCTCTGGTCCACTTCCAGAAATCCCAATACCTTCCTGGAATTCAATTCCAAATCCATCTCACCCCTTATCACCAAAATCGGTCATGTGGATACACTGTGGTCTAAGAGTCATTGCGTGTTTCCTTTTTATTGCTCGTCACCGCCTTCTAAAGAAACCTACGTGAGTCAGGAGCAATTGCCAAAAAACATGGACCAACATCTCCACTCGCAGAAGTCACTCAATTCCGTTACCGCAATTGACATCAAACTACCGAATTCTTTGGTTAGCCCACCTGGGCTATCTGGCATGAGCTTGGACTTGGACACGCCAGTACGTAAGGCGGCGCCACATCTGGCACCCGCGACCAAGAAAGGAGTAAGGCTTTTCGGAGTGACTTTGTTGGACCGCCACATCTCCATTAAATCTCTTCCATTGATGAATGGCAAAGTCATGGGTGTACTTGAAAATGGATTTTGAATCCGATTTGAGTTTTATCTGATCCGAGTTTTATGGCAACGCTTCATTTCCAAAGATGTTGTTCACTGGTTGAATATTTGGAAAATCGATTAAAATTACCAGATTGATTGAAATTTAACTATTTGATTCATCTATATATAAAAAAAAATACTACAAAACTGGTTAGAGATTAATCTAGTTAACGAATCTGTTTTTGTTAAAAAAACGGTTTCTGAAATCAGTTAGGAATTAGTTTAAGTTTAATTGTTTCTGAATGTATATATATATTTCTTCCTTTAATGAAATTCATAGTTTCCGTGTTGTGCTATGTCTTGCTTTTCTCCATTCTTAAATGATCAGGAGATCAAGTCTCTTGTAGAAAAATGCTCAAAAATGAAGTTGCTCAGAATTGGTCCGAACCAGATCGACTGGAAAGAGCTCGCCAAAACAATCCTGTAGACGTGAACGACACTCAAATCCGTTACCGTATGGAGGAGATATTGCATTTTGAAATCGCCCAATATTTTTTAATTTTGAAAGAAATTTTTTTAATATATGTGTTGGGATAATTTTATTTTTTTATTAAGGTTTAATAAATTAATTAAATTATATAGTTTTAATATTTTATATGGTATTTTATTAAATCATATATTATATTATTAATTAATTATTAAAAAAAAATTTAATTAAACCTTATTAAAAAAAAAACTAAACATTAAACCCATATATATTAAAAACAAAATTCAAAATATGAAAAGGGTTTTCAAATGCACGGTTCTAAGGATTAAAGGCAACATATGTTTAAAAGGTTCACGTGGGCTTTGGTTTATGTGGCAAAAGCACGTGTTGTAATACGTTGCTTGGAGCGGAGTTAAACAACAGTTATTAAAACCATTTGGCATGTGAACGCGGAGTTGATAATTAATATTTCAGTTTGAAAACCGTTTGGCCCAACGGTTTCGACGCGCATGTGACCAGATTATATGTCACATTTAATATTTCAGTTAACCGTCCGATATATTTGGAGCGCGCCTGCTAATTTAGGCAGATTTGCCAAATTAGCGGCAGCTAACTAAACTTAACTTGAGTTTTTTTAGGGGGAGACTGGCAGTTAGTAAATGTGGCATAACTTTGGCTAGGAAAAGCCTTTTGATATGAAATTTTTTTGATTCTGGGGTAATTGATCATTATAGAGCTGTTGGGAGTGTTGGCAGAGCCATCAAGGTGCTCTAACAGAGAATTTACCAGCGTTTTTGGTCGTGGAGCCACCAGGGCCTAAGGAAAGAAGAGCTTTTTTGGACTATCCTCCTCCAATGGAGGTGATTGTTTAGTCATTTTATACTAATTTGAGCCTTCTGAATCTTAATTTGCACTTTATTTTTCCATTTGAGGCTTCTATACAGTTGTATTCACATTTTGAGCATTTAATCAAAGAGGAAAAAGCCTAATTAGAGGCTTTTGGACCCAACGGAGGTAGCCCAAGAGAGGGGTGAACCGCTTAAACAATTATTTGCTATCATATTGTATAATTTTGCTGCATATTTTCAGATTTTTCTCCTTTAAACAGTAAATTTTTATAAGAAAACTTTTGTAGAAATTAGCTGAATAAATCACTTATTCAATGAAGATTAACCCGGTCACATATCAATTTCGAATTGCATACATAACACATAACCTTCTTCTACAATTAATTGTCACATGCGGAAATAACAGAAGCAATCTCACATCAAATCAATCACACATTAACCTCGTATGTTATGGGGAAAGCTCATAGCTGAAACCCCCGCCTATTGTGTATATTATAATGGAGAAATCAAGTAACCAATAAATTACAATACCTCACAAGTACTCCAAGACTTTCATGAAGTTACTCACAATCTAGCTTGGTTTTGAATAAGTCTTGTCAAAACACACCACTAATCGCTTTGCAGTTCTATTGCTAATCATACTCAGATATGAAGAGGTTCAAGGTTCGAATCCTTGCTCTCGATCACAAGAATTGTCATGGACAATTCCTCCAAGTGTAATGCAAATCCCATGCAAAACTAATCCTCCAACTGATAGCTTTAATCACCCTTTCATCTACCTCTTCCACTGGTCTCCACTGAACTGATCATGCACTGTAGTGAACTGAAGTGTTCTTGAGTTGACTAATGAGTTAATATTTAGTGAATTAAATATTATTTAATTCACTCCACTCATATCTAGTTGATTAGTTAGTTAACTAATCCCAACTAGTTCAACTAAAACAAACACAACACAACTCCACTATCTGTCCCGTTAACTCCTCCAAAACTTCTGCCACTGAAGTCTAACTGAAGCCAACCATGCAAGATGCCATCAAACCCTAGGAACCACGTGATTCCTTGTGTCAGTTGCATGAGCCACCTCCATGACTCAAACCGAAGTGCGCCAAGAGAGTAAACTGCTGTTTATAGTCAAAATATTATTAAGGGAAAATAATATTTGACTTCCATATTTTTAGGAGATCAGTCTAAAAATAGTCTGGGTCCTAAAAAATAGGGTCACATCTATTTTTACCGACATGTCGCATACTTCAAGAATCTCCAAGTAGAATTCCCAAATTATGCTCCGTATGTCTAAAAATAGACATAGTCTTAAAATAGACTTTGCGCCAGAATTTGCCTGCGGGCCCACTTAGTGAAGGCGACTTCATTTCACTAAGCTCCATCATCTTGCTGCATTCTCAACACTCCCTCTCAGCAAGATATGGATTATCTGCAATCCCTATCCTGCCTCTGTGGAATTCGAACTTGCTCCTGGTGAGCGCCTTCGTCAGGATGTCGGCATCCCGATCCTCCGTGGGAACATATGAAAGCATCATGATCCTCCGCTGAACACAATCTCTGATGTGATGGTACCTGATGTCGATATGTTTGGACCTATCATGAAAAACCGGATTAGCCGAGAGCTTGATGCAGCTCTGGTTATCACAGTAGATCACTGTAGGCTCCAAATGCAACCTGAACAAACCTGCGAGGATCTTCCTCATCCAAATAGCCTCACATGCAGCCAAGCTAGCTGCCATGTACTCGGCCTCTGCTGAACTGAGTGCCACAGATCTCTGCTTCCTGCTGTACCAGGAAAATGTTGTCGACCCAATGCTGAAAACTCCTCCAGAAGTGCTCTTCCGGTCCGTTGGACTCCCTGCCCAATCTGCATCAGTGAAGCCAGAAAGCTTCACTCCATCCTCCCGTCTGTACCATAGACCATATCCCGATGTGCCTCTGATATAGCGCAATACATGCTTGCCCGCCTTCCAAAAGAGCTTGGTAGGCTTAACCATAGCTTGCGAAAGCTGGTTAACTGCATAGCATATATCGGGTCGAGTATTGACCAGATACATCAACGACCCCACCAACTGTCGATAGACAGTGGCATCCACTACCTACTCCGAAGTAGCATCTCCCTTCCTCCAACCTCCAGGAAGAGGGGTATCAACAGGCTTGCAGCCTTGCATGTTGAACCTCTCCAGAATCTCCCGGGCATACTTGCCCTGAGAAACAAACAGTCCTCCACTGCGCTGCCAAATCTCCAATCCTAGGAAATAATGAAGGATGCCCAGGTCCTTCATCTCAAACTCTCGTGCAAGATCATCCTTGCATGAAAGTATCAACTTCTCGTCGCCAGTCAAAATCAGATCATCTACATACAATACGATGATCAACAGCTTCCCCTCCACCACAATCTGGTACAGGTTTGGATCCGCCTCACTCTTGGAGAATCCAAGCCCGGTGAAGTAGCTGTCTATCCGAGTGTACCAAGCACGAGGTGCTTGCTCCAGCCCGTACAGTGCTCTCTTGAGTCGGCACACATGCGACTCACTGCTGAAGATCTCAAAACCTTCAGGCTGCTCTATGTACACCTCCTCCTCAATAACTCCATTGAGGAACGCAGTCTTCACATCCATCCGATGAATGTGCCACCCCATCTGCGCTGAGAGAGCAAGGATCGTCCGTATGGAAGAGTACCTTGCGACAGGTGCAAAAGTCTCCTCATAGTCAATCCCCTCGATCTGTGAGAAGCCACGGGCGACAAATCTCGCCTTGTACTTCTCCACACCCCCGTCAGCCGCCTGCTTCACCTTGTAGATCCATCGCGAACCTACAACTGATTTCCCAACCGGTCTTGGGACAATCTCCCATGCACTGTTCCTGATGATCGAATCATATTCTTCGATCATGGCATCAACCCATGCGGGTTCTTCCACAGCTTCCTCAAAAGAGGATGGCTCCGTCACAACACATTGACTCACAAGAGCCATGTATCCAGTGTACCGATCCGGTGACTGTCTCTGTCTGCGCTGTGCTGTAGGTGGTCCTACAACCTTCTCTGCATCCCGAGCCAGTCGCTCAGCTTCTGTAGTGCGCATGCGCCCTCTGATGGTTGGCGCTGCCTGGGTGGTTTCTTCCACCTCCCGAACCTCCTCTTGTGGCTGATCCACATCCGGAAGCTCCTCCTTAGGAACTAACAGCTCCTCATCTGCATGCAAGTGTAGCTCCCTCTCAAGCGAACACCGCATGGCTTTCTCCTCCTGAAATTTTATATCCCGTCGCACAACAGTCTTGCGACTGTCTGGCACATACACCCGATAGTTGTGAGGTGTATCAGTGTACCCCACAAATATTCCAACTTCAGCAGTTGGATCCAGCTTCCTTCTCGCATCCTTCGTCACATGCATGTAGAGAGGAGATCCGAAAATCCGCAAATGGGAAATATCAGGCCTCTTGCCAGAATAAGCCTCCTCTGGTGTACTCATGCCAAGAACCTTGTGAGGACAACGGTTCTGCACATACACTGCTGTATTGCATGCCTCAGCCCACAAGTGAAGGGGTAGGCCCCGATCATGCAACATCGCCCGTGCAGCACCCACGATCGTTCTGTTCTTCCGCTCAGCCACCCCGTTCTGCTGTGGGTTATGGGGTGCGATGAGCTCTCTCCGAATCCCTTCTGCGTTGTAGAACTCCTTGAATTCAGCCGAGATGAATTCACCACCGTTATCACTCCTTAGAGAAATCACCTTCTTCCCCGACCCCTTCTCGACCAGTGCTTTAAACTCACAGAACTTCGTGAATGTATCGCTCTTCTTCTGCATGAAGAAGATCCAGCACTTTCGAGAGAAATCATAAACAAAGATCACATAATACCCGTGCTTTGCTGTCGAAGCAACTGAGAAAGGACCACACACGTCTGTGTGAACTCTCTCAAGGATCGTCGTGGCGCGACTATCCTTCTCGTGAAAGGTGGCTTTCACATACTTCCCTAAAGTACACCCCTTGCACTGATCTGACTGCGCAAGGGTGCCCTTAGGAAGTCCAGTAGAAATCTGCTGCATAATCTTCAAAGCTCCATGGTGAAGATGGCCCAATCTCCTGTGCCATAGTTCGCCCTCATCATCCCGGCTCACCACATCTCCAGCCTTGCATGCCATAGCTGCGCAGTCATCTACCTGCAACTGATAAAGGTTCTGAGTTCGAACCCCTATCTTCCGGGTCTCCCCAGTAGTCTTACTGCGTAGGAAAGCTTTTCCTTCGCTGAAGACCACATCATACCCCTTATCCTCCAACATCGCTACTGAAATCAGGTTCTTCTTCAATCCAGGTACATGCATGACATCCTTTAAGACAAAGGGTTTACCAGACTCCCTCTGAAAGGATACGGTACCGATACTAGTCGCACTGTATCTACCATCATCACCCATCTCGATGTGCACACCCAAATCTTTGTCCTCCAGATCTGAGAACAACTCCCGATCTCCCGTCATATGAAATGACGCACCACTATCCAAGAACCACACCGATCCCATCACACTTGAAACCAAGCATGCAATCAGTGAAAAGTCAAGCTCGAACTGTGAAGCCAAAGCTTCTCCATCTGCAGATCTTCCCGCTTGCTTGTTCTTCTTCTTCTTCGGACAATTGGTAGCATAATGTCCGTGATCATGGCAGTGAAAACATTTCACTTTCGCCATATCCTGCTTCTTGCCCTTAGCTCCAGAATGAGAGGTTTTCTTACCCTTCCCTTTCTTAGCTTTGGACATCAAAGCACAGTTTTCTTCATCAGCTCCCTTTGATGAAGATCCATCTCGAGTAGTCCTCCTTATCTCCTCCTGCATGAGATCCGCCCAAAGGCGCTCCCATCCCGGCAGCTTCTCCCGACCATTGACACTATCTCGATATGAGTGCCAAGCCTTCGGAAGACCAAGGAGAGCCAGGTCGACCATGTCCTCGTCTTCGACAGTCACCCCCACACTTCCCAGCTCATCTCTGCATTGAGTGAACTTCGTGAGGTATTTGGCGATACTGTCGCCTTTCTCCATCTTGATGTTCCCGAGCTTATCTTTGAGCGCCAGCTTCCTTTGGTCACTCTTACTCTGGAATAGATCCGTCAAAGCTTTCCACATTAAATATGGAGTAGCCTTACCATGCAGGCTGGATACAATATGATCCTTGACGCCCTCCAACAGGATCCTTCGACATTTCGCGATCTTCTTTTGCCATGCATCGACCAAAGCCGCATCAGTGGGCTTTGGGACATCCGCATCCACGAACTCCTTCAGACCATTATCTTCTAACACTGCTTCCATGCGATCCTTCCATGCAACATAATTCGAACTGCCTTCAAGAGCATATTCGAGTCGCAAACCGTTGAAAGAAGACATCTTTCAACACCGGCACCAAGAAAATCAACCTTCTGCAAAATTCGAATTCCAAACTCCAAGCTCTATCGCTTCCGATCTACACTTGAAAACAAATTATTTCCAAATCAGAGATTGACTGCAAAGGGCATTCACCAGATCTTTCACCTTACAAAGAAGGATGAATATTCCGGAGGCTACCCGGCCCGCATGCAGACTCTGTCCGAGGAAATAAGTTTGCAATCACCGTAATAGACTTCGACAATTAACTTCGCTCCGATACCATGTAGAAATTAGCTGAATAAATCACTTATTCAATGAAGATTAACCCGGTCACATATCAATTTCGAATTGCATACATAACACATAACCTTCTTCTACAATTAATTGTCACATGCGGAAATAACAGAAGCAATCACACATCAAATCAATCACACATTAACTCAGAATGTATGGGGAAAGCCTATAGCTGAAAACCCCACAGCTATTGTGTATATTATAATGGAGAAATCAAGTAACCAATAAAGTACAATACTCCTCACAAGTACTCAGTACTCTCTCATGAAGTTACTCACAATCTGACTCAGTTTTGAACAAGTCTGAGGTTCAAAACTCCCCGCCAATTGCCTTGCCTCTATTGCGCAATCATGGCCTGTATATGAAGAGGTTCAAGGTTCGAATCCCCTTCCCTTGATTGCGTAATTGTCATGGACAATTCCTCCAAGTGTAATGCAAAAACTCATGCAAAACAAATCTACCAACTGATAGCTTTACTCACCCTTTCATCTACCTCTTCCACTGGTCTCTACTGAACTGATCATGCACTGTAGTGAACTGAAGTGTTCTTGAGTTGACTAATGAGTTAATATTTAGTAAATTAAATATTATTTAATTTACTCCACTCATATCTAGTTGATTAGTTAGTTTAACTAATCCCAACTAGTTCAACTAAAACAAACAAAACACAACTCCACTATCTGTCCCGTTAACTCCTCCAAAACTTCTGCCACTGAAGTCTAACTGAAGCCAACCATGCAAGATGCCATCAAACCCTAGGAACCACGTGATTCCTTGTGTCAGTTGCATGAGCCACCTCCATGACTCAAACTCAAGTGCGCCAAGAGAGTAAACTGCTGTTTATAGTCAAAATATTATTAAGGGTAAATAATATTTGACTTCCCATATTTTTAGGAGATCAGTCTAAAAATAGTCTGGGTCCTAAAAAATAGGGTCACATCTATTTTTACCGACATGTCGCATACTTCAAGAATCTCCAAGTAGAATTCCCAAATTATGCTCCGTATGTCTAAAAATAGACATAATCTAAAAATAGACTTTGCGCCAGAATTTGCCTGCGGGCCCACTTAGTGAAGGCGACTTCATTTCACTAAGCTCCATCATCTTGCTGCATTCTCAACAAATTTTCCCAAGCAGGTTTAAACAGTGAAAAAAACTTATTAGTTCATCTTCAAACCATTATACTTCATTTGCAGAATATGTATACTTGCCTATTCACACATTAAAGCTGGATCAATGAATACTTTGCACTTAAAAAAAATACTTTCATTGATCGGATTTCAGTGATTACATTTTATTTCTTTAGGCAGAGTCTGTAGAAGAGCCAGGTAGCCACCGGATTCATCCTTTCTTTGAAAGGTGAAATATCCGGTGAATGCCCCTACAATCAATCTCTGTATGAGAAATACTTTGTTCTCACAATTTCAGATTAGGTTGGTATCAGAGCTCAAGGTTTTGCTTAAGAGTTTGTGAAATTTGTGCAAGTAAATTGTATTATTCTGCAAAATTTGATGCTTACTAGGCTGAAATTGCAAAGAGGGGAAAGTCAATTGGTTAGAGAACAAGTTAATCCTCAGCTAAGGAGGGCTAGAGTGCCATTACATCCACCTTCCATTTCATCCTCAATAGCCTTAGAATCATCCACAAGCATGTCATCCAGAGAAGGAGAAGTAAATGAGGAAATGGATCCCAAGGAAGAAGAAAGAGTCTTTAGAAAAGATTTCTTGGACTTGACTGAGATGGTTAGGATCCTATACCAGGAGAGAAATGATAGGATTGCTGGAGAAGGGTCTAGAAAGAAAAAAGAAGAAGGAGATTCTTCAGAAGGGAAGAAAGACAAAGATGAGTCTAAGAAAAGGAATGGGGGAAATGGTGATCCTTCATCTCCATCGTCATCCTCTTCCTCCATATCATCCTCTTCAACTTCTGTTAATCAGTCACACAAAACAAAAACATCTCTTAAAAATCCTTTGTTAAAGCTTGATGTGAAGTTTGAGTTGCCGATGTTTAATGGTGATGTGAATGCAGAAAAATTGGATAGCTGGATTAGACAACTGGAAGTCTATCTAAGAATTCAGAATTTGCATGATGATGACACAAAAATCCAATTAGCCTCTTTGAGAATGGATGGAGCAGCTTTGGTTTGGTGGGAAGCCAAGACCAAGGAGGAAATAAAAAAGCATGGTAAGATAACTCTAACTTGGAATGAGTTTATTACAGCTATTAAGAAACAGTTTTATCCTCTTTCTCATATTCAGAAAGCAATCATGAATTGGCAAAATTTTAGGCAACTTAAGGGTAAAAATGTGCAAGATTATACCCAAGAGTTTAGAAGGAGAGCACTTCTACTTGGAGTAGACTTACAAAGTCAAGACACCTTGTTGAAATACATAGGAGGTTTTCACAATTACCTACAACAAACTATTCTAATGTTTAATCCTACCAACTTAGATGAAGTCTGTGTGCAGGCTACACATTTAGAAGCTAGAGGAAAGAATATTTTTGATGAGGATAGTAATTTCAAAAACAAAGGAAAGAAGAGAGTTGCAAATTCAAGAAAGGAAAAAGGAAAGTTCTTTTGCAAGAACTGTTCAAAGACAAGTCATGATGAAGATGATTGCTGGAAGCTTCATCCTAAACTGAAACCAGAAAAATACAAGAACAAAAACAAGACCAAAGAAAAGAAGAAAACTGTAGCAACAGTTTAGCAAGACTTAGGGTCAGACTCAGGAGATGAGACAAAAAGCATAGACATGGTTTTAAAGAAAATTAAGGGGAAAGAAGTGGTGCAAGACACAATTCCCAGTTCTAGCTCTTTGAATTTTCGCAAAGATACTCATGAAGAAAAGAGGAGGATAGAGCTCTTCCATGTGAGGGTAATTTCAAAACGTACCAAAATTGACACACTATTTGACAGTGGGTCACAAGCGAATCTTATATCTGAAGATTTGGTCAAGCAGCTTAAACTTGAGACCATTCCACATCCGAAGCCTTATCCACTTGGATGGATATGTAAGGATGCCAATTTGCAAGTTTCAAGAAAGTGCATATTGCGCTTTTCAATAACTGCACACTTTATTGACACAGTTGAACTTGATGTGGTGCCGCTTGATATCTCAGGTATTGTTTTGGGAAGTCCTTATTTATTTGACAGGAAGGCTATATTTCATCGCCATGAAAACAAGTATCACTTGTTCAAAGATGGTAAAGAGTACATTATGAGAGCTCGCAAGAAGAAGTTGGAATCTTCTTTACTCAATGCAAGTCAATTGAAAAGACTGGTTAATGCAAGTCAAAGTCTAACTTTGTTGATGTTGAAACGACTAGATTTTGAGCATTTGCCTTTTTATGATGTTGCTAATAATTTGTCTCAGTTTCATAACAGTTTGTCTTTGAAAAAATATGATGTTATGTTGCACGAATTACCTTTTGGGTCAGCCAATTCAGAAAATGAAGTGTCAAAGCAAAGCAGTGCAAGTAAGAAGGACACAAACTTCAGCATGGGAAAAAGTTGGTTTCAGAATGGTGCAATTCGCCATGGGAACAGTTTGCAAGGTGAAAGTCATTTTAAGTCTTTCTGGAAGTTTGATCAGTGTAGAAAAAGTTTGTTTTCTGCAAATTACAATTGCTGCTCTGCAAATTTTAATCATTTGCATCATGACTCCGTCAATCTTAGCAATGGTAGATCAGTTGATTCCAGAGACAGGTTATCATTTTCTCAAAAGCTTCATTTGATGAAATCGGGTAGATTTCAGTTGTTCAAGGGTGGAAGAGTGGAGAATCAATCTCCACATTATCAGTTTCACTAATCAGAAAGATTTTGAGGGTCCAAAAGCTTCCCATTTGGGAGGTGTGATCAGGAGATCAAGTCTCTTGTAGAAAAATGCTCAAAAATTAAGTTGCCCAGAATTGGTCCGAACTAGATCGACTGGAAAGAGCTCGCCAAAAAAATTGTGTAGACGTGAACGACACTCAAATCCGTTACCGTATGGAGGAGATATTGCATTTTGAAATCGCCCAATATTTTTTAATTTTGAAAGAAATTTTTTTAATATATGTGTTGGGATAATTTTATTTTTTTATTAAGGTTTAATAAATTAATTAAATTATATAGTTTTAATATTTTATATGGTATTTTATTAAATCATATATTATATTATTAATTATATATTTTAATTAATTACTAAAAAAAAAATTAATTAAACCTTATTAAAAAAAAACTAAACATTAAACCCATATATATTAAAAACAAAATTCAAAATATGAAAAGGGTTTTCAAATGCACGGTTCTAAGGATTAAAGGCAACGTATGTTTAAAAGGTTTACGTGGGCTTTCGTTTACGTGGCAAAATCACGTGTTGTAATACGTTTCTTGGAGCGGAGTTAAACAACAGTTATTAAAACCGTTTGGTATGTGAACGCGGAGTTGATAATTAATATTTCAGTTTGAAAACCGTTTGGCCCAACGGTTCCGACGCGCATGTGACTAGATTATATGTCACATTTAATATTTCAGTTAACCGTCCGATATATTTGGAGCGCGCCCGCTAATTTAGGCAGATTTTCCAAATTAGCGCCATCTAACTAAACTTAACTTGAGTTTTTTTAGGGGGAGACTGGCAGTTAGTAAATGTGGCATAACTTTGGCTAGGAAAAGCCTTTTGATACGAATTTTTTTTTGATTATGGGGTAATTGATCATTCTAGAGCTGTTGGGAGTATTTGCAGAGCCATCAGGGTGCTCTAATAGAGAATTTACCAGCATTTTTGGTCGTCGAGCCACCAGGGCCTAAGGAAAGAAGAGTTGTTTTGGACTATCCTCCTCCAATGGAGGTGATTGTTTAGTCATTTTATACTGATTTGAGCCTTCTGAATCTTAATTTGCAGTGTATTTTTCCATTTTAGGCTTCTATACAGTTGTGTTCACATTTTGAGCATTTAATCAAAGAGGAAAAAGCCTAATTAGAGGCTTTTGGACCCAGCGGAGGTAGCCCAAGAGAGGGGTGAACCGCTTAAACTATTATTTGCTGTCATACTGTATAATTTTGCTGCATATTTTCATATTTTTCTCCTTTAAACAGTAAATTTTTATAAGCAAACTTTTCCCAAGCAGGTTTAAACAGTGAACAAAACTTATTAGTTCATCTTCAAACCATTATACTTCATTTGCAGAATATGTATACTTGCCTATTCACACATTAAAGCTGGATCAATGAATACTTTGCACTTAAAACAAATACTTTCATTGATCGGATCTCAGTGATTAAATTTTATTTCTTTAGGCAGAGTCTGTAGAAGGGCCAAGTAGCCTCCGGATTCATCCTTTCTTTGAAAGGTGAAATATCCGGTGAATGCCCCTAAAGTCAATCTTTGTATGAGAAATACTTTGTTCTCACAATTTCAGATCCTTAAATCTATCATGGTATTGGAGCCGGTTGCTTTACAATCTTAGTTAGGATCTCCATTGCTTGAGAGCTAAAGCAGAGTCCTCGTTGTTTGAAGTTGTCTACTTCATTCCCTGAGAGTTGAAGCAGAGTCTTTGTTGTTTGAGGTTGCTGCCTGATTTTTCAGGCTGTGTGCTTTTCGACTCTTGAAGCTGCTTGCACGTTGTTATTTGAAACTGGCTGCAAGACAAGCTGCCTACAAGATGCTGTTTGAAGCTGCGTGTAGCAAGGACGCTGTTTGAAGCTACGTGTAGCAAGGAATTTGTAAGCTCTTAATTGAATTTAGTAGTTGAAGGTGCATGCTTCACTGTTTTAATAGTTTTTGTAATCCATCATTTACCTTTTTTCAAAAGTTTGTATATGCGAAGATCTTGTTTGATCAAAACTCTGCACGGTTTTATTTTTAGTTGATTGGTTTGGCTTTTTAACCTATAGCAAAAAAATATTTATTCAATGTATATGAATGAGGATGTTGAAACGAAAGGAATGAGGTCTTTTATGTTGATGTGAATATTCAATTATGGGATTTATAAAATGAAGGTGTTGAAGTTAAAAAGAGTTAAAAACAATATAGTTTTTAATCACCTTCATTGAAAGTATATTTGTGCTATCTATTTGGAAGTGTTTTAAAAAGAGTTGTCTTCAGATTTTTTATTACTTCAAACATGGCCTCGACAAGTTAGTCTGCAATCCCTACTCCTCTATTTAGTGGGAAGAAGTATGATTTTTGGAGCCTTAAAATGCAAGCATGTTTGCAAGGTTTAAGTTGTTGGGAATTAGTAGAATTGGGGTTCATAGAACCTGATGCAAATACAATTGCTAGAATGAGTGTTGCTCAAAGAACACAAGTTGACGAATTTATAAAAAAAGAAGGTAGAGCAAAGTCGTGCATTTTAGATTCCTTAGATGACTCTATTTTTCCTAAAATAACTGCTGCTAAAAATGCTAAATCAATATGGGATATACTTAAGGTTGCTTATAAAGGAAATGATAAACTAAATATGGTAAAATTACAGACTCTCAGAACACAATTTGAAACACTTAAAATAACTAAATCAGAAACCATCAATAAATTTATGACTAAAGTTATGGGTGTTGTTAATCAACTTCGGATGAATGGTGAAGAACTAGAAGATCAAATAATTGTTGAAAAAGTTCTTAGATGTTTGCCTAAAAAAATTGACATGATAGTTACTGGTTTTGAATCCGTGAGAATTAACAAAATTGTCTGTGGAAGAATTAACTGGTTCTTTGTTGGCTCATGAAGCAAGAATTAATTTAGATGTTAGTAATTTAGAACATGCTTTCAAATCTAAAGTTTCTATGGATAGAGGTAGATGCAGAGGTTTTCATGGCAGGAGAGGAAGAGGTAGAGGACAGTCTGAGTCTGATGATAGATCACAGGTAACTCAAACACATTCAGAGTTGTCTCAATCTAATCATGGTCGTAGGTGGATAGATAAATTAAAAATTCAATGTCACTACTGCAAAAAATATGGCCATTATAAGTCTGAATGTCGAAAATTACAGTATGTTTTAAGTAAAAATAAAGCCAATGTCACAAACACTGAATGTGAAACATCAAATGCTTTATTTTTGGCATTCCAAGTGACTATGCAAGTACCTAATAAAGATGTTTTGTTGGTAGACAACGGATGTAGTAATTATATGACTGGTCATAGTGGTTTTTTTCACATCTTGATACATATTTCAGTTCTTCTATTGGTTTGGGTGATGATCGCCAGGTTAAAGCTTCATGAAAGGGTGTTGTATCTGTCTTAACCAAACAAAATTTTGTGAAGAATATCTATGGTGTTTATTATGTACCCAATTTCAAGCATAATTTGTTGAGTTTCGGTCAGTTAGATGCACATGGTTATGATGTTAGCTTTCACAACACCACTTGCACGATTTTTTATAAACATAAGTCTCTTGTTGTAGAGATTCCTATGACATAGAACAAGTTGTATTAATTACAATTGAAAAGTGAGAAGTTGTATGCACATAATGTTTCAACGCCTATTGAATCTGACTTGTGGCATTTGCGATATGGTCATTTACCTATCAAAAGTTTGATTTTGTTGCAAAGATAGTCTATGGTGCAAGGTTTGTCTGCTTTGTCTGATCATATATCTTCCTGTACAAGTTGTATAATGGGTAAACATAAGCGAGATAGTTTTGATTTAGCCTCTAATAGAGCCAAGGAACAACTAGAGTTAGTGCTTATAGATTTGTGCGGTCCAATGCAAGAAAAATGAGTTGCTGACAGTCTCTATTTTCTTACTTTCATTAATGACTTTAGCAGGAAATTTTGGGTGTATTTCATCAAATAAAAATCTGAAACATTTTCCAGGTTTAAGGAGTTCAAAGCCGAGGCTGAAAAACAGAGTGGCAAGTTTATTAAATTTCTGAGGTCTGATAAAGGAGGTGAGTATGAATCTTACGAATTCATTGATTTTGCTTGATTTTGCAAACAACATGGTATTAAAAAAAAAACGACAACCAGTTATACTCCCCAACATAATGGAGTCGCAGAAAGAAAGAATCGTACAATTATGAATATGGCTCGAAGTTCACTCAAAACACAAAATTTTTCTAAAGATTTATGGGCTGAAGCAGCTGCATGTTTAGTATATATTTTGAATAGATCGCCAACTTCCAGTGTTCAAATTTTTGTACCTGAAGAAGCATGGAGTGGACAAAAGGTAACTGTTTCACACTTTCATGTATTTGGTTGCATTGCTTTTTCTCATGTTCCAGAAAAATTCAGAAAAAAACTTGATGATAGGAGTGAAAAGTATATTTTTATAGGATATAGTGATCAATCTAAGGCATACAGATTGTTTAATCCTATAACTAAGAAGTTTGTTGTAAGTCGAGATGTGAAATTTCTGGAAGACAAGTCTTGGAATGAAATGGAGAACAATACTTATCCTAATCCTTTTATTCTGGTAGACGAACATCAAGCACCTACAACAAGCATTCCAAGATTACAGGTTCAAGACAAAACCAATATTAGTTCATCCAGTAGTAGCAGGTCAACATCTTTTGAGTCTGATTCTGATAATCCTAAAATGAGAAACTTAAGTGATATTTATGAACAAGACGATGTTGATGATATTATAAATTTTGCATTTCTTTCATTTCAACCTGCTTGTTTTGAAGAGGCTATAAAGGACAAAGAATGGGTAGATGCAATGAATAATGAATTCGATGCTATTGAAATAAATCAAACGTGGGATTTGGTTACTCTACCTGATGATAAAAATTCTATAGGTGTCAAATGGGTTTTTAAAACAAAGTTAAATGAGAGAGGTGAAGTTTATAATCACAAAGCAAGATTAGTTGCCAAAGGTTTTTCATAGTAACCTAGCATAGATTATGGTGAAAAATTTGCACCTGTAGCAAGAATTGATACTGTTCGATTTGTATTAGCTGTTGCATCACAAAACAAGTGGCCGATTTACCAAATGGATGTGAAGTCTACTTTTTTTAATGGTTTTTTGAATAAAGAAGTGTATGTTGATCAGCCACCTAGTTTCGAAATAAAAAATCAGGAACATAAGGTGTACAGGTTGAAGAAAACATTGTATGGCTTGAAGCAAGCTCCAATAGCTTGGTACAGTCAAATAAACCATTACTTGTTGAATAATGGTTTCAGAAGGAGCGACCATGAGCCCAATTTGTATATCAAGATTGATCATCAAGGTAATATTTTGATACTATGTCTTTATGTTGATGACATAATTTATATAGGTAACATGCAGTTAGACGAATTTAAAGCTGCTATGAAAAATTAATTTGAAATGACAAATCTTGGATTAACGAGACACTTTTTAGGTATTGAAGTGAAACAAACACACGATGGTATGTTTATGAGTCAACAAAAGTATGCTACTAACATTTTGAAATTTTTTAAGATGGACAGGTGTAAACCGATGGACACTCTTATTGAAGTTGGTACAAATTTAAGTAAAGATGATGTGGGTACTATTGTTAATGCGACTTTGTATAAGAAACTTGCTTGTAGTATTATGTATCTTACTACTACTAGACCTGATATAGCATTTGCAGCTAGTTATATTTCCAAGTTTATGGAATCTCCCAAAGAATGTCATTGGAAATCTGGAAAAAGGATGTTAAGATACATTGTAGGTAAATCTACATATGGTTTATTGTATGCAGCCTCCACAAACAGTAAGCTTGTTGGTTATACATACAGTGATTATGTAGGTTGTATTGATGATCGGAAAAGCACTTCTGGCTATGCTTTTCTATTTGGCAGAAACTTGATCTCGTGGTCATCCAAAAAACAACTCATAGTTGCACTATCTTCAATAGAGGCCAAGTATGTTGCAGTAAATTCAGCGTCATGTCAAGCAATGTGGCTAAAGAGACTTCTCTCTGACTTCAGATATACAGAAAATGAACCTATTTCAATCCTTTGTGACAACACTTCTGTTATTTTCTTTTCGAAGAACAATGTATTTCATCAAAATAGAAAACATATTGACACTCGTTTTCACTTCATTCATGATCTCGTAAAAAATGGTGATATTGTTCTCAAATTTTGTGAATCCAAGGAACAGTTACCAGATATCTTCACCAAACTGCTAGGAAAAGTTAATTTTGAATTTCAATGTCAAAATCTAGGAATAAAACAATGTAACCCTCAAAATTAAGGGGGAGTGTTAGAGATTAATCTAGTTAACGAATCCGTTTTTGTTAAAGAATCAGTTTCTGAAATCAGTTAGGAATTAGTTTAAGTTTAACTATTGTTGAATGTATATATATGTTTCTTCCCTTAATGAAATTCATAGCTTTTGTGTTCTACTTCTCTCCATTCTTAAATCTGTCAAAACAAACGCACTCCATTAATGGAGTTGACATGTAAATATGGGATATTTTGTCTGTTCTATGTTGGCTTGTATGATTAGGTCACTTTAACTATTAAATATTTAACTATCAAATGTTTCTAGTAATTTCATTTTAATGATATAATTTTGGGTAAGATTTTGAGTCTAAGGGTTTAAAACCATTTTTAGTATATAAATTGTTTTAGTCTCTGAACATTCATATCATATTTATTATTTGAAATTTAAAATTTCAAAAAAAATCATTAACTATTGTGATAAAAAACAAAAAACGTGTAATAACATTGAAAAAAATTATGAAGGATAGTTTAAGAAGAAACTTTTTTGCTTCAAAATAATAGAATTTTGATTTTGATAAAATCTCTGGGAAATTTTTGAAAATTTGGTTACAGTTATCTATTTCACGATTTTTAATGTTCTAGAAGTTTGGAAGTTTTGATGATGTTGAATCTATTTCCACCATAAAAAATGATTCAAACACTCCCATAATCAGATTTTTTGAAAAACTATTCCAAAACCTATCAAAATCCAAACACAATTATCACCTCATAAACAATGCCTACAAATATATTTAACAAAATGGAGGCCTACATTCATTGTTAAGTCAAAAGAATGATTACTTAGTATCACGCCAAGATGAATGAATGATGGGAACTGAAGATAATGATGTCACCAGGATCTAAGCACATAAAAATGTGGATTTTATTTTGGTCTAGAAAATTGATCAAATTCTAAAAACCAAAAAATATCATTCGTTAACCAAAAGTTAACTAAACTGTGAATTATGAAATTGTTCATTCAAGAAATTAATAGCATTTTTAATATCTTCATATGAAATCCATATTTTTACTTTGGAATTTTCTCTATTTCTATTATTCCTCATGCTCTTTTAACATTTTTGGGGTTCGAATTTCACCTTTTCTTTATAATTTGCGTTTTATATATACATATTTTGTAACATTGAAGTTGATCGTTGTGAGATTGATAGACAATAGCAGATGTTGTAAATTTTGGCTTATCATAAACTTAAATTACATGAAATTGATAACCATTAAATGTACTTTGTCCGTGCAATAAACATAGATCTAAAGCAACATACATCAACGCACTAAATATAAATATATGGAGGCAATAATGGCTCAAATTTCATAATACATAATAAAATTGTCGTTATATATGTCATAAAATTTTTGTAGAGGGAAATATGTTTAATATTGTCCACAAATTAGGGACTAGTGGTTGTTATAGTATTGGTTCCATCAAGCTATTAAAAATTGAGAAATGTGCAACTTATATTTAAATAAAAATATATAACATTAAGTGCAAATATATTTTAATTTATGTCCAAAATTTCTCAAAATATTGACTGGGCCCACAAATGTTTATAAATAGTCTTCTAAATATCAAGAGTAGAAAACATCTTGTCTCAACTAGAAAACAAAAAAAATATAAATCCTCCCAAAATGGTCTATTCCACCAGTACAAGGTATCCATCACTTCAACCCCCACTAAACTGAATTGGAGCTATGTATCCCAAATGCACATATAAAAATTTGATGTATGTCACCCATATGTATGTTAGCCATAACCTCTGTGTTATTCAATAATTCAACCCATTGTGTTCAATAAATGACACCCGACCCGTTAAATTTCACATTAAAATAGATCAAAGCACAAGGATCAACCATAGAAAATTATCATTCATTGAATCACATTCAAATCCATCTAGAACATACATTCAAGATTGATAAATAGCAATCCATGTCAATCTTTGTTACCATTCAAATTCAAGTGCAAAAAAAAATATAAGAAGTTCAACCATTGCTAAATTTTCATTTTAAAAATTCAAATTCATTGGCCCTAGAAACATGCTATCATCAGAAAACATTTCACAATATATTCAAGTACTTAATGTTATTTTTTGCACAATATGTAGTTCATTTTATTTATTTCAGTTTTTGCACAATATGTATTTCATTTTATTTATTTCAATTTTTAAACAATATGCATTTTAGTTTTCTTAAGCTACTTGATCTATGTTGAAGCCATTTACTGTTATTATTCTTACTATTTTTTCCTGAGACAACCTAAATAGTATAAACTCATTTCCAGTATAAGATCATGCACAAATTGTCACAGGAAACCATGAAATGCACTCAAAACATTGAACTATACAAAAAATTTATCCTTGCAAGTTTCAGGTGGGTTTATTCTTTTCGTTACTTTTGGCCTGCTTCTTCTATAGATTTAATTTTAGCTAGTGCATCGAAAGGCCAAGTCATCCAGGTCAGGTCCCTCTAGCTATTCAACATGCATTCAAAATTGGTATATAAATTGCCTTCCTTCCCATGAACTACTACTAAATATGAAACAAGTAGGTCGTAATGACTTAACACTCCCTCGATGAGGGCATCATATCAGAGAATGTTTACTTAGGTGTTCCATTCATGTGTTTCCTAATTCAATTGTTCCTACTCTTCATAAAGAGCTGACTTTTTCTTGTTTGACTGTTTTCTTTCAACGACTATTTTATTATGGCTAACCGCGAGGACTAGCATAGATCAATAACTACATAATCTATCGAATTTATACCAAGGCATGGATCCATATCTATTACGAAAGAAAATAGATCTAAAGTGATTCGTTGTAGATAGAGTTTCACCACCATAATCACTACCAAATCATGTCATGACTAATGGGTGTCTACGCCCATGGATAGACTAAGCACCTTACTGGTTTTTTTTTCAAGACAACTAGTATAAAATCATGGATACCAATACTAGAAATTATTTTATACTATAAATGGTTGAAATGAACAAACTCATTATCCATGAACTCATGCACAAATTGTCACAGGTGTTGAGAAATCTAGGGTAGTATGATTAGGTTTTGTTTTAGCTTGATTTCTCTTACTTTGACAAGTTATTGTGATGTTATATTACTATATTTTGTTATTATTACATTATTTCATCATCAGGATAAATTCCAAACAAATGAAGATCATGAACACAAGATGTAGGCACTCAGCAAGGGCAAAAAACCTAAGGAGGGGAAAACCTAGTCAAACTTTTCCTTAGCAGATTCAAATCATGATGAGACAATCCAAGACCCTTTTGACCTAGAAAAAGACCTCCTCCAATCATGAAGTCAACCCTTCTTTAAATTACATGATATCATCCAAAGTCTCCAAGTGTCATCTTCTTAGATGCAGCTTCAATCCATAATTTCAGCCCCCGAATACTAGCCTAGAAACCCTAAAAACTCTGCACCTGTGAGAGAGAGATGCTCAAAACTTTGATTTTTCTTCTTCCTTAAATTAAGTATTATTCTCCTGCAATTTTCTCTCTTTTTCGCCGTCTTTCACTTGTAGATCGAACTTGTGAGTGTGTCCTTCAAATGAGTCGAGTTTCCTTTATTTATATTTATTCTATAGAGTCGAATTGCTTCTTTTTGGGCCAACTTCTCCAGGACAGGGCCAACTTAGTGTGGTGTCAAATGACACTTTTGACTCAAAAATAAATTTCTTTACATGATACAAATTCCAAATATAATAAAAGTTAAAAATACTCTTTTGACTCATGAGAAAACCTAGAAGCTTTGAATGGAGGTTATGATCTAGAAAATAAACAAAAGAGCATGGAACCCATGCTTCAATTTTATTTTTTCCTATATATTTTCTTTTCTTTTCTTTTGAAAAATACAATTATGAAGACTGACACTAGTTACATTCTTCAAGACACCCTCTTAACTAGGGAGGCATTCATAATTACATATATACAAAGGTACATGGAAGATCTCAAAATGATATTCTCTATGAAGAGTCACATCACACATAGTGCGATAGATTATATACATGACTAGGGTATCTAACCGGGTGGGACTAAGGTGTGTTCCAAGCTTTAGCCACTCTAGGTACCATCAGGTTATATCTCTAACATCAACACAAGGATCTAGGTGTGTATCCAAGGTCGAAGCTCCAACACCAATGCCACCCTCCCTACTTCAGGATCTAGACTTCAACACAAGTCGTCCAGATGTCCTCCCAAGATTGTTTTCACCCCAATAAGCTTCATATCTCCCTATAATCTAAATTAAATATGTCCATTAGTTCCAGCATGCTTCAAAATGTTCAACCATTTTATGGAGAGACTAGCTTGTTCCATCACAATCCCAATTAGAGAAAAATTTCAAATATATATACAAGTTAACAAAAACCTTTAATATATTCAAATATATTAATGTTTCTTAGGCAATCATCATATTATCCAAACACATTTTTGTTGGAAGGTTTCTCCTTTAAATTTGTCAGCAGTACCCAACTCAGCCTCGACACTTCTTCAAAATAATTCAAGTCTTGTTGACAAATTTATCAATCACAAATAACCATGAGCAGTGCTTCATATATTCTTCGATCTCAAACATCCTCATGGAATTTTCATCAAGTCATTCACTTATCCTAAAACTCCCTCTAAGCTAGAGAGACATTCATTTTCCTTTATCCAAGTAACCAGGGGACAAGTCCATCAACTATCTTATTCTTCTAGTCACACATGCTTTTCCTTTTGCATCAACAATTCATCAAAGACTTCACCATTTCTTAACAATGTAATCTGTCAAACTTTAATGTTCCCTCTTTCCATCATTTTCAACCTCATCATTAAATTATCATCAAATATGAGGTAAGCATCTTCATCATCTTGAAGACTATGTACCCACAAAATTTTGACAGTAAGTACAATCAACCACAAGTATGAAGTTAATTATATCAACATCATGTCATTATAATCAAACTTTATACATAAAATAACCAAACTTAGTTAGGTTCATAGTCAACAAGGGTTACTTCTTTTACTTACAATGGTTTTTTTCGCAAACCTTAGATTCCATCACCAAGACTTAAAGTCATAGATATCATCAAAAGAAGCAAGTTAGTAATCCAATATGCTCTTAGAATTTCATGTCAAAATTTACTAGGGTTTTTGTTACAAACCCTACATCTCATTACTGAATATCAACAATCGAATTAGCAAACTAGTAATTCATATCTAGTGTTTCATTATTATTTACTCATATTAATATTATACTAAGGTTTTAACATATACCGTAGATCAAACCCCAAAAATTTTGAACAAACTAGGGTTTCAATTATGCGAAAGCTTATACACCTAGGGTTTCATTCCTATGACTTTAAATTTAACTATTACAAGGGTTTTGTTCATAAACCCTAATTTACCAAACCCTAAGAATCTAGGGTTTCATTATATATAATAAAAATTAATAACAAATCCTAAAAGACCAGGGTTTCATAACATTAACAAACCATAAACATTAAGAGTATAATTCCATTTCTAGGTTTTATCAACAAGCCCTAAGTAGACTAAGGGTTCCATTGTCAACATACCCTAAGCATCATGAGGCTAGGTATTTACAATGAACCCTAAAGCTTATGGTTTCCCCAAAAATTATCAAACAAGAGATAGTATGATAAGGATAGATTCAATATAATGATTAATCACCCTAACAAGAATCCTTACAATTCAAAACCATAAACATAAGAAAGTTAGTAAAACAAGACATATTTCAAAATGATCATATATTTTAATGAAGAATTTTAGCTACAAATTCTTATGGTCTTAGTCATATCTTGAGTTTCTCCTTTTAAAAACCTTGTATGGTTTCCTTGAAGTGCTCCTTATGAATTTATTCATAATATTTATACCTGCAATAATTATTGATAAATACAACTAAGAAAAATATGTGATACCAAAAGCATGACGTCAATTTGTTAATATAGGGTTTCTATGCAACAATAAAGTACATAATCCTATGGATTCCAAGTACACATCCTAGGTTTAGCAAAAATCAAATTATCTTCTTCTTTAATCAACACTAGAGTTTACTTGTGTAACACGCTCCTCCCACACTTACCATAATGTCACCATCGTAATCAATAAATATGCTCATATATCACAATAGAAAATACCTCTTATTACCATATGAAAATGTCAACCAAATCAGGGACCTCCATGTACCTCCCAACCATAGAGCGTTTGCCCAAACAGAGTGTCTTCAAGTATGAACAACAGATTTAAACAAGGGGGTCTCTTTCTTATCTGAGAATTGCTAAGAATCAGTGTTCCCCTACATCATAAGCTATCATACAATAAATTTTACCATAGATACATGGATATTCATTTATAGGAAAAAACATGAATAGAGCCGTACAACATCATTGATCGAATACATGCTCATAACTAGCATTACAACAAAAAAAATACCATGGATATAACAGAAATGAAATCCATACATAAACTAGTATATTTGCATATTGAATACTAAAGGAATGAGCTCTTCATTACTAAATGTAAAAAAACCAACCAGAGATGGGACTTCCACATTCCACCCGACCATAGATTAATTGAGATAAGTCTCACTTCATCCAATCACCCCTGTGCTATATTCCAAGCATGAATGTGGGACTTAATCAAACGCATCAATCACAATCAATCCAAGGCTTCTAGAGGCCAAACCACCTCAACCTTAAACCAATGATTCAACCTCACGGTCGGACATCACTAATAGTCACATATTAGTCTTTATCCAAGCTTCTCTTGGGCTCCAGATTGTTTGTTCCAACAAAGGCTGCAGGGATAGTAACTCAACCCCAACTGTTCTTGGGCTCCATAAAATTTTTCCACCCAATGCTCTAAGAGTAGTAAATCAACCCACCTAGGGCTCCAAAGCATTTGTCCAACCAAGGCTCCAGGACTAGTAATTCAACCCAATAGTTGTCTGTTGGGCTCCAGATCGTTTGTCCAACCAAGGATCTAGGAACTAATAACTAAACCCAACAACTAAAGGAATCATGAGAACCAACATGAAAACAATCAATGGAAATAAACCCGCAATCACCATGGCTATCCAAGAAATGAAAAGCCTTGGCACATTCACATGCATACCCATGCATGCCCAAACTAGTGAGGAAATCATACATGCAAATTTGTACCTGCACTTAGAACCTACTGTAGATGTTGATCTCGATGTCCTCTTCTGCTTTACTACTTTCCCTTTACTTTCTTGATCCAAATCTCCAAGTATGCCTCACTCTCCAAGAGTGCTCCAAGAATACTCTAAGTGCTCAAGAGGATGAGAGAGAGAGAGGGAGAATAGAAGAGAGCTCCAAAAATAAACTGAGCAAAATCTTCCAATTGATCCTCATAAGTCTTTCTATTAATGAGGCCTCTATTTTCTTCATTTTCCTCCTCACATGCAACCTATGACCTTTCACCTTCCTTTTCTCCTAATTTTCATTATTTCCATAAAGAAAATTCCAATTGATGCCCCATGCCTTTTCTAAAGCCTTTGCCATTGCCTTTTCCAATTTCCTTAGCCATAATAAATTGAATCAACACCCACTAAGATGTTTTTCCAACCATTCATCTTGGAATACGTGTTGCATCACCGTGGTCTTATATAAATTTTTACATGTATTTTTACTAGGGTTGTTACAGTTCTTCTTGCAAAAATCCATGATGACCTAGACAAACAGCTTCAGACTATTCATGTCTACTGCTCCAAGATGGGTATGACAGTTAATACCAACAAGACTAAATTCATGATCATTAAATCCAAAAATATAACCCATGGTAGTTTCATTTATTATAACTAATGCTTAGAGTAGTTTTCTTCTTATAAATATTTGGGTATTGAATTTCCTCATTAAATCAAATGGAACTATAACATCGAGAAAAGGATTATTGGAGGTTGGAAAGCTTATTATTAGCTTGAAAACAATTGTAGTTCGGTTGATCTTTACATTTGGAGTAACAAGAGTTTCCTATCTGATACTCTCACCACCCCTGTTGTCTTATACAGATGTGAATTTTGGGGTTGCAGTATATCCAAAGAGTCATGGAGGAATATTGAGATGATTCAAAAGAAATTCATAACCTACAACCTAAATATCAAGGCAAATACTCCCTATCCTATCCTCTTGATCAAAGTTGGTCTATCCCTATTGATATTATGGCTATGTTTAGATATATGATGTATAAGAAGAAGCTTTACAATACAGAATCCAAAAGGCTCCAAAAATTTGCTTCTAACTTATTCAAAACCCCCACCTTCGCCTCAAGCACGGGTGGCATAAGGATTCCTAGTCTTGGCTCAACCATTGGGGAATTAAGGAGGGGCTTAGTATGGGAAGCAAAGATAGTGTCAAAAATACTATTACCTCCAACTTTAAGGACAAGTTGTGGGACGATAAGAAGTTGGAGGGTAAAAGGAAGCTAAGATACTATAAGGAGGTGATCAAACCCACCCTTAATAATCAGAATTATCTCTCTATGTTAACTAGCACTAAGAAAAAAAGAAAATCGCTAGGATAAGAACTAATTCTCATGAGCTTCGAAGTGAGACCGAGCGGTTGTCTATTCCCAAGACTCCCTGGAACGATAAAATTTGTCAGATTTGCGATAATAAGCAGGTAGAAGATGAACAACACTTCCTTTTAGACTGTCTGACTCTTACTCACATCCGCTCTCAATTCCTTAACATATGCCACACTTCCAATATTCTTGAATTATTAAGCCAACCGACCTATAGCGATCTTGAAGAACTTCTTTCCCTTCTCTTTGATCATAGAAACAAGATTTTGAAGAATCACACTTAGATTCTTTTTCCTTTCTTGAGGTCTAATTGGTCGGTCTTAGTGGACGTTAATCATCATAATCATCATTAAAAATTACATTTTATTTAATGTGATTGATGATAACTTTATCTATATATAATGTTTCAAACATTAATTAAGTGCTTATTTATTTAGCAATTCATAATATTAAATATATAGATTTTTATAATATAATATTTTTAGTTTAATTTGGTGTAGTATATTTAGGGGATTCTTTGACTAGAATATAATTAGCAGAATTCTTTTGGTAATAATCCTGTGGGACTCCTTACATTGGTGAGACTGTTCGGTCTATTAATCAAAGGATCTGTGAGCATGTTGCCGATATCAAACATAGAAGATCTCGCTTGTCTGCCTTAGCTGAGCATGCAGAAAAAAATAACCATCATGTTTGCATAGAAGATGCTAAGGTCATTGCTAGGATCGACCATTTCCATCATCGTAAGTTGAGAGAGGCCATTGAAATAGAAAAATGACCCGTTAATCTCAATAGAGATGACGGTTGGAATATCAACAGGTGCTGGATTCCTGCCTTATATTCTTGATTTTTATCTTTTATTTATTCAGTTATTTTTATTTATTTTTATTGATTTCATCTAGTTTCATTTTTATTTTTATTTCTATTTATTTAATTATTGTTATTTTGATTGATTGATTGATTTATTTTATTTTTTATTATTTATTTATTTATTTTTATTCAAATTTAAATTAACAATAATATTATTATTATGCTTAATATTATTATTTATATTTATATTTTATATTTTATATTTTTGTTTTAGTCTTTTTTTTCTTTTTATTGTTATTCTTGTGTGTGTGTGTTTTTTTTAATTGCTTATTATTTATTTATTTATCTATTATTATTTTTATCTATTTAAATTATTATTATCTTTTTTTTTTTTTTTTTAACTTACTAAGGATATGTCGTTAGTTATAATGCTATTTTTACTTGAACCTTGACCCTTATAATTAGTTAAATATACGAATAAAAGTTATTTATATAATAATAATTTATTATTAAATAATTAAATCAATTAATTTAGTAAGAAATATATACATGTATATAACCACTATTGGTTAAATAACTACCATTACATTAGTTTAATTGACTAATGAGTTATATAAATATGTTCATTATTTTATAAATAAATAAATAAAAAATAATTAAATAAATAATGGAATAATTATTTTTTCAAAGTCAAACTAGCCGTTATCCTAATGGTTAGTTGAGCCATCTCTACATCTATTTATACTTAATGACTGATCTGATCTCTCACATAGTCCTAATGATGAACCACACTAGTTGGTTCCAAAGGCTTGGACCACATTCCATTTCATGTGATTATTACCAAAAGAATTCTACTAATTTATATGATGGATCACATAAACTTAGATTCCTGGAATATAACTCTTCCTAATTCTTAATATCCTATTATTTAAATTGTGAAAATAGATTTAATTACTTAAAAACTTTAAAGACATTTGAATTTATAAAATTAACAACTTGAAATTATAATTTTCTTAATTTCTAATGAAATTAATGTACAATTAATAAAATAGAATTTCAAAAAAATCTCAAAAAATCACTTTATTAAACTATTGCTTTTGTAAAATTAAAAGAATAAAATAAATAAATACTCACTTTCAAAACAATGTATTCAAAATATTCATAATATTCACAGAAGCCAAATTCCTAATAATATTCATAATTTTAATAGACGAGCCATTAATTTTCAGATTCATGTATTTTTAGAATTATCAAACAAATTTCAGTGCAACTAAAATGCACATAAATATACACAGTATGTCTATTGATAAGGATTATTATTAAAAAAAATTCTCTATTATATGTTTTTGTAGAGTAACTTTATTTACTTCTATCTCCAATGTTTCAAAGAAAAATCAATATCACTTATATTTCACAATCCTCTTTCTCATAGTATTGAATATTTATTTTATTTCTTAAAAATGAAAATAGCTATAATGATCACAATCCTCTTTCTCATAGTATTTAATATTTATTTTATTTCTTAAAAATGAATATAACTATAATACAGTTGAGCTTTATTTTGAGAAATTAGTATTTTAAAATTATGATTTTATGTAAATAAAAAATTCATTTATATTTCAGAATCTATAAGGTAAACTTAATATTTTTTTATAATATTAAATATTTATCTTATTTCTTTAAAAAAATAAAGTAAGTACAATATAATTCACTCACATTTCAATTGAACAAATCATATTTTAAAATTTCAATTTTATATTAATAATAATTTTAAAAAATCCTTTCTATAATAAAAATACATAAATTAACCAGATTTAATTTTTTTTAACTTATTACTAACCTTCTTGAAAATCTCACATTACAATTACATAAAACAAACTTATAATAACTTTGGTATAGAACATCCAACTCTCAAACAAGGTTTATAGAACATCTAACTCTAAGTAAAGCAGTTTCAAACCCTTGAACTAAGTACTTCATTATTTTAGAGTACTTTGGAACTTGATAGGAAATGGTTTATAAATTAATAAAAAAAATTGTAATATAGTTAATTTTTTAAAAGTATTTTTTATTGAAAAATAGTAATATATATTATATATAGTTGTTAAGAAGGTTGGTAAATTTTTATGTTTTTATATACCTTAAATAATATTTATCAAATATCTAAAACATACTAAAATCTATTATTTATTTAGATAACAATGACGGTAACAAATTATTTTTACACTGGTATAAATTACTTCTCTAACTATATTGTCTACAAATTCTCTGACTTTGACTAACTTTGAATGTTCATAAATTTTCTGGTTATTATTACCCACAAGATTCTCACTCTATATTCCTATCATATCACACCCGTAGATTGTCTCACTGTCATCGCAGATGGATGCTCATCAACCACAAATTAAGTGGCTGTGATACTATGTGTTTACGTTTATAACAATGTTAATGAACACTGTTGGTCAAAATTGAGGGATTTTTTATGTTTTTTTATTTGTTTTTTGTTTTGAGATTTTTTGCGGGAGATAAAAAAATATAACTGAACAGTGAAAGGAAAAAAGCTAGTTACAATTCGGCTGTGGAAAGCAAAGACATTAAAGAAAATGGGAGCAAATGATTAGATAAAAGGAATTAAATACCGTACACCGTCTTTCTGTATATTAGAGAAGAGTTGGTGTTGCAACTTGCAGTGTGCAGCCGTATGAATCGAGGTGGTCAAAGTGATATGAAATGTGGGGGAAGTGGGAAGGCGTAAGATTTTCAAATCAACTGTGTTGAAGATTCCTTGTACGATGACAAGGAACGTGCCTACATTCAAACATGTTTATCCTAAATGCATTGCAATGCCTCTACTATATAAAACACACTACTCGTTTTTTGTTTTGTTGGGCAACCTTATCCACTTTATTTGTAATGTTTCAAATATATGGAAGTACCATATATTTCACAATTCATGATACTAATTTACATTATATTAAGAAGATTATTCAAAATAAATTTAATAGAAATTGAGAGAAACCATTCTGTTTAAACTTGCCAGTTAAGCTTCTTGACGTATCAAGTTACAATTATATATGACAAACTTTCAATTTCATTCGCTTCAAGAAAACCACTAGATTTGGCAGTGGGTTACTCTAACTTTCATGACATCCCACATGACAAACTTCTAATAATTTGGTGTCAATATAAAATCCCCAGCGACCAACTTGGTCTCTTGCATTTGTCTCCTTGCTTGGAAAGGAGTGTTGTCCATAAATAATGGAATATTGTAACTTTTGCACTAAGTCAACAATGCCAGTCTTTTATTCTTTTTTATCATTTTCAAATTTAGTTTGTAAAATTTTACAAATTTTCATAAAACTACCTTTCTTACTCTAGGAGAGAACAAGTTTCAGCTTCCTAGGGAAGACAAAGACATGAAGGAGAAATGGAATAAAAAGAAACCTATTCGATAAATTAATTTGAAATTATAGCGATCCCGAGAAACTGGAAATATCACATGTTTCCAATTATGCAGCAGTTTTGCCATTGTGAAAGCATCGATATTGAATGTCAAAAGCGTCAAGTTTCAACTTTGGGGACCGATCAGGGAGACGTCCTGAATCGAACTTGAGAGAAAGGAGAGTAAACGTGGAGGAAAATATTAGTGCAGGAAAATATTAGAAGCTGTGGTCCGGATTATCATGGTTGGTTTGGGATATTCAACTTAATATGAGGGGTAAAATAGTTGGTTTCAGTAAATTTACATTTTATTAGAATTTGAAGTTAACATATTTAAAAAAACTTATTATGAAAATCACTTTTTGAAAATTAAATTATTAAAACTAAATTCTTCATAATAGCATTTTATTAGTGAGTAACATTGAATCAAGTTTCACACAATTTTCATTCAAACTTAGTAGGAAGGAATAGATTTTCTTTCTGACCCTTGTAATACAAGAGGAAGAGCTTCTTTATTTCAATGATCTGTCAAACATATTGGAAAATCAAATGTGTTCTTGCAAAAGCATTGTTAAGTATGCAGGAAAAACAAATCAATTCTTCCCTGTTGTTGCTCCAGCAGATAAAACAGGATATGAGGGAAATGACAAAGGCAGAGGTACAAGTCAATGCGAGAATAGCAAGGATGGAGCGGCGACTTCTCAATATGCAGCAAGCTGAGATGCCAAGGTCAACTACAAAAGACCCTGCACTTGTTTATTCATCAGATGGTTAACTTTTTTACAAGTTCATTTTTAATGTTTTTTGAGGATATTAAGTCTACTCTTTGTTTTATATGTAGTTTTTATGGACATAGTAAAGGATTATTCGCTGTTAGCAAAAGGAAAAAACAATACCAATTTTGGTTGGCCAAGAGACCTAGTTTCCTTCGAGCAGGTTGAGGCTACCAACAATTGAATAATTTGTATAGCAACTTGCTCTTTGTAAAATAGAAAATAGACAAGTCCTACGAAATTTAAAAAATTAAAAATTAAAAAATTAAAAAAATTAAAAAATTCACACAATTAAAAAAAAAAGTTTCACACAATTTTATTGATAATATTTTGTTAGTGAATAGATGGTTATTCTATCTAATAAACAAATTGAGACTAACTTTAGCATAACCTGATGATCGTATCTCATTAGTGAATAAATAGTTCTTCCATCCCATAAACAAGCCTACGCTAACGTTACCATGGCCTAACCTCAATCAAGTTTAAATCAACCAAAAAAAATATCATATAGATTGTCTCTCCTGATGTGTATGTGGACCCTTTTGCAAGGAAAAGAATTGGTATACACCATATTGGAGTCGACGTAGCAATAAATACAAGTGCGGACATATTCCTCTAGACCTAAATAGCAATCTGAATCTTGAATTATTGAGATATGGTAGATTGGGCAGTTGACCTATGGAACAAGGGTAGGAAATTGCACACGGTCATTATGCACAGTTATTATTCCATACAGTTCGTGGTGTTGTGTGTATATATTTCCATCTGAACTTTGTCCGTCTACAATATCCTCTCAAAAAAAACCTGAGGAACCATGGAAAATAACCCATGAGGATTGAAGAAGCTAGAGAGCGGATTAAGCGTTGTGAATAGATCTGGCGGAGAGTCAAACGGACGTGAGTATTCGAGAAAGTATTTAATGTCGACGGAGCAATTAGCTCAGAGGTTTCCTTCGTCGCAGTACAAGGGTGTGGTTCCTCAACCCAATGGACGACGAGGAGTGCAAATTTATGAGAAACACCAGCACGTGTGGTTAGGAACATTTAACAGAGAAGAAGACGCAACTCGGGCTTATGACTGAGCGGCCCTCAAGGTCCAGGGTCGGGACGCCACCACCAATTTCAGTTCGGTGGGAGACGACGATTTGGAAACCTAATTCATGAGGGAGCACAACAAGGAACGAATCCTGGCACTAGTACATTTGGGGGAAATTTCGACACTTGGTTCTGACACTTTTGACCAAATGTCATAAATTTCCCCAAATTTTTTCAATCCCGCCTGAAACCATCACTATACCGACGTCTAGAGAAAAGTGTCGCAATACTGACACTTAGACAAAGTGTCGCAATTGCGATGTTTGGAGGAAGACGTTGCAATTGCGACACTATGCCCCAAAGCGTTGCTATTGCGACGACTGCTTCCAAACGTCGCAATTGTGACACAATGTCTAAGTGTCGCAATTGCGACATTTGGAGGCATCCGTCGCAATAGCGACGCTTTGTTTGTGACACAATGTCTAAGTGTCGCAATTACGACGTTTGGAGGCATCCGTCGCAATAGCGACGCTTTGGCCGCCGTCAGTATAATGACACTTATATGCCTTTGCAAAAATGGTTGGCTTATAGAGCAGCGCGAGGAGTAGTTCATGGAGGCACCTTTGCGATTGCGAATAATTTGGAGAGAAAATAGTAATAATGAGAGAGGCTCCTTTAATTGTGTCTTTGATTTGTGAAGGTATGGATTGTCCAGCCTGCAATTCTATGCTATCGAGAAAGACTCGCAATCCTCTGGAAACAAGAGTGTTGTGAAGATGCCTGGCGAAGAAACGGACATCGGGTTCACGACTGTTGATGAACACATCGTAGTTCGACGAAGAAGGCACCAAGGAGGGTATTATCAGTGAATGAGGGATGTTGAAATATTAATTTCAACTACCCTGTCCTCTGGCCGCTTTCTAAATTTGTTTGAATGGCTCTATCAAACAACCGCTTTCTAAAACAGATGAACAATCAATTTTGGTTTTGAAATCATAGTCCTTGCACACTTAAAAACAGAGCGTTGTATTGTTTTGGAAACAGAGCAATTTAATAGTAAACGCGGGAGATTTTAATTCAGAAGAATGTGGTCCCACAGACCACAGACCAAATCAGCCATCCACGTGGAAGCAGGCGATTTGATCGCATTATTTTTTGGCCCGTCTGCATTGTGGAATTTTAGACCCAAAACATTATAGGGCGGAATTAATTTGATTTTCGCGTTACATTTTTCCTCCATACGCAAAGCCAAAAAACGGACCCGAATTTTTATATGGCGTATTCTATGAAGTTTTCGCATCACAAATTAGGGTGACATCAGTAGGCTATTTTGGAACACGAATTTGTGATTGAAATCAGGTTTATTTTTTTTGAAGTCCGGACGTATGATATAGTTTTATTAATATTTTTTTATAAGTTTTGTTTCACTGCCCGATAGTTATTTAAACCATTGGCTCATATATAACATATGCGCAAATATTTCACTTTGGGAATTTGTAATTGTTGAACTCTTAGTTAAACTGAGAGGGGGGGGGGGGTGAATCAGTTTAACACATTCATAGACTTTTAAAACTTTTCCTTTAAAACTTATTTTACTTTATTAACACCTTCATTTCATGATCAACATAATGTGTGAGCAATCTTTATTTATGAGCAGCAATTAATAAGCAGATTAGATAATGTACCAGCAGTCTTAATATGTTAGCAGCAAGTATTAGCAGAATACATGTATCATATCAACACATAGACATCATGCACATAGACACCAGATATACGTGGAAACCCATAAAGGGAGAAAACCACATCTTATTATTGTTGTGATGCAAAGGCAAGCTCCAACTCCCTCTCACCACTGATTTTCTGCAGGCACCAACCTACAGGAGGCTCCAACCTCAATTATGCAAGCTACAACTTGCAAGGAAGCTCCAACTCCCATCTATTTTCTGCAGGCACCAACCTACAGGAGGCTCCTACCTCAGTCAGCTACAACTGACATTTTATCAAGCTACAACTTGATTTGGAAGCACCAACTCCCATCTATTTTCTGCAGGTACCAACCTAAAAGAGGCTCCTACCTCAGTCAGCTACAACTGACATCTATCAAGCTACAACTTGATAGGGAAGCTCCAACTTCATTACTTTTTCAAAAGAAAAACACTTGCTGATTTACCTTGGATATCAGCCCTGTTCTGTACCTTCTTCTCTGATGTTCATCAACTCTTATAACAGATGTTCTATACCTTCTTCTTTGATGTTCATCAATTCTTATATCAAACCTGCATCATCTCTGCTCATCCCCTTCTTCTTCTTTTCTCATCTCCTCCTTATTCACATTCTTCTTGCAGCTTGCTTATTCTCTTCAACTCTCTTTAATTCTCCTTCAAGCTATTAAGCTTACACCAAAGGAACTGGCTCTGATACCAATTGTTGAACTCTTAGTTAAACTGAGAGGGGGGGGTGAATCAGTTTAACACATTCATGGACTTTTAAAACTTTTCCTTTAAAACTTATTTTACTTTATTAACACCTTCATTTCATGATCAACATAATGTGTGAGCAATATTTATTTATGAGCAGTAATTAATAAGCAGATTAGATAATGTACCAACAGTCTTAATATGTTAGCAGCAAGTATTAGCAGAATAGATATATCATATCAACACATAGACATCATGCACATAGACACCAGATTTATGTGGAAACCCATAAAGGGAGAAAACCACATCTTATTATTGTTGTGATGCAAAGGCAAGCTCCAACTCCCTCTCACCACTGATTTTCTGCAGGCACCAACCTACAGGAGGCTCCAACCTCAATTTTGCAAGCTACGACTTGCAAGGAAGCTCCAATCCCATCAATTTTCTGCAGGCACCAACCTACAGGAGGCTCCAACCTCAGTCAGCTACAACTGACATTTTATCAAGCTACAACTTGATGTGGAAGCACCAACTCCCATCTATTTTCTGTAGGCACCAACCTACAGGAGGCTCCTACCTCAGTCAGCTATAACTGACATCTATCAAGCTACAACTTAATAGGGAAGCTCCAACTTCCTTACTCTTTCAAAATAAAAACACTTGCTGATTTACCTTGGATATCAACTCTGTTTTGTACCTTCTTCTCTGTTGTTCATCAACTCTTATATCAGACCTGCATCATCTCTGCTCAGCCCCTTCTTCTTCTTTTCTCAGCTCCTCCTTATTCACATTCTTCTTGCAGCTTGCTTATTCTCTTCAACTCTCTTTAATTCTGCTGCACACTCTCTTCTTCTCTCACTCTTTTTTTTTCTTCCCCCTTCTCCCTTTGGATATTACCCTATTTTATACAAAATAGCTTCATGGCTGTTTGTATTCTACTAGGAATTTGAAATGGACAGCCATGTCTCTTTGCCTTCTGCCTTCTCATTTCTTTTCCAGCTCACTCAGAAAAATGTAACTGTAGGTGCTTATTTTAATCTTACAGTGGGATATTTGTTCTCTTCCGGAGACTTGCCAATGCATCACAAACAATAAAAATCAATTAAAACATTTACATTAAAATTACAATGCGAACTCTAGCTCAACTCATTTAGTCTTTTGGCTCACTGCGCGTTTGTCTTTTCTTTGACTGTGTCTGTCTTTTCTGTGACTGTGTTTTATCTCTTTTCAGCTCTGTTTTCTCTTCTGCCCTTTGCTGTGGTGTAACTGTTGCATACGTGTAAATATGCCTTTTATATCAGTGTATTTTATATAAATATGTAACAACTGGCAATAAGTCTGGGCAAATTATAGCCCTTTACACACAGCAAGTGTCTTGTTGATGTGGTGAGTTCCGCAAGTGGAACATACATACACCACAGCAATCGTTGTATGTTAACAATCGCCCTCCACCTTAGGCTGAGGCCCGAGGGTCCACAGACCACGCGACATATTTCAATATAATTGCAATCATTACATAAAACAACTCTCGGTGTTTATAACACCTTTTTAATAAAACATTATTCACAATCCTTGTCATGAACTATCAACAATAAAACCCTTTCTTATGTAACTTTCGGTGATTTAATAATAGACCCATTTAACATAAGAAACAACCTTTTGGGCCCACTTCCCGATCTTTGTCTATCCGTCGATGCGATGAGCTGCCTCCGATGTGATGTATCACTCTTGATTACTTCCGATTGCGATTAATCACAATCGTAAATCGCATTTTCAAGCTTCGCTGCCACACTTTCACTCCGATGCAATTGACCAGTGCCGATGTGATTAGACCTAGAACTCAAGCTATATATGAGTTGTAGTTTATATACCAATCGGGTCCGGATTTCCAATCCCAATCGAAACTCTTATATTCTCCGATGCGATTGACCAGTGTCGATGCGATTAGACCTGGAACTCAAGCTATATATGAGTTGTAGTTTATATACCAATCGGGTCTGGATTTCCAATCGCAATCGCAACTCTTTGTTGCATGTTCCGATGCTCTCATAATCTCCGATGCAATTATGCTGGACTTCAAATACGTTAGAATTATAATTCATACATCCATCGGGTCCGGAACTTCCAATCGCAATCGCAAGTCTTTTAATATGTGTTGCGATGGTTTGTTTCTTTCCGATGCGATTAAGCCAGATTTCAAACTTATCAAGCCACTATTTATATGCCTTTTCGGGTTCGGAACTCAATCGGAACTCTTGTGTCACTATGTTCCGCTGCCAACCTTTTCTCCGATGCGATTGGGTGAGGGTCCCACTTTATATTACTTCCTTTCCATTGATCATAACGCGCTCCACTTAAATATATATATTAATGTATATGCCTTGGACCATTGCAAAATATGAAATGCCCGACATTTAAATGTATTGTGATGGATATATATATATGTATATATATATATATATATATATATATATATATATATATATATATATATATATATATATATATATATATATATATATATCCTCCAGCAGGTTAGGCGATTCCCAAAATAACGTTTGTATATATATATATATATATATATATATATATATCTGTGTGTGTGTTTATATATATACTTTGCCGCTTGGGGTTATGATATTCCCAGACTAAGGTTTATGTATAAATATGTAACGCCCATCGGGTAATGATTCTCGGAATATTATATATCTGTCCTCTGGGTTGGGCGATTCTCGAAATTATAACGGCTCTACCTCTGCCTCTGCTACTCTGTCACTATGCCTCTGCCTCTACTGCTGTGACAACTGCTCTGCCTCTGCCTATCTCCTTTATATTCGCTTCCACTGCCTCTGCTTGTCTCCTTTGCTGTCTCCTTTGCATGTCTCTGCTATCTCTCTGTTTGCTTCCTATGCTCCTTGGCTAATGTTTCAGGTGCTCCTCCTTTGTCATCTCCTTTGCCATCAATGACAACTTTTCCAACAGTAATGTGGGCCCTGAATACTTTAAATAGGTTTGGTTTAATAATTTTTTGTTTTGTTATTATATGTAATAGCATGTGTTTTAAAATAGCCCGAAGGATAATGTAAAAGGAAAAAGGGCGTATTATGTTATTTTAAAACATATACATTAGACAGTTTAAAAGTTTTGAGGATTGCACCCCCCATGCAATTGTTTGTTTATAAGATTATATGATACATGTGAGATAAAGGTTTATTATTTATCATATATAAATAAATTTTATCAATATTGTACATTTACATTTTTATGAGGTGATGTTATAAGTAAATTCATAAATATCTCTTTTTAATCCTCATTTTACTCCATGAATATGTTTGGAAATGAAATTTCAATAGATTAATTTTCTCCTAACCTATGTATCATTAATATTGTACATTTACATTCTTAATTATGAGGTGATGTTATAGGTAAATCCATGAATATCTCCTTTTAATCTTCATTTTATTCCATGAATATGTTTGGAAATGAAATTTCAATAGATTAATTTTCTTGCTATTATATGTTTTACAAAGATATGGTAAGGAATTCTCTCTTTTTCTTCTTAGAAGTAATTATATATAAAATTTTTTTTTTCAAAATAGATTAAAAAAATTATATGAGAAAAATTATTAATTCATCAATGTGTGTGTGTGTGTTGTGAGGAATAATTTCATAGTTCAACTTAATGGTTCATTATATAATCATGTGATCATCACCAATGATATATCTTAAAAAGCAACTGAAAAGCCATGTGTACAAAATCAATGTATACTCTAGAGAGTGGTTCTCATATCACTATGTAAATTGTTGTATGCTACTTCAACAAAATTATAAGATAAACTTTAATACACATCATATATGCACCATAACAATTGGTGCAGGGTAAAACCCACCTGCCACACCTTTGTACTCGATCCAATTTTCTCTGTCAACTCTTCTAGCTGTGGGAGTTTCCTCCAAGGATCATAGTACCCCCAAGGCCTGTTATCACCCTAGTAATTCTCAGGTTGTGGGATGGGGATTTTTGTAGTTAAGAACACCAGGGGTAACCAAGAACTTCTTTGGGAGTTCAAGATCTAGCCTTCTTGAACTCCAGAGAGGGATCTCTTCGTATGATTTAGCTTTGTTTTAGTAACAGATATTAGGCTAGCTATAATTGTGTATTTGGGTTTGATTTTTAAAATATTGGTGGGAATAAAGAGATTTCAAGGTAAACCAGAAGGATCTACCAGAATATTGGGCAATGGAGTCAACTCTCTAGGCAAGCAGAACTAAGAAATAAGGCTCAGAGATGCAAATGTGCTAAGGGCAAGATAGGTGACCTTCTAAGGCTATGTATAGACTTGATTTGATGGAGTGGATGGAATCTAAGCAAAAGGGCACTTAAGAATCCTTAAGCTACAGAGAAGAAGATTGAATAATGGGATGTAACTGGGACCTAGAGCAATTAAGAATTCTATGGTCCAGTTATCAAGTAGAAAACATTAAAATGCCAACAAGTTTCGAAACAGGGAGCTTATTATCACTAATCCTGTTTAATTTTTCCTTAGTTGATCATTATAGACTAGAAAAACATAATATGAATGAATGTAAACTTTAAAGAAATACACTAAAAACAAGGAAAGAAATGAGAGTTATCTTGTCACCACGAGAATCCTTAGCTATGATGTCTCTAATCTCTTTCCAGTCTACTGCTTTCACTAATTGACTCACCAACTTCAATATAACCAGCAAATAAGACTATAGTTGTCTTGAGAAATTTTATTCACACTGAATACTTCGAATTGCGAAGTATTTATACAAAAAACTGTTTACAAAATATCTCAGGAATTGAGATAATGTTTTAATAAAAAATAGGAAAGAAAATTTAAAAAGAGGGACATCTGCAAAATAGTTTGCAAGCTGTTACCTTTTTACAAGAAAAAATAGAACTGATTATTCTAATTTGAACTGATTGTTGTTGTGCCCTTTAACCCTGTATTTTTACCATTTGAGGTAACAATAAAAAATGAATTTCCAAGTGAATTTCCTGTTTTTTATCCATTAAATTCACAGCAGATCTGTGAATTATTGCCACTTTTCTGCAGAGGGGATCTTCATAGTCTTCAATTTTCTGTAACTTTCATCTGCCTCTATATACGTGGAAAAGTTAGGCTTCATAGTGAACATATGCCTGATCTCATTATCTAAAAAGAACATATTTTCAAAATACTGAAGAAGTATTTGGCCTGTTGGTGATCCTTGAGGTAGTGGTTGTCTGGCTTGCTATTTTGCATGATTTTTTATTTTTAGATCATAATATTTCTAAGGCATTAACTTGTCATTCAATGCGTTAATATCAAACAAACCTGCTTCTGACAATGTTTTGTATTTGGCTAAAAATCTTGAGATGGATACATTCATGTCTTTACACCGGTCCTCTAGATTACGCATTATGTTTCTTTTGTTTAGGACCTTTTTGATTTGAAGAATGGTTTATGTTCTATCAACAATTTTCAATTCTTCCAACTCTTCCCTGGTTTTACTGTTTAAAAAATCTATGAGTTGGATTGCTTGGGCTGGTTTATTGTCAATTTCCCTCTTAGTCTTGTCAATCTCTGCATTAGCAACTTGAAGTAACTCCCTCTATTCATAAATTATCCGAATTGAAGGCCATTGAGAATGAATGCCTTCAATAATTTTGGTCCATAAATGATTTTTTTTATAGGCCACTTGATCTGTAAGATTTACTTGTGCTTGCAGAATCTTTACCTGTTCTTGTAGTCGATCGACCCTTTGCTCATGTCCTTTAGAAGTAATCAAGGCATCATTTTTGGAATTTTCTAAATTTTTAATAATGCCTTTCAAACTAAGAATCTCTTTATCTTTAATAGATATGTCCTCCATGGCTTTGATCATGGCTTCTTGGTCTTGTAGTGTGCTCCTCTGTGAGGATGAAGAAGAAGAGGTAGAGATTTCCTAAGAAGTAATTGGCACTGCAGTTGCTAGTACTCCTTTCGGTGCCAAGTGTTCTACCAAAGTAGATGGTATAGCAGTGTTTACAGTGGGGATCACTATACGAATGAACATTGGTTGTGCTTTTCTTAGTTCTTCATTCTCTTTCATTAGAGCTTCTATTTGACTTTCCATTGTTTTTATCTGATCTTTCATTTGATGTACAACCTGCTTTAATTCATCATTCTCTATTTTTTGCTGTAGAATTTCTTTTGCTTGAGAGTTTTCACTCTGAGGCTACTTCAATTTTTTTCTAAGAGTAGATATATCCTCATTTTTCTGTTTAATTAAGACTTTTTCCCCTTCAATGTTGGTTGGGTCACCCCCTGCTTCAATCACTATATCTTCTAGTGCTTTTATTCTTAAATTATTAGCATACACTGAGGCTTTGTCCAACTTCATTTGGTTTTTGAGGTTAAGCACTGTTTTCTCAAGCCTAATTGATTTCATAGTTTTACTGACAATTTTGGAATATAGCATTTCAGTGTCACTGCGATGAAATTCAATTTGATCTAATTCATGAATGGCATCTGCATCCACTTCAAAATCTGTTTTGGAATAATCTGCCACTGAATTTGGCTCAGCCATTGTAGGCTTCAAGAATGACATTACCAATTTATTGGATGAATAATCAAATATTGAAAGAAGCCTGTCTTTGTTTCCAGGCTTTTCCTTAAGAAATCTAGAATAAGCTTGATTCTTGATCTCTTCATTCTTCTCTTTAATCTGTCTGAATTTGATCTAAATCGTTGACTCTATATTGTCAGTTTCCTAAGAAGGAGGCAAATCAACAGTAGCCTGGTTTTCCTTCATGATTGTATCTTTTTGTTGTGTTCCAATTTTTACATTTTGAAGCTCTTTTAATGTTTCAGTGACTATTCTTGTTGCTTCATCATCTTTTTCAAAATTTACAGCCTTATCCTTTTCTTCTTCAATTGACTTACTTCTTTTACTATAAGGAATTCTGATTTTTTTTTCCTCAATAGTCTCAGCTATGAAACTATCTCCTTCTCTGTCTCTTTTATGTACATTATCAGTATCTTTGCTTGTAGAAGCCACCTGTGTTTGTTCAATCTGTTTTCCTTTGCCATTGTCTACCTGTATTACCTGTACTGCTTGTGAATCATCATCAGATAGGGTGTTTGGCTCCCATTCAATTTTATTTACATATCTTTCAATATGGGGCTTAGGATCATGCAAGTAAACAGGCAACTCACATTTTACCCTTGTTGTACTCAAAATACCTTATGGGTCATAATTCCATGTAAAAATACATGGGAACTTATACTCTTTAAGTTTGACATTTATCTCATTGGCAGCTTCTCTGTTATTCACAATGAATGGACCAATTTGATTTTTCAACTCAAATTGGGTCTTTTTCCTGGAAGCTATGAAGTTGATTTCATCTACATTCAATAGTTGTCTCAGATATTCTAAAGAAAATATTCTTGTAGTAAAAAATCTGGGTAACGTATATGGGGCTAGGGATGATCCATACACTCTGATTTTTGTATGATTTTTATATAAATACCAATCTCTAGTTTTTTAGCTCTCTGATAACTGCAGAATTCTTCTTGTCTCATCACTGATCCTAGGGATCTCTTCTTTTTCCAAGAGATACATAGCAGAGGCTATAAATGAGTCATTGAAATCTATAAAACTATACTCTCAATTCCATTTCCTTAGAATAGATGACCAAAATACTACTGATAGAACTTTTCCTTCTGCATCCACTTTCTAACATTCAATTGGAAACTTATCTGTTTGATAATATAGGAAGAGGTGGAGTAGATAAGAGGAGTATCTGAAAACTCCTTCTTCTGATAATCTAGATAACTGATAATGCATACTTTCAACAATAAATCTAGCAAAATTGAACTGAATGGATGATGATTGACCAGGGCTTAGAATTGAAAGAAAACCTAGGATAGCCACATCAGTGAATTCATCACTGGTGTATCCTAGTATGAAGGAGGGCATTGAGACAATCTGTCTAGTCTCATCTGGGAAATCAAAGGTGTCGAAAGGAGGATTTAAATAAGGAATATCAACTTGATTTGGACAAAAATTCTGGTATATTTTGAATCTAGTATTGAAATCCAAGTCAAGATATATTTGGGTTAAATCTTCTATTGATAGGGAAGCAGAATTGGGGTCATGATTCATTTGCAGCATGGAATTTATCGACTCTTCAGTGATGTAAACATGATCTCTTTTTCTTTGTTTACAATACATCTTTGTTTTGGCATATAATAGGCTTGGCATAATCTGATAAAGTCAGGAACAAAATGAGTGAGAGGGACAATATATCTAGGCAGATTGGATTCCCAAATTGGAATATCTTTGTCACCCTTTTCCACTGATTTGCCATAGCACCAATTATAAACATCAAGAAGGTTAAATTCTACATTAGGGTCTTGTATTCTATATTCCAGATCAACTAAAGGGCTATTCTCTGGAGAAATGAATAGAGGTTGGACTGGTCTGACCACTTCTGTAGAATCAACCGTGAGTGCAGGAGTTGGTTTGTCGATTTTGAAGGACATAGGCTGAGGAATCTTTGAAGAAGACTTCTTTTGAGATTTTGGGCCTCGATTCTTGGGGGTTACCTCTTTCTTCGTCATTTTTAATATGAACGAAGCAAGCTTAAATGGTTTGCTAAGTTCCTTTACGAGAAACAGGGGTTTCTTGGCGAATTTCTACTGAAAATTGGGTTTATGAGCAGAGTTTTTAGGAAATTCAAGGAATTTAAAGCTCAGAATGTGTAGTTAAAATCAATTTCAACAACAAAACGAACCAGGGTATGGAAAAAACTGCAAGAAAGGGAAATTAGGGATTCCAGGGAAATTTTGACAGAGTTTCCCCTGAAAAATGGACACTTTTTTGTAGTAGCTTTGGTAATTATTTGAAATCGACAGGAATTTTGAAATCTCAGAGGGCAAGTTCGAAGAAAAGTACTTGGAGAACCAGCAAAATTCGGTTGAAGACGTTACAGAGGTGCTCAGTCTTCAATTTTTTGAAAATGGCTTCGCAGAGGACAATGTAGTACTTTGTAATGGAAATTCAAGGCAATGGGCATAGAAAAATGGTACTGGTAGGTTTAAAATGGCTCTGGAAAGTTTCTCAGGGTTCAAACGGCATGATTTTGAAGAAAAACGGTTTTGCAGTTTTTACAGGTTTAAAGCGAAAAGGTGAAAATTTGAATGAAAAATATAATTTTAATGTATTAAACGATGGTATAACCATAGTTAAATGACATTAAAATTGGGTTAAATGGGTGAGGTTTAGGGAATATCGCTAGTGGTATTCTCGCGGGTAAATGGTGGTAAGCAAAAATTATCTTTTCGAACGCGATACAATGTGGTGGCGACACGTAAGCACGGGGTGGTTTGGAAAAACCACCCATTTCGTGTGGATTTGCCAAAACATCAAACGATTACTTTATGAGCGCGAAAATGTATTAGCGCCATCGGATCTGGATTCAACGAGCGAACGACCATGATCAAAAGGAAAGGTGTGGAGAAAAGGTAAGTTATCTTGTTCACTTTAGGCCATTGATCTTGGGAGATGAAGGATAGATCGGACGGTCGGAATTTTACACGATGGGGAGAGATAAATGTATTAAAAAAATTTGCGCAAGTGTATTACTGTAGGATCAAATGGATTCTAGGGATTGGACGGTTAAAAATGAATCCAACGGGAGAAGGTTTAGTTTAGTCATATATATAGAAATGACTTATTCTTATTGGAAAATCAAGTGTTCGGAAGGATTACCAAGGCTTCGAACTGTGGTTAGGGTCTGGGATTTAGGCGTAATGTATGCGGGGAAAAGGTAAGGTTAAGGTTCTAACCTTAGGTTAAAGGACTTGGGGCAGAAAATATACAAGGAAAAGGGTCACTTTTATTGAAGTTTAGTTTAGATGAAACTTCAGGTGATTTTTGATTTAAAACATATAGAACATATGTTTTAAACTTTTTCTTCATATATTTTATTTATATGGTAAATCAAATCAAGAAAACTTAATCACCATAGGGGCGGGATTAAATATACGGATAAACTTTTAACCAAAGGGGTTATAAGGGGAGTTTTATTTAAGCATGTGGGAATAAAATACTTTGGCTTAAGTTATAATAAGTGGGCTTTTGGGATTTATTTATAAAAGGAGTTATATAATAGGAAAAGGTCAATTGTAGGGAGTTAATACATAAGTTAGAGTTAATATGACAAGGGGACAATGTATATTCAAAAACACATAAATATAACTAAGAAAGTGAAGATTAAAAAGCAAATTTGCATTATAATAACTTCATCACTTAGACTTAGGATAAAATGTGATTTTGAGGGCTTTGTGATTTGAAATGATGTAGGAAGTTAATCAAATGAGTATTAGAGTATCTTTAAGTAAAAATGAAGTTTTACTTAGGATTTTTTAGGGGAAATGAGTGCATGAATGGTAAATGATGTGATTTAGGGATTAACATAGACATTTCACACTTTCAACTGATCAGTCATAGAGCCTTGGGTCCGGTCCCAACAAAATTCAAGGAAATGCCTTGAGCCTTTATGACTGATAGTCTAGAATGTTTCATGACTATGGGAAGGGGAAGTTAGTTATTTTGCAGCCCATGATGAATGATATTTACATTGAGACTTTTCACCTTCTTCTACCTACCCATCTTACCATGCTAACATTTCTTTCTTCCTTTGTAGTAGGTGCATTTAAGCTAGCAACCTTCACAGCATTTATTCTTTCTGAAAGCAAGTAAAACTATCTAATTTTACACTTATTTCATCCATGAATCCAGATTAAACTGTTGGATTCACTTTATTTCTCTACCTAACTATTGAATTGTTAGGATTAAATTGTCTAACAACTCATTATTCTATATCTATAACAAAGGAAATTGAAACAATGACAAGTTAAGATTGAACTGTTTAACTCATCATGGACTAATGGCATTTATTCACACTCTGCCATAGTCAAAAGGTAAAAAGTAGTGGCATTTATGCTTGCTCACTTTCATGTTTTATTCATTTTTTTCTTTGGGGTATCTTATTTTTTCTAAGTCCTTTGATTTTTCTTTTAGGACTTTTTTACCCTCTTTTTTTTTTTGATTTTTTTTTTTTTAACAAAAAATGTGAATACAGCTTACAGAATGCAAAGTATGTACAAATTTACAAAATTACCAATAGTCAAGTCAAAATTATGACTCCTATATTATAGGTTGCTAACAAGGCCTATGCCATGCCTTCTCACATGCGAAACTTATTCACTTGATGGTTCTAAACCATACTATAAGTCCCCACGTTCTATGGTCTAATCCCCATCATACCTATCAACATTCAACCGCTCTTTACACACCCTGAATATAATGACTAGCCTACTCTCATTAATATATACCCCAATAAACACAAGCCACTTAGGAATTAAACCCCAAAACCTTGGGCTCACTCATTTTACATATTCGAATGTATTAACTGCCGGACCCTCTCGTATTTCAACCGTGATGTTTAATGTATGTCGACCTTGTCAATTCAAACTTCTTCACTTGGTTTCAACCAAACACATGACCATTCACATAATTATACAGTCCTCCTTATTATAATCTCTGCCAATCATCAAAGATTGTAACAAATCTCGACTTTGGTCTATAACTCAACGATCATACATAAACCATTCTTGGCTCCATAGTAATTTACCTCTCAATCTGACGGTCGATGGAGCATCGCGCCAGTTTGGAGGATCCAATGGACACAACGAAGTCTTGCGTAACAAACACGCCCAAGGGTTAATCTGCGATGACAACGGTTTTATAATTCTTCCCTCGGCCACGTGTCTCACGGAGACATATGTCACGTCCTTTTCACCAATTCTTCTTACCACCTCCAAACTTGCGTGATATCGTCGATTTTCCAAACGGTGGTTTTGCTGTGCACTTTGGTCACAGTGCCGCCTCTTATCTTCCAGGTTCCGTCGAGCTTTCTTTTATTGTACTCCTCCTCCGCTCCTTTGACTCGCATATTCCTGTACTAGTTTTTTTTCTTCAATTAAGGACTCGCACTCCATAAGGTTCCTTCACACGCCGGTTCTATGTACATGGTAGCACCAATCGAACCTTGAATCGAAGGCTCGAGCACAATTCTCTATTACACTGTGGGGAGATCCATAATTTGGACCTATCTCCCCTCTCCACCATGGAATTTCCCACTGTATTACATGAGTCTCGACCACAACATTTCCATACCACTGTCCAATGCCACACCATCCACTGTCATTACACTTAACAAGGGTTATCACACAACTTTATTCATCTGGCAATTCTTACACTAAGTTAAACTAATATCCAATGGGTTTGGGAAAGGATAGAACCTCTCACATAGAGGCTAGTAATTCAGGAAAGGACTCGGTTCCTCTTTTAACATACAGGACCCCATTAAACCACAATTATCGAGTATGTATTCCAGACTACTATACAGTTGATTATCGGGACACAGAAACCATTCACACCATAATTAACTCGACAAATGCACAATACCATTGAAATAATTCTACATTTATGCAGTGAAGTACTTAAAACTTTGGCTCGACTAGATCTTCGAATTACTTGGCCCTTCTCCTCTACTTTGTCTCTACGACAGTCCTACACAGCCTATGCGGTTCTCTATGCAGGTCTGCCTTATTATGCCTATAAGGCTTATTTTTATACAAACCCTGAATCGACTCAACTCCTCTAATGCTCAAAACTCTTCATATCTCTAACTTTGATACTAACCCTCTGACAGATAGAGACGGACTCCTAAAATTAGCTTAACTTTTGAAACTGACTATCTCTTTAGGTGCCCATTAATCATTCGGGCAGTTACATTTTCTTCTCTAATTAACTAAAAATAACTCAACTATGAATAAATACATGGGGAAATAAAACATGAGACCCCCCTTTACATTTATTTATGAACAAAGTTTGTTTTGAGCCTAATGCCCCTGCATCAACAATTTCCATACAACTAATTTGTTTTAGGATACATGTGGAATTCTAGGGGTAAATTCCATATGATGTGTATATCAATCTATTAGGTGTTGGTAAGTTGTGAGTATCTAAGAAATGATAAGGAATATCCATACATCATGATCTTGTAATGTTATTATAAATTGTGTCTATAATTTCCATAAAATTTATAAATGATTTGTTTAAAAAAAATCAACACAATCAACCCTAAAAAATATTCATGATGTGGAATGTCATTAGCGAAACCAAAATGATGGTCACATGTCCCATTTCTATGGTAATGGTGATCATATATATGTTGTAGCAACACTTGAAGAGTAATTAAATAAATCTTAGAGTGTGACTCATTGTGCCATATTTTTTTAAAGCATGATTTGTTTTCCTAGTTTTTACTAATTTGTTAACATATTTTATTCATTTGGAAAGCTAATTAATGATGCTTTAAGTAATTAGGACCTAATGAGAGATCATATTCACATCTTCACTGAAATATATTTGGTAATTGTAGTCAATATATGAACCGCACATGCATGCTACTTAAGAAAAATTGAAATATAAACTATAATACACATTTTATATCTGCCATAACAATTGTGATACAACTTATTTACTTCTAGACACATATGAAATACTTCAGGTAAATGCCATATTATGTGTATACCAATATAGTAGGTGTTGGTAAGTTATGAGGATCTAAGAAATGATAGGGTATCCACACATTAGTGCCTTGGTGAATTTTTTGCATAATTTTCTATTTGTTGTAATTTTGTTGCCTGGATTTGTTATAGATTTCAAATAATACAATTATCTACCAATTGTTCTTTATAAAGAAGAAGTACAATAAGTAGTCACCTAAAAGTGATCCATGTGAAAATATTGGTAACATGAGTAACCTGGTAAGCTGTAAATGAAAAGTGAATAACCTCCACTCACCAAAAGGTGGTAGGCAGGGTTGGAATTTGGATTTCTCTTTACCCGTCACACAATTTTTTTTGACGTTTTGGTCATTATTTTTCTAGTCAATAAATGTTACGTTTAAAATTTTGCACTTCATTAATGACATTCTCGTAATAAATTAACCCTTCACCAATAAAATTTTGATTAAAAAAATTGAACTCTCTTCCATTTTCTTTGGATTTTGGAGTGTGATATATCCGTGTCATGGACTTTTAATACCTAAAGTTTCAAGAGAATTAACTGATTCTTGTCAAACTAATATTTCCTCAATATATGCTATGATCTACTAAAAATTACTTCAAAAAGAAAGTAACCTTCCAATATAAAGAAAAAAAACATGAACGAGCTTTCCCTAAATTGCAATAAATTTATGTTTATTATTAATATTGCATAATCTGTCTTATAAAAATTGCATAATCGGACTAAGAACAGTTCCTCAGTGCATTTTTTATTTTTGTTGTGATTAAAATAATGAGCCAAAGAATGCTAAGGCACTCAGAGAAATCAATCTATGTATTATTTCTCACAAAATCATGTTGAGTAGTGGAGACTAAGCGCTAGATTTTTTTTTTGTCCTCAATCTCTCTATTAATTATGTCTATGTAGTTATAAGAATAACAAGCCAAAAAAATCTTAGGCTTCCAGAGAAATTAGTCTCTGTGTGCAGAAATTAATGATTACTGTTGACTAAATGTTATACGATTTGAAACTGCTGAGCAAAATTAATCAGGCCATGATGTACCATTTGTCAGTATCTATTTTCTCATGTATGAAAGTTGATGTACCATTGCAAGTTTAATAATTCTATTGAAAGTTTAATATATATATATTAAATTTAATGATTAATAATAATTGAATTAAACTTCTTAAAAGACAAAATAAAAGCCTAATAATCACGAACTATTATGATAATTTAAAAATATAGAACTCGGGCTGAACATAGTCACTATTATACCAATTTTTTGGTCATCTAACTCAATATCATTAGATGAACCCAAGTACACCATGTAAGACCAATTTTACCCTAAGTAAAATTGCTTTCACCATGTAAAATAATATTTGTCTATATTTCCTGGTCATATTTAACCCAAAACAAGGAAATTAATTAAATAAATCATTATTTATTTAATTATTTCCTAGGAATAAGTTATTCAAATCATTATTTAAATAATATTCCTAGTTAAATTTGACTAAATCATTTTTAAATAAATCATTATTTATTTAATTACATTCCCGCCATCTCCCTAAAATAATAAATAAATCATTTATTTATTTATTGTTTATAAATAAAGGAATTGACCCAAGTCAAAAGACCTTTTCCATCCAACAAATATAATAAAATATTCCTATAGGGTGATTCTAGAAGTTGATTAATAATATTTTATTCATGCACCGAGTTCTAGAACACCCCAATATTTTGTTATAAATAGAAGGGTTTTTCCCATTCATTAGTAACCTTCATTGCATTAGATCACACTGGATCTACTCTTGGTCACCATTTTCCATTTTTGCCTTGTGAGCTCCCATTGAGTTCTATGTTTTTTCTAGGTTTTCTACCACAATAAGAGAGAGGAATTTTAAATCCAAAACGCTGAGGATTTTCAAGAACCCATCCCATTGAGGAGAAATGGAAAACACCTTTCTTGTTTTCCTCTCAGGTGCCCCATTCTTTAATATAACATAAAATTATTTTAAATACATTATTCTTGTCTTGTCTATTGGATGCATGGAGCCACATTGTGTTTTATCTACTTAATTTCTTTTTTGCTTCGATCTGGATTTGTGTAGCAGAATTGAAGATATTTTGCAGCCATAATCGAGATTAGGGCTATTTGTTATGCGTAGCTAAAGTGATATTTTACGACGAAAGATTCATACTAACAATTGGCGACTCCACACGGGTTTTCTTTTGCGACCGCTATCGTTTTATATATTCCTACATATCCAGTTGTTTCAGACCCTAGGGTTTCTCTTCCATTTTCTGTTTTTCATATTTTTATGGCGCTTTCCACCTCTAAAACCATCAAACAGTCAAATTTTTAACTTCCGTGTGTTTCTGGCCTTATAGCACAGGTGACAGACATCAGCCGCAGCTGAGACGACAACTTTTTTTGAAATCTGCCGTTGAGTGAGCCGGATCTGCAGGTCGCACTTATCAGCCCAAAAAGTGCGACCTGGCCTTGAGGTTGCACTTTTCTACCCTAAATCTGCGTCCTGGACAGAAAACAAGTCAGAACCTGTGACCTGCACTTTTTTTTGCAATTTTCCAAAACTTTTTATGGGTTTGTCTGAAGCTTCTGTCAGGGTTTTCCAGCCTTTGTCTCTGCCCGTTTAGACCTGTTTCTAATTTGTTTCACTCAACTAAGTGGGAATATTTCCCCTTAGCGATCTAGTACCCTCCACTTTTTGTGGGAGAGTTTTTGCTGTTTCAAAAGTCTGAATTTCCAGAGTTTCAGCCCTTTTGCTTCCAGATCTGATACCTCATTTTTAGATCCCTTTAGATCAGCTCTTCTCTCTTTCAAATCACCTCATTTAATTTTGTTTGGGTTCATTTCTAGGGCCACCTCCTTGTCCCTCCTCTTTTTAGCTGATCTCCTCCTTTTTAGCAGCAACCTTGCCTCTACCTCTTTGATGTTCTCTGCACCTCTTTTCAACAGATTTCTCCTTTAGATCCCTGTCCCTCCTGACCTTACATCTATTGGCATCTTTTTAGCATGCTTTGCTTCATTTTTCCCCTCTTATAGACTAGTTTTGAGAGACCCGCCTTCTTGGGTTATATTGATGCATTGGTAGCTGTTAATTTTCTGTTCTTTTAGTCTTATTTACCGCATATTTATTTTCAGTTACGCTGCACACTTTTTATTTTACTCTCAAAACGTCTGGGTTTAAAAAATTAAAATTAACACACGCCACACACTGAACCTAAGTGAAGAAGATCCTGGTTAACACCACCTGGCAAAGACTTTAAAATCAATTGTCACTGCACCTCTCCGCCCTTGACCTCCCTTGATTTTGTCCCTCCCTGCCCTTGTCGGTTTTTCTTCTTCCTATCATCATTGCACCCCCAAGGCGCTTCTCCCAGAGACTTCTTGGCCTTCACCCTCAGTTTCTGATCAATCGACTTCCTCTTTCCTGTCGTCCTCGAGTAAGTCCTCCCCTAAGTCCGCACTCCGACTCTTCCTTTGATTTTTCGGGTTCTCCCCCTACTTCTGGTTCTCCCTCTCTTACCTTCACCATGTCTAGCTCAGGACCTAGCCCTAACGCCAGTTCTACCACTGGGTCTGTTTCCAGTGGAACCACTATGGGATCTACCTCGACTGCCCCATTGCTCCCTTATATGTCCGGCCTCAGTCTCCCCGACTTCAATCAACTCATTAATGACCCTATCTGCCACAATGTCAGTTGACCTACTATGCCAACCAAGCTCCCTTCCGACATTCCCAAGTTCGAAGGCCTTGCTAGTGAAGATCCCTCTAACCATATTCGATCTTTCCACATGTGATGTTCCTCCAATTCCATCACTGATGACTCCATCCATCTTCGATTATTCCAACACACGCTTACCAACTAAGCTTCTAAATGGTATGTTGATCAAGCCACCTCTTCCCATACCACCTTTGCGACCATTTCCCAAGCCTTTTTATCTTATTTCTAGCTCCCTCTCTAATATGACACTGGTACTGAACTCTTAACTTCTTTCCATCAATCCTCTTTGACCCGCCTTTCCGCTCATGTCCAGGAATCGCGATGAAGACGAAGCTTGTGTCGCGCTCCCCCATTTGAAGATCAAGTTTACATGGATTGGTTCCTTCGCTCTCTCTTACCTCCCATTGGCAAAGATGTCGCATCCCACTTTCCCCAAACCGAAGAAGCCGCCCTCCAAATAGCCTTGAAATATGACCTTATCTATGCCCAATCTGGTTATGTTTATACTGTCCTTCCTGACCTCCCCAAGCCCGGTGGCTCTAATACCTCCGAGGCATCTCACTCTACCGATGGTATCGTTGGAACCTTTTCACATACGTCTGCCCAACCTCTTTCGAGCTATGGTTTCCCTCCAGGAGGGGCCAGCCCCTCTGGCACTTTTCCCCCCAGGTACCATGTATCCAGGATACGGCATGCCTCCTCCTTTTTCCCACCCTCTTGCTTTCCTCAATGCTACCCATCCTACCCCTTATCCGTATCCACAACCTGGTGTCCCAGCTCCTCCAGCATTTGGACCTCCCACTCCTTTGCCTTCTCTGCCCCTGTAACCGCACTTACTACCTCTTCCAGGGCAAGTATTTGCACAAAAAGGGGAAACTAATTTTCTTCCTTCTCAAAGAAAGAGAAAAGGAAATCAATTCGATTTTGGTAATCATGGATCCACTCCTTCCAGTATTGACTCCACCACTAGCAACCAGCCACAAGGCTCTCAGCCCAAGCCGGAGAGGCCGCTTCGCACCAATAAGCCCTGTTCGTGTTGCGGTGTTTATGGTCACTACACTCACGACTGTCCCTTATTACCACAAATGCAGCAGATGTGGGAGTCTCAGGCCACCGTGCGGGGACAACACTCCTCCCCTACTGTCCCTCCCACCCCAGCTACTTCTCAACCTACCGTGTTTACTGATCCTTTCCCTCAACAAGGATTCGTGTCCACTCAACCACCTCATGCCCTGGTAACTACCCAACCTTCCCCTTCTGGTTCCTATGATTACCAGATTCTCATGATGGCCTCTGACCCACCCCTCACTGTCAACCTTAACCTTCAAACTCGGTCTCGTCAATATTCCACACCTCCCGTTCCGTCTGTCTCCGAGTCTCCATCTTCAGATCCTACCGAGCCTCTATTGACACCCAATGGTCCCTTGCCACTCCCTCCGCCCAAAGATGAGGTTCATCCCAAGACTCCCAAGGGACCATTATGCTAAAATGCTGCCTCTGGTCGGGCTGCCCATTCATACAGCATAGTAGATGATCTGGCCCAATCTCCTGCTGCCATTTCAACACTGGAACTCCTCCAATCGTGTCCTTCTGAAAAGAAGGCTCTACTATTTTCCGTGGGTGTTGTAGATCCTGCTGATGACCAATTGATTATTTTCGACACCCATCATTCAAACCATCCTCCTCTTCCTCCATCGGTTGCTTTCCAAATCCCAATCAAAATCCGAAACGCCAATGTCGCTCGGTGTATTATTGATGAGGGGGCATCTACCTGTGTAATGTCTACTTCGATTTGGAAGCAACTTGGATCCCCTGAGCTGGCCCCTTCCACAATAACCCTTCATGTGTGGGATGGCCATGCCTCCCAGCCCATTGGCCTATTCCGTAATTGTCCTATCACCCTTGCATGCAAGATTGTTTGTGTCAATGTTGAAGTTATCGACGCCCCTCTTGACTACAACATTCTCTTGGGGCGTAGTTACACCTATGCCATGTCTGTCGTCCCATCTGCAGTCCACCGCAAGATATTCTTTCCTCATAATGGCAAGATTATCACCATTGACCAGTTGACCTACCATGAACCAAAATCTCAGACCTCCCCTGAGTCCACCATCTCTACTGTCACCAATAAACCAACTGTTGATTCTTTGACAAGTGTTTCCCCTGGCATCTACAAAGACTCCTCTTTGCTTGGAACTTTTCCTGGTCCTCCCCCTCCTCGTGTCTCTGACCCCAGCTTAGCGAATGTTTGCATGATGCAATCATCTCAGGCTGGCCTTCCACAATCTGCTCTGGCTAGTCAGCAACCTCAATCCTGTCCACCGCAACCTGCACCTAGCCGTTCGCTTCAGTCGACCGAACTTTTTTCGCCTCGACCTTCCCACCCACCTCACACTCAGGAACCTCCCTACTCTCCTGAGTTGGTTTCCTCAAGTCTTCACCCTATGGGAGCCATCCCTCCTGGTCATTACCCCGTCCGTCAGATACCTTTCCTTGGTCCCCCCCCCAGGTGTCTATTCGGTCCCCGTCATGGCCACCCTTTCCCTCCCTAATTTAACCTTGGGAATTCTAGTATGGTATCTTACCCCTCCAGCCGAGACCCCACCGGGCCACCCCAAACCATACATAGCTATGACACTAGTGCAACTGATTCCCTTCGCTCCTTCCACTACTACAATGCCCCTAGCCCCTCTGCAGGACCCTCCTCATGCAGCGAAAACTATAGGAAAGAAAAGAAAAACTTGAAAGGGGGCATCTAAAGAAAAGGCCACCGCACCCGACCCTACCCCTCCCCCACCCGCCAAGCCTTGTGCCTTGTGTGATGGTATCGGTCATCCCACCCATACTTGTCTTGAGTTACCCCGTATCCAACCCATGGTTAAAGTCGCGTTCCCTGAAACCTCTGTTTCTCCCTCATCCGCAGCTAAGAACCCAAAGACTCTTCGCACCAACAAACCATGTGCTCTGTGTGGTGTCCATGGCCATTATTCTCACCATTGTCCTCAGCTCACGCATTACCGAGCCTATTTAGAGGTCATTCGCGAGTACGAAGTTGAAAAAAACCAATCCACCTCTCCCATCCTTGCTCAATATGCATCAGGTCTACTCGAGGATCCCCCTGCTACCATTGACATTCCTCCCCTTGATGTTGAAATGTCGGAATTTGCTGCTCCCCTCCTATACCTGTCATCATCTGCACGACCATCGGAGTACGTTCCCTCTGAATCCACTCCATCTGTTCTGCTTGATCCTCCTTCAGACACTTTCTCGGGCTCTTCATGTTTTGACCATCTTTTTACCTATTCTTATGTCATTCCCCGTGATGACCCGTATCTGTGCCTCTCTTCTTGTTCCGATGATTTAGGTAGCTTTGCAGCGTCTTCTGGTCTCCTTGACCCTTCCTTTCCCTCCCATAATCACGATCACACCATCCGTATCTTCGATGTTCTTTGCAACCTGAGTTCCCACTCTTCATCCCATAGTTCTCATTCATCCCCCTCTCGTTGATCTATGAGTCCTAGAATTCCTACCCATACTACTCCCTCCCATAGCTGTCACTGGATGTATATCCTCTACTAACACTGCCATCATTTTTCTCATCCCTCCCATTTCTTGTCTTGTGACACTATTACATCGGCCCTCTCCTTCACCCATTATCTTGGCTATGCCGATGAGGCAAGTCGCTATTCCCAGAATCTCGCTTCGGCAGCATGGGCCATATTTACCCCCTTGCATACCCTGGTTCTTGCAAATGGGGTATGCATTGGTAATGCCACCAATAATCAGGTCGAATATGATGCAGTGCGTGGTCTCTTAGCTGATGCCCTCTCTCATCACATCCTCCATCTGCATGTTCATTTAGATTCCCTGCTTCTTGTCCTACAACTTAATGATGTCTATCGTGTGCATAACCCTATCTTGTTTAGACAATATTTATGAGTGAAACTTTTGATACATGAATTTACATCCATTACTTTCAACCATATCCCTCGACGTCAAAATCACTACGTAGATAAAATTGCAAATCATGTTCCAGACTGGCATTTATCACACACAAGACAATAACATTTCACATCATCCACAAAATGTACATAAATCATATATATCATTTAACATGTGTTTTTAGAGTCCACCTGCTCTGAAACATATCACATGCCCATAGCATGGTACAAAAAACAAAACTACAAAATGGGGGGCACCACTTGCCCCTACAAAAACGCTGGGGGGCACCATCTGCCCTACATCTAATCACTCTCTGGAGGATCCCAAGCCAACGGCTCTGCTCCCGCAACTTGTAGATCACGCATAATCTTACCGGCCATCGCCATGCATCGCATGATACCTCTCCATTCCGAGGGTAGCCCAATACATAACTCTATGTATTGGTCGTCTAAATCCTGCCAACCACGGTCCGACACACCAGTCAGGAACCCCTCACATCTACGACAAATGTCCTCCACCAGAGCGGCCATATCCTCGTTCTGTGATGTCCTTGATCAACTTGCACCTGTAGCTCCTGCTGCTGCCGGTCGTCCCATATATCCGACCGGTTTTACCGGAGCTATATCTACATTCCAAAAAATATAACAATTAGTACCATGAATACTAGTCACAAACTATAAAATGCACATAACAGATTAGTTGCTTGTCACTTACCATCGGGCCCCCACACTCGACCAGGCGGAAGCAGCAAGTCCGGATCTCCCCAATAACTCATCCCACTATAGGGATAGTCGTCTATGTATAATGGCATCTGATCCCAACGGGTGAATGACTTTGGTCGAAACACCCGTCCGACCGCCCCGCCCCCTCCTATACAGAGTAATCATCCCCACCAACGCATTCGAGGCTCTCTCGGACCTCCATCAAGAAACTGTATACGAGGTTGCAAGGTCGAGATCTTATCAAAGAAGAAAGAACACAACACCTTCCCATAGGCACAATCATGATTCACTTGTTGCTTGCATAGCGACAACTGTCGTTTCACTGACACCAACATCATCTGGGCCCACCCATAGTAGGTCCCCCCCAACACACTCTCTACAATCATCATCTGCCCTCTAGTGATGTGATGGAACGCCTGGCTCCCCAAGACCTGCAACACTACTGTGGTCACTGCCCGGGTCTCCAACCTCTCTAGATCCCCAATGGATATCCAAGTCCCTTTGACTTAGACACCTGGTCAACAATGTCGCTCAACAAACTCCATAATGTTACGCCCCCATGGTAACACTGGCTACGTATTTCCCACCATCCTTAATGGTGGGAGACCAGTTAAGAAATATAGATCCTAGACCGTCAGCTCGATCCTGTGCCCCTGCACTATAAACGCCTCATGATCTAGATCCTAATAACTGATAATCCAAGCCAACAAGGGCTCTCCAGCCCGGATCAAAGGGTTCTCCAAAAATTTCAGAACCCCATACCTAGCGAGTGCACGACGGACACCCTGATCCGCTTGGATTTTCGTCCGTAATGTACCTAAGTCTCTCTCTCTCCACTTGATTCGTATATCTGCCATAGCTGCACAAAACCATCATTTTTGTCAGTCTGCAGATCAGCAAAACTACATTAACCTACATCAAAACTGAATCTCAGCCCACAACAGCACTGCAAATTCCCACATCTAACAGGTCACACTTTTTGGGCAAATCCTGGGCTAGGCCATACTTTTCAGGCCAAAACCTGTGTCTTAGGTCACAGCTTTTGCCCCAAAAAGTGCGACCCGACCAAAATGAAGAAGTAGAGGTAGTCACTGAGATTTAAAACCCTAATCTGATATTTGAAACCATAAAAAACAAAGATTATTATTAGGCCTCTTACCTGCCACTGACGGATCACGATTCCAATGGTCGGTTTGTCCGCTATGATCACTGCAAGATTTAGGGCCTTCTCTCCTCTCCACATTCACCACAGCTACATAAGCAAATGAATGATTTTGGAGGGAAAACGCCTTATTAGAATAAAACCCCTATTTTTTCTTTCGCCTGCTGCGACCAAACCGTAGCCCCGTTTGACACACCATCCACACCGTTGGAAAGCTCTCACCGAACACTCAAATGGGTATCTGTCAGTTTTCCATGTTTTGATACTTCACCAGGACACATTTTATCCATGAAGGGTCTATTAACCTCTTCTCAAAATCGAAATTCTTCACTCACGACACTTGTACTTGGGGCACCACTTTGCCTCCTTACTCGTCTTCGTTCATGTTGGTTTTCGTTATGAGCTACCCAATTGTACTCATGCTTTTATGGTCCCCCATTGAACCCTTAATATGAGGCAGCACCATCGAGTCGCCCTTGTTTAGAGCATCCGAGTCGAGTCACCCTCACATTCATGGAGTCCATTCCGATTCCCTTTGTACCCCGCTATCATCCTCCATCCTTTCTTTCTTGGTCCCTCTCTCATGTCGCACATTATGGCCTTCAATACCCTCGTCCCCTATCCCTCCTGATATTGTGTCAGTCGCTGCCAAGCCATTCATGCCCTTTATGCTCTAAAAATGGAAGTCGTCCAACCGCTCCTCCGTATCCCCCATTCCCTCATCATCATTAGTGTCTATTTGTTCGTCGCTCTACTATTTTCCCTCGTGCCTCAGTTGGGGTTCCATTATTACCTCACCTATGGCGGACCTACTTCTGTAGACATCAGCTCATTTACTCCAGCAGCCAGGTCTAAGGGGCAGTGTACCTTGGTTCGAGCTCTTATAAGCATGATCATGATCTATACACTTGATGGTCCAGTGATGCAGCAGCAGCTATTGGTGATTCCCGGGCATGTATGAGATGTCTCAACCCTCATGAGGGGGTGGCCCTACAGGTAGCCCCCCACATGCCCGAATGAATTCTTCATTCCCGCCCTTGATGCAGCTCCTCTCATTTGATGATATCGGCCTCATCCACTTGCAATGCCTCTTTGATTCGCATATATCAGTCAGATTTTTTGAGCCCTTCCCCGTGTGTAGGGGGAATTTGTGTATATTTGTATCTCATGTACTAAAATCTTCTTGTATAAGTCCTGACGATTATTCCAGGCATCACATGTATGTGGGATTCATCATTTTATTTCTTTGGCTCATGTTTAGGCCAGCACATGCTTCATTCTTACATTCCGTGGTTTTCTGGGCGCCTTATTCTTTGTACTATTGTATCGGTAGGCATAGGTATGCCTCCCCCACCGCCTTTAACACTGGTACTACTTCATCACCTAGAGACTTGTTGCACCTGTAAGTCTTGTCTCCTCCGGGTCTAGTCCTTTAGCACATTAGACTACCTTACATTTCTCTCTCTCATTTCCCTCATGATGCTTAATGATTGAGTTCTTACAATGTACTTAGATCATATGATTTGCTCCTAACACTCGTACGTTGGGGGGCAATCTGTTATACCAATTTTTTGGTCATCTAACTCATTATCATTAGATGAACCCAAGTACACCATGTAAGACCAATTTTACCCTAAGTAAAATTGCTTTCACCATGTAAAATAATATTTGTCTATATTTCCTGGTCATATTTAACCCAAAACAAGAAAATTAATTAAATAAATTATTATTTATTTAATTATTTCCTGAGAATAAGTTATTCAAATCATTATTTAAATAATATTCCTAGTTAAATTTGACTAAATCATTTTTAAATAATTAAATAAATCATTATTTATTTAATTACATTCCCACCATCTCCCTAAAATAATAAATAAATCATTTATTTATTTATTGTTTATAAATAAAGGAATTGACCCAAGTCAAAAGACCTTTTCCCTCCAACAAATATAATAAAATATTCCTAAAGGGTGATTCTAGAAGTTGATTAATAATATTTTATTCATGCACCGAGTTCTAGACCACCCCAATATTTTGTTATAAATAGAAGGGTTTTTCTCATTCATTAGTCACCTTCATTGCATTAGATCACACTGGATCTAATCTTGGTCACCATTTTCCATTTTTTCCTTGTGAGCTCCCATTGAGTTCTATATTTTTTCTGGGTTTTCTACCACAATAAGAGAGAGGAATTTTAGATCTGAAACGCTGAGGACTTTCAAGAACCCATCCCATTGAGGAGAACCAGAAAACACCTTTCTTGTTTTCCTCTCAGGTGCCCCATTCTTTAATATAACATAAACTTCTTTTAAATACATTATTCTTGTCTTGTCTATTGGATGCATGGAGCCACATTGTGTTTTATCTGCTTAATGTCTTTTGTGCTTAGATCTAGATTTGTGCAACATACTTAAAGATATTTTGCAGCCATAATTGATGTTAGGGCTATTTGTTATGCGTAGCTAAAGTGATCTTTTATGACAAAAGATTCATACTAAGAGTTACAAAGATACCAAGAAAAGAAGAGTACATGTGCATGATAACCTCTTTCTTGACAACCTATGAATGTCATTCTTAATGAAGACTCAAGACTCAACTGGATTGGATTGTGTATCAAAACAGTAGGAATGAATCAAAGTTCAATGAATGAATAACTTGATCGAGAAAATTTATAGGGAAAGGTAACTTGACTATCAATCTACTAAACCTCACTTCCATGATTAAAAAAACACCCCCACCTTCTCAGTGGTCCCATCATGGTCCACCTATTAAAAAACAACCAACAAATATTATTTTTTATATATTTTTGCATGGCCACTGGACAATGATTTACTATGGTTTTCCTACTAAATTCCAATGGATGATTATTCAAAAATATTGAGAATTATTTTAGTCTCAAGGCATAGCCAAGAGTCTTACTAGATAATTATAGATTACCTCTCCATTAGATGATTGTACATTTTTCATCTACTTTTTCACGTGAGTTTCAGTTGATGCCAGATCTTTGCCTTCTATTTCTTTAGTGAAGCTAAGAGTTAACTTTGATCTTACATTAATAACTATACTTGCATGGATATCCATGCTTTTATACTTCCCCACTGTGGTCAATGTTGATGTATGGCCTTGGCCCATTGATCTTACAATTAACTCACTATTCGTATTCAATTTTCTCCAGTTCAGCCCAATAAAATAAGGAAAATAGAAAATGAAGTCTTGATTTTTCTTTCCAGTGCTCCTACATAATACAAATACTCTTAAAAACCAATTAATATATAAATTGTCATCATTCATGCTAAAATCAGTTTGAATTTTTTTAATGAATCTGCTTACAATTAATAATTACATTGCTCACAAAATAAGAGATAATTTATAACTATGATTTCACAATAATAAATTACCCTAGCAGTTCAAACTTCAAACATACCTTATGAAATTAAAATATGGCAGGTTAATGAGCCAATCTAGTTTCCTCGGAGCCAATCTTGAGCTCGGCCTAAGTTTGAATTCCTTGAGAGTGCGAGTGTAAGGAACTAGACGCCTACAACTTTTATTTTGTGCCTTTGTAATTCACTGTTTGACCATCAAGCCAAGCCACCAGCTATATTAACACTACTTCATGTTGGGGCAGATTGGCATTCTAATTTTTTAGTGCTATAGTCGTACTTTTTCACTGCTTCACTAATCACAACCTTGGAAGTTTGCAGGGCAATGGGCTTTATTCTTTCTTTGGTGTTTTATGTAAAAGAAAGGAATTGTGAAATTTCTGTAATAGGAAGGGGAAAACTAAATTGATTCTAATTTTAAAATATCAATAATGATAAGTGGTAATTCCTTTATTAAATTTTTAATTTTGAGTGAGCCAAAAAATTAAATTTCCTTACTTTTTGAGTACAGCCTTGCAATTGCGAAGAGGACTAGTGTTTAAAAATTATTGGTAAGTGGAAATTAAAGGGCGTAAGAATGTTTTTGAAAAAATTTCAAACGTCAAAATTAAGTCTTCTATCCTTCCTAGCACCTCACGAAAAATGGGAATCCACAAATTCTAGTCGTCAAATACGTGCAAAATGCCTTATGACGGGCAAAATGGAGGACTGGTCCTATGCTTCTACATGAGTTAGGGTTTCATGTGGCAACAGGGAACCTTGTATAGTTTTTCAAGGATAGGAAAGGAGAATATTGTCAGTTAATCATCACATGAAACTTCATAACCATTTGAAAATTGTGTCCTAATTTGAAACAATAAGACTACCCAACTATTTCATTATTTAATTTTGATTGTGTAATACAAAAAAATATCCTAGATAACTTAAATAATGTAAGCACTTTTACAAAAATTTAGTGGAGAGAACCTTCAATTACATTTATTTTGAAGTTCCACTTGCATTTTAAGCCATTTTAATTAGTCTTTCATGGCTATTCTAGTAAAAATTTCAACCTCTTGTAGAAATTTGTTTGTCACTTGTATTAGAAAGGCAAAAATCAAATGTAAATAAAAATGATTTGAAATGCAAAAATCAAATGCGCGCTACATAAAAATGATTTTTTAAAAAACTACATTAACGTCTAATATCACGCGCGCATTCGCCCTCAGCTCTTGCAGAATAGAATTCACCCTCAACATTCGCCCTCAGCTCTTGCAGAATGGAATTTTCCCTCAGCATTCGCCCTCAGCTCTTGCAGAACAGCATTCGCCCTCAGATCTTGCAAAATGGTAAGTTCTTACTGCAGGCCCTTCCTCCTATAATAGGGTTGACCCTATTTGGGTTTTTTTGGAGCCTCTGAGAATACAAAGGTTGTGATAGATTACGGGGCACTGCCTATATTTGTGGAACTTCTTACCTCTGGGAATGATAATGTTCGAGAATGGGTAGAAAATTTATTTTAGAGGCATAAAATTATTCTTCCCAACTATCTTTATATGTCTGTAATTTTGGAATTTGATTTAAAAAACCAGTACCCAACTTTGAGTTCAACTGGTGTTCGTGTAAGGCTATTTGGGCTTCGGGAAATATTTCTAGAGACTCTGCAACATTTAGGGATCTTTCCCTTAGTCATGGAGCTCTGAGGCAAGTGCTTGCCCAGTTGAATGATACTGCCAGAATTTCAATGATAAGAAATGCTACATGGGCTCTGTCAAATTTTTGCCGTGGTAAACCCCAACCACCATTTGAACAGGTAAGTAGAATACATTTTCTGCTGCTTCTTCTTAGTTCGCAGATACTGTGGATTTTTTTTATAGATCTTGGTTCTTGGTAGATTTGGACGTAATATGGACCTAGGCGCTTGTTCATTACAATGACTTCATCATCAGGTTTTAGAAAATGCTCAGAAATTTGGGTTTCACAAGGGGATTACCCTTGCTTGCAATTATCAATTATCAATCACATTCAAAAAAAGTCTTTCGTAGCATTGTTGAGCTCTTTGTAGGTGAATTTCTGAGGCAATTTCATAATATATGAACTAAATTTGTCTGTCCTTTTCAATACTTTGCACTTGTTACAGAACCAGACAAACAATCTAGTGGCCAATGAAACAACAACAACACCTCCTGTTGCAATTCCTACAATTCACCCTCTCTGCACGCATGAATGACTATGGCACCCTCTTTTGTGAATAGGTACTGGAGCTGAAGGTACTGGTTTTCGTTAGGATCATGGAATTCAACATCCAAAATAGTATCAAATTCCACTGCAATAGTATTCCCCGATGAGGGCAATAATTCATTGAGACCTATTGGACTCATCACCCCCAAATAGCCTCCAGGGCTACCCAGAGTGTGATCATATCGAGCAACAAAAAATGCTAATCCATCCCCAATTGAAACAAAAACATGACCCACATTGGTTACAGAAAAAGAGAAACACGTTTTGAAAGAAGAAGAACATTTTGTATTAGGGTCCAGAAATCTAACTGGTATATTATACAATGCCCTACCTGCACTTCAAATTGGTACTCCCAACTCCATGCTAAGGCTCACTGTTCCATTCTTCAGATGAGCATATTAACCTGAAGTTTGATTCCAAAAAACCCAAGTCCCCCATTCTATGCCCCAGACCTCTGTTACAACGAGTAGAGTTCTGAGCGAAATACTTCACAATAGGAAGCAAAGGAAACATTGCAAAATTGCTCTTCTTTAGACTGATAATTTTCTGTGTGAAAATTCAACTGCAGACAGTAAAAACATAATATCAAACACAACCAATCCACAATGTAATTTGAACATGAGGGTTTATAACCACAGAAAACCCTCTCCAGGTTAAAAGAATTCCATAATGGCTTTAAGATTCTACTAATGAGCGCTTACAACACCATAGAAATTACTGTCACAATGAAATCTGCTGGAAGCAAAGCCCTTGTACAGTTTCTACATTTCCACAGTGGAAGCAAGAATCTTGCTATCTCTCATGATCTAGTTCTGTGGTCAAATCCTTTGCTATGGCTATCTTGTTCTGCTAAATGTGGATCTGTCTTAGCTTTGGCTCTAGTTCTCATTTAGGATTGTGGCTATCTGATCTTGTTGTGGCTTTGACTATACAAACTTGTTCAATAGGAAAATATTGACTCTGCTATATATAGGAGCTTCAATGGGTGCTCTCAAACACTTTTTTGGGCAGCTTTGTTTTGTCTCTGATTCAAGGCAGAACTATGTTGGCCTTGGTTTTTTAGTCCTTGGAACTTAGTTCTCTCATATTTTCCATCCTATCCCCAGTTTTCTACTAAGAAAGACATAACTTCACGATATCAAAATTGACTATTTTTGGCCATTTATCTTTAGTAATGGTACATCTTTAATTTGGTGCATTCGTACAGTATTTGAAGAGCACTCTCAAGCTGTTATTCAGTATTTTAGCATAACTACTACATTTAACTTCCATGCTATAATATTTATATCAACCATAAGCATTCTTAAGGTAGTTCCACGTTTGTGAAGCAGAAAGAATGCTTTTGACAGCTTCTTATCATAATAGTACAATTATGTTCGCAGTTTATCTTTTATAAACCTCCAATTTTCCAAACGTAGTAGAGACTACAGTTTGCATCTCAAATTTTGGAAAAATCTGTTTAGTATTCTACAAAAAATGCATTAAGAATAAAAAAAGCCCACAATTTGTAAAAAGCCCACAATTTTGTAAAAAGCTCACAATTTTGTAAAAAGCCCACAATTTGTAAAAAACCCACAATTTTGTAAAAAGCCCACATTTTGTAAAAAGCTCACAATTTGTAAAATTCCCACTTTTATTTTCTTTTTGCTTATATATTGAGCTCCCATTGAGTTCAACAAGTCTTGGGTTTTCTACACCATTGAGAGAGATTTATTATTTTCTTTATAGGATAATTTGCATCAATGGAAGAAAACATTGGAGGTGGAAAAAAATTCAAAAGGGTGAAAGGGGTGATGGTAGAGTTTATTGCCCTTGTAAAAAATGTTGTATGAGAAATAATGTTAGAGTTTTAATAGCAACAACAACAATGCATTGTAGGAAATATGGGCACATTGATGGTGGATCGAATGACTATCGTCCCATGGTAATTAATTATCTATCTTCATTTTGATTATATCGTAAAATTTTATATTATTTTTAATTTTTAATATTTTTTATATGCACACTAATGTTTAATTATTAATGTTTGTAATTTTCATAAAGGCACAGTTGCCCCCCAACTTTTTGCAGATGATCAACCAACTTCCACAGCTAAATAGTAGTAGATTAGATGATGTTGCACCAGTACAAGAGAATATTGCAGCAAATATTAGTATTGGAAATGATGTTGTACAAGGTGAAGAACATGAAGCGAATGATAAAGGTAATTTTAATGATCCCATGGAGGTAGATCATGATGACAGTAATGAGACAGTTCACATTAATGATGGGACAAATCAAATGCTCCAAGACTTGTATGGTGAGTCAGATGATGATGGTGGAGATAACAGTGGCGGTATTTATGATGTACCTCTGATTGAAAGGTCAAGTGAACGAATTTTTGAACACTCAAATGCAACTCTTCTCTCTGCTACATTGTTGTTGGTGAACTTAAAGGTTATGAATAATTTGTCGAACAGATGTATGACACAACTCCTAAGGTATACAATATGTATATATGATCACATATATGTAAATGTTGATTATTTTCCCTTTTTTTAGTTGTAATAAATGTGTAAAATAATAACTTATATATATATATATATATATATATATATATATATATATATATATATATATATATATATATATATCATAGTTATCAAAATAGGCCGGTCAGGACGACTGCCGGTTGGAACTGGCCTTGCAACCCGGTCAATAGCCTATTCTCACCTATTTTGGCCGGTTAACCGGACCTAACCGGTCGGTTAATTAAGTAACCGACCAGTTTATGCATAAACCGGCCAGTTCCGTACTTAATCGGCCGGTTAGGTGCTCCTCCATGAGTTGCAAATTCCTCAGTGTCTCCTCCATGAGCTGCAAATTCCTCTATTATACTAGCAACAAACTTGTCTAATAACTCATACTCAACACCTTATAGCAGCAACAATACACATGATGACTGATAAATACAAGGCTGGCTAGCATAAAATCCCTGGCAGCATGCAACTCATCAAGTGTACTTGATGACAATTTTTGTTCTCAAAACAATTAGCAACAACCTTATTTCACACTCAGCTAGGAACTGTCAGACCCTCTCTCTCTTCTCACACATAGCAGCAACATAAATACAAAACCTTTCACACAACATACAAGCAATTTGATCATGGCATCAAGACTAATGCAAATGGTCTGACGCCACTCAAGGGACAACAACATACATCCTAATGAAAATGTGACTGGCAATAATAAATTGACCACTAGAAAATTCCCGCTTGGTAATGCACTAAACTGGCCACTGATTTTTCTGGGTTTTAATGAATCTTTTCAGTGATAAATTTCGTCAAAAACATTGTGAGAAGACTACTGAAGTTGTAATTCTCTCTCAACTTGTTACAAATAGCACTAATAGTGGGTTTCATAAACCAATTCAATACCTCTAAGTGTTGTAGATGTTTTTCTAGAAATTTATTGCCAAGGAAACATAGATAATGAAGAATACAAGATCTTCAAAATGCTGGTCTGAGATATATATATATATTGAACTCAGAATTGTCTTTAAGGCTGATACAATGAATTGACAACAGATCTGAGCAGGGACAGATTGTATATTATAATATTAAATCAGCAATAAAACACAGTGAATAATATAAGAGAAACCTGATACATTACCTCAACAAGTTTGCTTATGTATTTTTCGATGATATGTATTGCATTTGGTGCCATTTTGATATATTCACCTTTTCATGGTATATAAATGAGAAAACGTTTCATATTTTCTCTCTATTGGCTTGGAATCATGGTTGCAAATCTTAAAAATGTTTTTTTTTTAATTAAAAAATAATTATTTAATGTATTTTTTTTAAAACCGGTTCATTGAGATCTGACTGCTACCGGTTAGACTGGTTCTAGTTCGAAAATCGGTTCATTAGCTCCACAGGTCCAGTCACCAGTTCCGGTTTTAATATATATATATATATATATATATATATATATATATATATATATATATATATATATATATATATCTGTGTGTGTGTGTGTGTGTGTGTATGTATGTATGTATGTATGTATGTATGTATGTATATATATGTGATTAATAATCTTTACAAGACACTAGTTTTTGTTTATGTTGTAGATTGTTGGGTGAATATTTGTTACCATCGCCAAATAATTTATCTCGAACATATCGAGATCTACGTGCTATTATGAAACACTTTGGAATGGAATATAACACTATATATGCATGTACTAAAGATCATATTATATATTACGGAGAACATGCGTTGAAAACAGAATGTCCGAAATGTGGTACCAGTAGATATCGAACAGATCAACTAACCAAAAAGGTGCCTCAAAAGGTTCTTCGTCATATTCCCATAATTCCACATTTGCAGCGAATGTTCAGGTCTAACAGCATAGCACAGTTTATGGATTACCATTTAAATAATAGAAGTGGAGATGGTGTTCTTCGAATGCCTGCAGATGGTTCTGCATTTATAGAAATTGAGGAAAAATATGTAGACTTTAAAAATGAACCTCGTAATGTCAGGCTTTCATTGGCAGCTGATGGTGTTAATCTATTCGAAGAGCTTAGATCTACTTACTCAGTGTGGCCTATTTTCGTTATCAACAATAACATTCCTCCTTGGATGTCAATTAAGAGGGAGCACATAATGTTGACTATGACTATTCCAAGTATTTGATACATTATTTCTTTGAATGTAACATTTTCATTTCTCTCGTTGTTTGCATAAATATATATTTTATTTATTTACTTGCTTATATATACATATATCATGGTAGTAATTATTATGTACCGTAATTTTGAACAATTAGGTAAGTACCAGGTCAAAGATATGAATGTATATATTGAGCCTCTTATCGATGAGCTAATACAGATATGGCATGGCATCACTATGTATGACATCACTAAACCAATCAAGCAGAAGAGATTTCAATGTTGTGGAATGCTTGTATGGACAATTCATGATGCCCTAGGACTAACACATGTTTGTGGTATGTAATATTTCGTTGCACTTTAATATAATACATAATTATCTCAATTAGATATACCATATTGCATGTTTTAAAAATGATCTCATAGTATATTAATTGTTATTGATCCATCTATTGAAGGTCTTCAAAAAAAGGGTAGATTTGCATGTCCAGTTTGTGGCCCTAAGATGAAGTATCGTCATTCGCCAGACTTAAGAAAGATGGTGTTTGATGAGTTTAGGCACTTCCTCCCTAGGAACCATAAGTATCGTACTACTGAAAAACATCTTTTCAGTGATAAAGAATAAAGTGGATTAAAACCACGAACAATGACACCTGAGTTGTGGATGTTGGAATATAACAGAATTAATAATCGTCAAGCAGCTCGTACGTAATTTCTGTATGTATGTATATATATATATATATATTATTTGTTTATGTAATGTTTGGAATTTTTGTTTTAACTAATGAATTTATTTTATTGTATTTTATAATTAATATTGTTCTGATTTATTTTATTCTTTGATATCAAGGTCATCGTCGCGGTGAAGGTACTAATATTGTACTTCCACTTGGAATGAAATGTTATCCTTCTCAATTCGCGAGGTTTCCCTACTATGAGGACCTAAAAATAGCTCATTTGTTTGATACAATGCATGTCGGGAAGAATGTGACAGAAATGTTATGGAAAACCATAGATGGTGCACATGATAGAGATAAAATTGACAAAATTTGTGTTGACATTGAGAAATCAAATCATGCAATGAAAAGTGTGATCGACGGATCAAATAACAATGGAGGTTGAAATTATAATAATATTCCATGGTTATTAACAGAACAACAAAGCAATCATGTAAAAGAGGTCGTTAGAAGAATTAAATTTCCAACAGGTTTTGCTTCAAACATAAATAATATCTTAATGAAGAAAGGTGACTTCAGTGGGGTGAAAACACATGATTGGCATACCTTTGTTAAGGTAATTTTTTTGGTATACGTTTTTGTATCTTATTTCTTGAATACATATTTTAAATTTTCCTTTTTTCTGTTTAATTTGGAAACCAATAACGATTCATTTTTTATTGTTATAGTATGTTCTACCTATATCTCTCCCAAACGACTTCGACAACAATGTCAAACAAGTTATATATGGTCTTAGTAAATACATGAGGTAATTAGTTTTGATTTATACGCAAAATCTAATTGCTACAATTTCTTTTCGTACTTGATGAAATGATGTATTAATTTACTTGTAATGAAATATATATTATGTTTCATTGAAATAACCTTGCGTAATGATTTGCAAATGGTTGTCATTGAAAGAAATCCATCAAGATGAAATAAAGTATTGGAAGAGAGAAATTCCTCGACTAATGTGTGAAATGCAAAAGTATGTACCTCCAACATTTTTCAGTGCACAAGAACACTACTTGATACACCAAGTTGAGGAGATTGAAATGTGTGGACCATTACACATAAGGTCAATGTGGATGGTCGAGAGGCACCTCAAATCCTTGAAGGATTTGGTTAAACAAAGAGCACGACCTGAGGGTTCTATGGTGGAGGGATATGTGGTATATAAATCCATGGTGTATATTACTCATTATCTTCCTATATTAGCTACGCCAGCAATGAAGGTGGTGGATTGCATTTGGGATGTGAACTCTATCTAAAAATTTGAATTGGAGCACTTGTTGGGAAAAGGTAGAATGAAGAAAGTGAGAGGTAAAAGATTTATTATGTATAATACATATAATGTTTCATTTGTTTACATCATGTATATGATCATCATATTCATTTAGGTCTTATTCTTTCATAGTTTATTAATTAATATAATTTACCATGGTTATAATTAATATTTATTAATATTGGTGAATTGTTGTTTTTTTGTTCAGGTGCTCAAGATTATGAGGCACTACTTTTATACATTACAAACAATCTTGAGTGGATGAGTGAATGGATTGAAACATGTAAATCACGTAACGACGGTAGGTTATCATGGCAACTACGGTCTGAATTGATTAGAGAAGTGTATCGTAGTGGAGATGGAAATGTTACGGACAAGGAAATCGATTTAGCATATGGTTTGAAATATAGAAAGGTTAGAAATTAATTCACCTATTTTATTCATTACTTATTTTATACTATATTTATAATGTGACAAGAAGTTTGACTTTTCAATTAATTTTCATGCTATGTAAATTATATGATTAATTATTAATTGAGAATGCATCTTTTTCATGTTTGGCATATTGCAGTTGAAACACCACAAGGCTATGTGGTGCAATGGTTGTAAATTTCGCGTTAAACAGTTGGATGATAACAGGAAAACTTCTGATAGTGGGATAACTGCAGTATTCCAGGTCACTAATGTTTCCTCCAGAAGTGACAGACATCCTCGAGAATCTGAAAATAGATATTATGGGTTCTTAGATGATATAGTTGAGTGTGACTTTAATTCCTTAAAAATAGTTTTGTTCGATGTCAAATGGTATAGGCTACGAATGAATGTACGTGATGATGATAGAAAACTTATTCAACATGAAAATGGATTTCCAATGGTTAAAACATCACAGTTTGAAGCAGGAAAAGATCGCTATGTTTTGCCAAGCCAATGTGAACAAGTCTTTTGCTCGGAGGTTCCAGGTGAGAACGAATGGTCATTTGCTATTAGATATGATCCAAGAGGAAGGCCAGTGGAATATACTGTAGAGGAAGAAGATGATATTGATCAAGAAGAAGATGATGCAGTGGCAGATGAGCAGGAAGATGCATTGACAGATGAAGAAGATATCTTAGAAGATGAACCAGGCATAGGAGACGAGGCAAAAATTATTGATGATGATATCGATGAGGATATTATTGAAAATGACATAATTGATGATGATGATGACATGGTCAATCATTTGAACACCGTTTCTGAATCAGATGTTGATATAGATGTCGATCAATTGGATGAAGATCAAGAAGATACAGAAGAAGAATATTGATACAGATGTTATGTTCAAGTATGAGCTGGTATGTTATAACTTTATATTTTAATATGTAGGAATTATTGTCTTTAAATAATTTACTAATTATATGGGTTTGTTGCATGTTGTTTATTATTTCAAACCAATAAATAATGGCCTTACTATTGTTTATTATTTCACAGGATTTGCAAAATTCATTTGATTCTATGGTCAGGTCTCTGAAAAAACCAATTAAACGCTTAAATAGTCAAGATCTGGAAGACATTCTTTACCCCCACCATAAATTGCTGAAAAACAGGCCTTCAGTTCAGCTTGCTGTGCTGAAGATGAGGGTGGATTTGCATGATCAGTTGAATGAAAATGAATCAGAAATTCAGGATGTTTTTTAGGGCAGATCCATAAGCTCCATAGATGAAGATCCCATTTCCGCAGAATTTCTGTCTGTGTTGAAGCACAAGTATAATGTTGTATCGGAATGAAAATTAGAGGACAACTATACCAAGTCTAAATCAACTGAATCCAGTTCTAGTGCTCTTGAACTTACCGAATTAAAGCCAGAAGCAGGATTTACAATCTCTGATGGGAATAAGTACGGCAGTTCCAATATTGGATTGGATGTCCGGAGCTTTGCAATAGGCACTAGACCTAATCGTAATGAACCCCAACTAATTCAATGTGATGAAAATATGGACTTTGATGATGATCAAGAAAACAAGCCAGAGCATTTTGGAAATATTGAAGAAACTAAAGAGGTTTCCTGTGATCGATTGAATCAACTCAACCATAAGACATCTACTGTAGGCTGGTTTGTATCAAAAGGAGAATTGGTTTTGCTTTCCCATGATGATGGATGCTGCTCTTTTCACGATATAGCAAATTCAGAGGTGTGGAGGTTTTAATTATTGTACTTAATTTTGGGGTTTATGGGTGTTATAATTTATACATTTTGGGGATTTTCTATTAGAAATAGGGAAAATCCTAGGGGTTAGATTATTCTCATGGTTTAAATTTCTATATTTGAAATAAAATTCACCAATTTCTATTTAAAAAAATGATTTGCCTAAATATTTGATGTAGTTTAAATAGGATGTAGTTCATTTCAAAAACTGTTGAAATTTTCTAGAAACTATGATTGGGATTTCAAGAATATTTATACACTCTTTAAATTTTCCCTTAAAATAAAGGGCAGTTGATGTATGAGTAATACTCAGTATTGTTTTTTTCCAATCTCCAGGAGAAGGTTGAATATAAATCTCCATATGGGCTTACCCCAAACATGTGGGGTGATTGTTGGTTGATCAAAGTAGCTGGTTCAAATGGTCGCTCTGGTAAATATGTTGTGGCAGCATCTGCAGGTTGTACATTAGACTTATATTTCTGTTCATGGGAATTTTATAATAAAGAAATTATGGCATTCCATACGGAATCAAAGGCCTTCACTTCAACATCCAGTACCATCTCTCCAGTTTTGGCAAAGAGGGATGTCTCGAGGAGAAATTTTGGCTTTGCAAATGTTGTGCTAGAGAATCAACATTGGCGGTACAGACCATGTGGGCCTCTTATGGTATCTACAACAAATGCCCAAAATACAGTTAATATTTATGATATTCATGATGGAGATCCTGTGATTTCAATGTGTTTGTTTTGAAAGTTTAGGTTTCATAGTAAATCATCAATGGGCTCTGAAATAAGGCACATTGAAATCTTGGATACATGTTTCATGCCAAAATCAGTTGTATCTTCCATAAATACACAATCTTGGACCACTCTGTATAAATCTACTTCTCAGACAATATTACATCTCCCTCATTATACAATTGGTGTTCTTACATGCGTAGCAAAGGCATTGTTTTGGCAATCATTTTATAAGTCACTAGATATTGTGGGTACAAGGATCTAGGGTCTCCACATGAAACTGTGTTGCCCGGAGACTCACTTTGCCTGTCCTTAAATTTGTAAACACAGTAGTATGCCAATGCTTCTTTCATTTTGTATGCATAAGACATTTTTTTTCAAATTCCATAATTGTTTTTAAGTTTTATCCATCCCAGTTTTGTTGTGAATGCACACATTTTTGGCTCAACACAGATCTGTTATATCTTTGTACTTTTCCTTTACTAACTATTTGAAATTTCTAGTTATATTTAGAGTTGTCTTTTAAGGGATGAGGGGAATTACTTGGATTTAGTGTTGCCCACTCTCAATAGAGGCTTACAGTAAACTATGACACATTGTGATGTATATCAGTGGTAGTTGGGGCAGCAACAAAATCAATTACATGCTTCAGTAGATTTATTCTTCTTGGAAAGCTTTCAGCTGACAAAAAAAAGGGAATGAAGCACGCAACCAATCCCCTTCCTTTTATTGGACCACCTGCTTTCTTTTTATGAGAGAATCTATAGGCCAAAGTTACTAGAAGTGGTCAAAAGCGAGTTTGGTTAGTTGGAAAAGTCCAACTATTCTTAGCCCTCAACAATTTTTAAATAATTCATAGGCATGTTAACCCCTCCTAGACTGTGTTGCCTAAGTGGGTTTTGCAGAATTTTATGCACTTAGGGTTAGAATCAAATTTTGAAATTTGATGTAATTAGGATTATATTCAAGTGCTGGCCAAATTGGTAAAAATGATACTCAGCCATAGCTGAAAGGCAGTAATATGCAGTGGAGTCATTTTATGAAATGATTCAATTTGGCATGTGAATCTCATATCTAAGGGCCATTAAAATCCCATGGATGGAGACTGATCAGGATTCAACATTGCTATTACTGTTAGTGGAGTTGGGTATGGCACAAGTACAATAAAAATACTAGAAACAATAGTAACATCATAGATTTAGAATCTTAATCTCTATATTAAATGAGCATTAGAATGTAACTTGATTTCAGTAAAATCTCTAACAGGTTTGTTCTAAATCGGACATGAAATGCTCACTTGTAAAGATGTTTGAGGCTTGAGGTTGTATGACACTGCAACAATTGACTTGTTGAGTACATGATCATTGATGACATTAGGTCATTGTGAAACTGAATATATGCTACTTCGGTATGAAGATTGATTGCACAAACTGTGTTTTCTAAATAATGTTTCCAATGAAACCTGAAATGGCTCTTGTTACGCTGAAAACATTTTTCATCTTTAATCTACTATTAATTTGAGTGACAAGGGTAGCTAAACCACATTAAAATGCTCTGAAGATGTTACAAATGCATGGAAGCTCTAGAAATTTAGCCCCTCACTATGTTATCTGATGCAAGGGCATTAGGCCCAAGACAACTTTTGTACATAAATAAATGTAAAGGGGGGTCTCATGTTTTATTTCCCTATGAAATTATCCATAGTTGAGCTAATTTAGTTAATTTGTAGAGAAAATGTAACTGCTTGAATGATTAATGGGCACCTGAAGAGATAGTCAGTTTCAGAAGTTAAGCTAATTCTAGGAGTCCATCTCTGTTTGTCAGAGCGTTAGTCTCAGAGTTAGGAATTTGAAGAGTTTGTGAGTCATCGAGAAATTCGAATCGATTCATTGTAATTGATATAAAAATAAACCTCCGTAGCAGAGTCGATAGACCTACACAGAAGACATGCAAAGAGAACTGCATAGAGCTGCATAGGGAAGAGGAGGCCATTGTATTGAAGATCTGGCCGAGGACCAGGAGACTGTAAGAAATTTCATTTATATAAGGAATCTGTTAGTATTATATGTGCGTTAATTGAGTAAGTTTTATGTGTGTGAATATATGTACGCATCCTGGTGAAAGATAATTGAAATCCCGTGGTAATTAAGAAAACCTGTGATAAGGTTATGTGCGTATAGACTGGTTAAGTTCTCGGTGGAACACGAGTTAATGACTCAGGACTTATGAGTATTAGTGAATTCCACAGCTAACTGTGTCAAACAGTTGGGGAATTTCTCTATAATCAGTTGTGTGAACAGAGGGTGAATTAGGTTAATGACATTCATGTGCACCTGTGGTAGAGCAAGGAGATGTTGTGCGCGAACCTCCGTGAGCTAGGTAAAACCTCGTAATGAGTGTTGTGAATGTGTAGGCGATTCAATGAACCAAGGACCGGTGTATTGATTTGCAGAGTCGATTCTAACCTTGTCGAAGCCATAAGACATAAACCGTGGTGTATGTAATGCGTCATGTCTCCTCGAAATGGTCGTGCCCGAGTTCGTTTCGTATGGCCACACGAAGGATGAACAACGAGGCAGAGTTCAATGGCAGTAAGCAGGGAAACTTTTAAGGATGGAAAATTATCTTGAAGTTTAAAAACATTGGCGAATCTCACTAGTCCTTAATATGCAAACAATAAAAAATTTATTGATATATTTGTAAAATTATTCAAATTTATAATGATTATATATATATTCTGTATATAATGTTGGCAATTTTTAAGGAAAAATAATTTAATATTGTAAAATTCGGGCAAATAATTTTTAGAAAAAATTGAAATTGGCGAATCTTTTTTTTGGAAAAATGATGGAAAATTAGCCCACCTGCGAATATTAGCCACTAAAATTTTCCATGGCAGTAAGGCGTTGGTAAGCGGACGGAACCTGGAGTAAGAGTAGTCGGAACCTTGAGGACCGCACAGTAAAGACAGGTTTTCGGCATATCGCACCACCTTTGTACGGTAAGCGGTATTCCCCATTTGGATACGATCAATGTCATAGGCCGACACGTGGCCTTGAGTGGTTTTGAAAACCCACTCTCATCGCGACTTAACGATCGTGCAACTAGCTCGTGCAATATCCAGTTGGATCGTTGGATCGTCAAGGCCAGAGTGACATATTATCCACCGTTGGATGTGGAAAGGCCACTAGCGCTGGGCCCCACGCATATATATGTCGAATATTGTTGTCCTAACTAAGGTTAAATGGAGGTATTAATATTTCACGGTCGAATTATGTTCATAAAAATTGGAATGTCAACAATTCATAACAAATATTGGAGATTTACTGTCCTGTTTTAAATTTTCATTTTTTTTTTTTTAAATTGAACCCACCATCGGTATACAAACGCTTTGTAAGCATCGCTCTTCTGATGTCTTATAAGCGTCGGTCTTCCAACATTTTGAACAATTTCCATTTCCATCGTTATTGTGACGTCCATCGATATTGTGACAGTTCTTCCTAGCATCAGTATTGCGACACATTTGGAAAGCGTCGGTATTGCGACGCTTCAGGAAAGCGTCGGTCTTGCGACACTTTTGTATGACGTCAGAATTGCGACAGTTTAGAGACGTTGGAAGAGCGACAGTATAAAGATGTTGGAAGAGCGACGTTCAAAATGTCGTACCACATTTCGTCGGAATTGCGACAGTTCTTCCTAGCGTCAGTATTTCGACGCTTTTGGAAAGCGTCAGTATTGCGACGCTTCTGGAAAGCGTCTGTCTTGCGACACTTTTGCAATGCGTCGGTCTTGTGACACTTTTGTACGGCGTCGGAATTGCGATAGTTTGGAAACATCGGAAGAGCGACAGCATAAAGACGTCGGAAGAGTGACGTTCAAAACGGCAGACCACATTTCGTCAGAATTGCGACACTTTCCCAATGTCGGAAGATCGATGGTTTGGGAAACGTTGGAAGAGTGATGCTTGTTTGGAAGCGACGGAAAAAGTGTCGTTATTGCGACACTTTGTCCAGGCGTCGGAATTGCAACGTTATGGCGAACCACGTTTTGTCCATCCTCGAACTGTCGCTCTTGCGACGACTATGTGTCGGAATAGCGACGAAGTTGCTTTGAGAAATTGGGCCAAATTTTCTAGTGTGGAAATGCTCCGAAAGCGCACTTACAATGGGAGACCATGATGACGATGATAGATCGGTCTGAAACAATGAATAATGCCGAGGTGATCCCAGAGGTGATCATGGGGTTTGGCGAGGGAAGAGTGTGTGAAGAAAAGAAAGAGCACCTTTTCGATAAGGCCGTCACACTCAGCGACATCGGAAAACTGAATCGCCTGGTTATTCCCAAGAAATATGCGGAGAAGTATTTGCCTCTCGATGTCAATTCTAGCGAGAGGGGTATGCTCTTGAATTTCAAATATTACATGGGGAAAGTCTAGAGATTCTGTTACTCGTATTGGAACAAAATTCAGAGCTACGTGTTGACCAAAGGGTGGAATCGGTTTGTGAAGGATAAGAAACTGGAAGCTGGAGACATTGTTTTGTTTCACAGAGAATCGGCACAGCCTCAGCAGCTGTACATCAGCTGGAAACGCAGGCTGTCGGATCGGCTGCTACTGGGAGTCAGTGATCCCCAGTTCCACCAATTCAACGTGAGAGCAGTAAACGGTTCGTGTTCCTTCAATCCTTTCTGTTGGAATTTCTGAGAATTCTAGAACAATACAGAGAGAGTAATACTCTCCTTCTAACACAGAGAATTTAAAAAAAATTTCTTCACTAGTAGACAGAGTTTTAACACACTTGAAAACTTCTATTTCAATAACTTAAAAACAAACTGTTACAAAAATTTGAACTTCCTCCTCTGAGGGATTACAAAATGGACTGCTGCAAACACAGTGCCAAAAAGACTCTCTGTCTCTGTTACAAAATACTCTGTTCTTTTCAAAACTCTGCTACTCCGTTTTTCTTTAACAATACATTGTTATGTGTATATTTCTTTTTCGCACTGTTGTGCATTCACTCACACTAACTACAAATACGCTGTTGTGTATTTTTTATACATACATTAAGCCTTCAAGTTTTTTCATTATATGTCACAACATATACATTAATCAAAACAACTATAATAAAAATAAAAACTAAACCGTAAATACATGTGGGGCCCTCATTACAATAGCACATATGTATATGTTAAAACATAACACTCCAAAGGTTTAAAAACCTTTATCGTTGCGCGATAACAAACAAAAATCATATAAAACAAAAAACTTAACAAACCATAATACCAAGCCTTCTGCCCAGACTTCAAAATGTTGATTAAAACAAACTGCATAAAAAGTTTGCATTACATTTGGGGTTACTGACGTAGGGCAAGTTTGTGATGTGAAAAGGTTTATCAACCGGCGTCTATAAACCTTTCGGGTCCATAAATGGGGTTCGCAAATCGGCTAAAAAAAAACCCGAAACTTTATGTATTATGGCTTATAAAACACTTCAAGTTCACATTTGAGGATTGCGAATGGCCCAAAATAAAAACCTGATCCAATGAAATTGCTCGGCGTGTCCTCCTGTTGACGTGGTTTGTGGGACCACCAGAATTTAAACAAAAACGAATTCTCGCGTATGCATGAAAGACTGTATTTTCTATATAAAGCTTTGTTTTTCAAAATACAAAGGACTGTAAGGTTTTCAAGCTCCGATCTTGACTGTTTAGAAAAATAGAAAGCGGCTGAGTACAGGGTTTGTCAAAACAATTTTGGAAAGTGGTGAAGCTCTGCAGGGCAGTTGAAGTTAACACTTCAACACTCCCCCTTAATTTCAACTGCTAGGTTATCAATCATACCCATGCATTTTCTCAAATATTCAAAGCTTTTCTGCCCCAATGGCTTGGTCAAAATGTCTGCAAACTACTCCTGAGTTCTGCAGTGTTTTAAAATTATTTCTCCATTTTTCACTAGCTCCCTATGTAATGAAACTTAGCATCTATGTGCTTTGTCCTTTTTTGAAACACAAATTTTTTAGACAATGCTATGGCTGAGCTATTGTCACAATAAATTATTGTGCCTTTTACCTGTTCTTGACATAAACTCTTCAACATTATCCTCGTCCATACTGCTTGACACGCTGCTGTTGTAGCTACCACATACTCTGCCTCTGCTATAGATAATGCTACAATAGGCTGTTTCTTAGAAGCCCATGAAATGGCTCCTGAACCCATGTGAAAAACATAACCAGAAGTATTTTTCTGGTCATCTACACTTCCAGCCCAATCACTATCAGTGTATCCAATTAGTTTTGAATTTTCTGAAATAGTATATAAAATTCCATACCTTTTAGTTCCTTTAACATACCTCAAAATTCTTTTTTCTGCTTTCCAGTGTGCTTCTTTTGGCCTCTCCATGCATCTGGAAATCAAACTAACATCATGCATAATATCAGGACTAGTTGCAGTCAAATACATGAGGCTGCCAACTATGCTCTTGTACAAACTAGGATCAAAATCCTTGCTGCCATCCTCTTTGATGAGTTTTAATCCCATTATTGTGGGAGTAATTGCTGCCTTGCAATCCTGCATGTTAAATCTCTCCAAAACTTCATTCACATACTTTTCTTGAGAAATAAAAATTTTATTTTCATTTTTCTTTACTTCTATTCCTAAGAAGTATTTCAGCAAACCCATATCAGTCATTTCAAATTCATATTTCATGACCTTCTTAAAATTTTCAACAAGGTAATCATAATTACCTGTAAATATCACATCATCAACATATAAGACAACAATCAGCATCTTACCATATTTCTCCTTGATGTATAAGGTGGGTTCTCCCTCAAATTTTTCAAATCCATTTTCTAGTAGATATGAATCTATCCTACTATACCATGCTTTTGGTGCTTGTTTCAACCCATAAAGAGCTTTCTTCAATCTACACACTTTGTGCTCTTGGCCTTTCTTCTCATAGCCTAGAGGTTGTTCAACACAAACCTCTTCCATTAACACTTCATTTAGGAATGCTGACTTCACATCCATTTAGTAAAATTTCCACTTGTTTTGTGCTGCTATGGACAACACTGCTCTCACGGTTTCCATTCTTGCAACCGGTGCAAAAGTTTCCTCATAGTCTCTCATATGTTGTTGCTTATACCCTTTGACACAAGTCTGGCCTTGTGTATTTCAATTTTTCCTTCAGCATTACTTTTGGTCTTGTAGACCCATTTAACTCCAATTACTTCTTTACCTCTTGGGTGTTCAACTAAATCCCATGTCTTGTTTCTCTCTATGGCATTAATCTCTTCATCCATAGATTCTATCCATTTCTTATCTTTAATGGCTTCCTAAAAATGAATAGGATCATCAACATGAAAATACAAAGCAAATAAAGAGTTCATACCTTCATTTTCTGCCTCTTGCTCATAAATTCCATTTAAATTTTTGAACTTTGTTCCTCTTTCATTTGGTGTACAAGTGCTTGAAGAAGCACTCGAATCTGCTCCTTGTGGTGTGCTTGGAGAAGCACTCTAATTTCTCCTCAAGGGTGTCCCTTGCTGTCCTTGTGTTGATGCCGCTATTGAGGGATGTATTTCAGCCATCTCTTCCTCATTTTCATCATGAGACAAACCATTTTTAACATTCACTATTTTCTCAATTCTTCCATCCCAAACTTCCTCTTCAATAAACTGAACATCAATGCTCACAATAAATATATTGGTGGATGGGTTATACAACTTGTAAGCTTTGGATTCCTCACTGTATCCAATAAAAATACATTTCTTCCCCTTTTTGTCCAACTTCTTCCTTACCTGACCTGGAATGTGTGCATAAGCCACACAGCCAAAAAATTTCATGTGGGTGACTCCTTGCTTTGTCCTACTCCATGCTTCTTCCGGAACTCTGTTCATGACTGCTTTTTTTGGGCATCTATTCAAGATATATGTTGCACAATGTACAGCTTCAGCCCAATAATCATTTGGCAAATGTTTTTCCTTTAGCATACTCCTTACCATATCCATGATTGTCCTATTTTTCCTTTCGGCAACTCCATTTTTCTACGGAGTGTACCTTGCTGTAAATTTCTTGTGTATGTCATTTTCTCTGAAAAAATGAAGAAATTATTTAGAGATGTACTCACCTCCTCTATCAGTCATAAGGACTTTGATATGCTACACACTTTAGTTCTCCACAAGTGCTTTAAAATTGCAGAATTTTGCAAACACTTCAATTTTATTTTTCAAAAAATAAACCCAATTTTTTCTTGTAAAATCATCAATAAAAGTTAACATATAGTGGCTGCTTGCAAGTGATGGTGTTTGCATTGGTCCACATAAATCTGAGTGGACAATTTCTAAGGGTTCCTTTGCCCTTATGCTTTTCTCGAATGGAAAACTTTCTCTGTGTTGTTTTCCCAAGATACAACCTTCACATAGGCCGTCCGGTTTCTCAATCAATGGTAATCCTCTTACCACTCCTTTCCTATGTAACAAATTAAGACCTCCAAAGTTGAGATGTCAAAATCTCAAGTGCAATAACAAATTCTCATCGTTTTCTTCTCTTTGGAAAGCCTCTTGTGTCACTGCTGCCATTTCTTCTCCATTCTTCAAATCTGCCCTCATCCTGAGAGGGAACATTCTATTCCTTGTCATCCTTATTTCATCAATACATTGTTTGCTTGGAGGTTTATCCATGATGGTGCTTACATCATCTTCAAAGAAAACATCGTAGCCCTTTTTAATGAGCTACCCAATGCTTAACAAATTACATTTCATACCTGGTACATAATATACATCAGATATGATCTTCTTTTCTCCCTTCTTTTTCAAGACATTTACTATGCCTTTTCCTGTGACAGAAATCTTACTATCTATTCCCAATGTGACTTGAAACTTCACATTTTCATCTAACATAGAAAAAATAGCAATGTTTCCTGTCATATGGTTACTACATCCTGAATCTAGAAACCATAAATCTTCACTCCTTTCCTCAGCCATATTACATGCTAAAAACAATTTATCTTGGCTCATATTTTCTCTAGTGAAATTTGCACTGGGTTTATTACCCATATCATTCTGCTTCTTCCTACATTCATTTGCATAATGCCCATATTTTTTACAACAATGACACTATACATTGGATTTGTCACACCTTTGTCCATGAGCATGTTGTTGTCCACTTTGCTGACTGCTGCTTTGGCCTTGGTTCTAATTTTGATTGCTGCCCCTTCCTTGAGCATTTGCTGGGATGTTTCTTCCTCCTCTGTTTTGGCTTCTACCTCTTCCTCTCTTGTTTCCTCTGCCTTGACCTATTCCTCTTCCAAAGGACATTTGGGTCTGAAGGCATGCTCCAAAGATGAGTTTTCATTTCTACCCAATCTCTGTTCATGTGTCATCAGTGATGCATGAAGCTCATCAACTGAAACGTTTGATAGATTCTTTGTCTCTTCTATGGTGGTGACTATTACATCAAACCTTGAGGGTAAGCTCCTCAAAATTTTCTCCACAATCCTTCTTTCTTCAAGTGTCTCTCCATGAGACCTTATCTGTGTGACCATTCTAATCACATGTGTGAAGAATGAGTCTATTTTATCAGACTCCTTCATGCTGAGAGTCTCAAAATATCTCCTCAGCAATTGTAGTTTTTCTGTCTTCACTTTATCCATGCCTTGATAGGCTGTCTTGAGAGTTTCCCATGCTTCTTTGGATCTCTTAGTTGCTGCTATCCTTGGAAACACACTCTCATGTACTGCTTGATACAAATAGAAGAGGGCTTTAGATTCCTTCTTCTTATTTCTCTTCAACAAGTCCTTCTCTACTTGTGTTAAAGCATTAAACTAATTTTCATCTATTGGCTCTTGAAAACCATCCTCAACAAGTTCCCATAAGTCTTGAGATGCAAACAAGGCTCTTATGGTGATTTCCCAATAATCATAGTTTTTCCCATTAAATTGCAGGAGATGAGCATTACCAATACTCATGCTTGTGCTGGCTCCTGCAATGCTTGCACTTTGAACTATGCTTCAAATACTTGACTGTGAATTTATAAAATAAACTAACTGTCTTCAAACAGTAACACAAAATTTTTTGTCTTGAGAATACCTTGGATTTTTTTTTACTGAGCCTTCACTCTGTTGGAGAAGATGCTGCAATAGAAATCCTTCCTTCAGCTTCTTTGACACCTTTAAAGAGCCTAGACTAGCTCCGATACCATGTTGGAATTTCTGAGAATTCTAGAATAATACAGAGAGAGTAATACTCTCCTTCTAACATAGAGAATTTAAAAAAAAAATTGCTTCACTGGTAGACAGAGTTTTAACACACTTGAAAACTTCTATTTCATTAACTTAAAAACAAAATGTTACAAAAATTTGAACTTCCTCCTCTGAGGAATTAAAAAATGGACTGCTACAAACACAGTGCCAAAAAGACTCTCTGTCTCTGTTACAAAATACTCTGTTCTTTTCAAAACTCTACTACTCTATTTTTCTTTAACAATACACTGTTGTGTGTATATTTCTTTTTCGCACTGTTGTGAATTCACTCACACTAACTACAAATACATTGTTGTGTCTTTTTTATACATACATTAAGCCTTCAGGCTTTTTCATTATATGTCGCAGCATATACATTAATCAAAACAACTATAATAAAAATAAAAACTAAACCGTAAAGTCCTGTGGGGCCCTCATTACAATAGCACATATGTATATGTTTAAACATAACACTCCAAAGGTTTAAAAACCTTTATCATTGTGCAATAACAAACAAAAAACATATAAAACAAAAAACTTAACAAACCATAATACCAAGCCTTTCGCCTGAACTTCAAAATTCTGATTAAAACAAACTGCATAAAAATTTTGCATTACATTTGGGGTTGTTGACGTAGGGAAAGTTTGTGATGCGAAAAGGTTTATAAACTGGCGTCTATAAACCTTTCGGGTCCGTAAATGGGGTTCGCAAATCAGCTCATAAAAAACCTGAAACTTTATGCATTGTTGCTTATAAAACACTTCAAGTCCTTGTTTGAGGATTGCGAACGGCCCGAAATAAAAGCCCGATCCAATGAAATTGCTCCATGTGTCCTCCTGTTGACATGGTCTGTGGGACAACCAGACTTTAAACAAAAACTAATTCCCGCGTACACATGAAAGACTTTGTTTTCTGTATAAAGCTCTGGTTTTCAAAATATAGAGGACTGTGAGGCTTTTAAGCTCTAATCTTGACTATTCAGCAAAATAGCAAGCGGCTGAGTACAGGGTTTGTCAAAAAAATTTTGGAAAGCAACACAGCTCTGCAGGGCAGTTAAAGTTAACACTTCAACACTCCCCCTTAAGTTCAACACGCCAGAACAGAAGGCAGCACCCGTGACCAAGAAAGGAGTAAGGCTTTTCGGAGTGACTTTGTTGGACCACCAAATATTTTCACCCGAACATCTCCATTAATGAATGGCAGAGTTGTGGGTGTAGTTGAAAATGGATTACGTTCATCCTGTAAAATTGAAATTGAATCCTATTTGAGTTTTATGGCAGTGCTTCATTTTGAAAGATGTGGTTCACTGACTGAATATCTGGAAAATCGATTAAAATTAACATATTGATAAAACTAATCTCAGTCATCTATTAAAAAAAGAATACTACAAAACTAACGCACTCAATTAATGGAGTTGACATGTAAATATATGAGATATTTTGTCTATTTTATGTTGGCTTGTCTGATTAGGTTAGTTTAACTATCAATTTTTTTATTTTCTTTTTCATTTTAGTGATAAAATTTTAAGATTTTAAATTTAAGTGGTTTAAAAGTATTATTAGTGTATGAATGGTTTTAATTTCTGAAGAAACTTTTATCACATTTATCATTTGAAATTTAAAAATTTCAAAAAATCAAAAATTTTGATTCATTATCATAATTATTTTGAAAAAACAAAATTAAAAACTTTTAATAGTATTCAACTATATGTGATAGTTTAAGAAGAAATGTTTTTCTTTAAAATAATAGAATTTTTTATAAGATTTTGACAAATTATTGTATTTTTTTGAAAATTTAAGTTATAATTATTCAACTCACTATTTTGAATGTTTTAGATATTTTAATAATACTAAATCCATTTCAAAAAAAATATTTAAACACTCACAATTAATTTTGTTTTGAAAAAAAAAAAAACCAAATTTCAATTAAAATAACCATCCAAAACAATTATCACCTCCTAAACAATTTCTATCAATTTATTTAACAATATGCCTACATTCACAAGAATGATTACTTAGTGTCACCCCGACCCCAAGATGCTGAATGATGGGAACCAAAGGTAATGATGTCATCATGGTCTAAGCACATAAAAATGTGGATTTTATTTTGCTCTAGGAAATTTATCATAATGGATATCTAAGAATTTTAGGAAACAACCAAAAAAATATCCAAGTTAAGAATGCGTGTCAATATAATTAACAAAATGTATGATACACTCATTGTTAAGTCAAAATAATGATTACTTAGTATGAGGCTAAGATGAATGATGGGAACGGAAGATAATATGAACTTTATTTTGGTTTTGAAAATGGACCATAAAGATATTTAAGAATTTAAGGGAAAACTCAAAAAATATTTAAGTTAATTAAACTATGAATTATGAAAGTTTATTCAACAAATTAATAACATTTTTAATACTTTTATATAAATCCATATTTGTAAGTTGGAATTTTCTCTAGTACTAGTATTCTACATGCTCTTTTAACTTTTATGGGGTTGGAATTTCACTTTTGTAACATGATCTTGAGAGCCAACATCGGATGCAGTAAATTTTGGTTTATCATAAACTTCGATTACATGAATTTTGGTTTATCATAAACTTTGATTACATGAACTTGAAACACATGCATATCAGATACATAATCAAATTGTCATTACCTATTTCATAAAAAAAATTATTAGTGCCTTTTGACTATAGGGAAGAGATGTCTAGTGTTGTGAAGGGATTAGGGACTAATAGTTGTTATAGTATTGGTGTCACCAAGCCACCAAAAATTGAAATATGTACAACCTATATTTAAACAAAAATATATAACATTAAATGTAAATATCACCACAGACACAAAAATGTTCACTGTGGAGATTCTGAACCCAGAAACTCTAAACTCTCACCACAGAAATCTAAAATCTACAAATGTAAATATCTTTTAATTTATGTTCAAAATATTGACAAGGCCCACAATTGTCTATAAATAGTCTTTTAAATATCAAGTAGATTCAAATCATGATGAGACAATCCAAGACCGTTTTGACCTAGACAAAGACCTCTTCCAATAATGAATTCAACCCTTCCTTCAAGTAGATGATCTCATCCAAAGTCTCCAAGTGTCAGTTTCTTTGATGCAGCTTCAATATAGAATTTCAACCCTCGGATACTAGCCCAAAAACCCTAAAAACTCCACACATGTGAGAGAGAGATTCTCCAAACTTAGATTTTTCTTCTTCCTTAAATTAGGTATTATTCTCATGCAATTCGCTCTCTTTTTCATCGTATTTCCCTTATATATCGAACTTGTGAGTGTGTCCTTCAAATGAGTCAAGTTTCCTTTATTTATATTGCTTCCATAGATTCGAATTGCTTCTTTTTGGGTCGATTTCTCGAGGATATGGCCGACTTGGTGAGGAGGTGTCAAAGGACACTTTTGCCTCAAAAATAAATTTCTTTACATGATACAAATTCCCAAGATAATAATTGTGACAAAGACTCTTTTGATTCGTGAGAAAACCTATAAGCCTTCAATGGAGGCTATGACCTAGAAAATAAACAAAAGAGCATGGAACCCGATGCTTCAAAAAAAAAATTTCCAATAATTTTTTCTTTTGTTTTGTTTTGACAAATAAAATTATGAAGACCGACACTAGTTACATTCTTCAATACTCCCTCTTAACTAGGAGGAATTCATAATTACATATATACAGAGGTACATGGAAGATCTCAAAATCATATGCTCTATGAAGTGTCATAACACACATAGTGCTATAGATTAGATAACTGAATAGGGTATCTAACCGAGTGGGACTAAGGTGTGTTCCAAGATTTAGCCACTCTAGGTACCATCAGGTTATATCTCTAACATCAACACAAGGATCTAGGTGTGTATACAAGGTCGTAGCTCCAATTCCAATTCCACCCTCCCTACCTCAGGATCTAGACTAATCCGAATGGAAAGTGGCCTACACCCATGTTATTCATCCACCCATGGTATTTATCTACCCATGGTATTGTAACTGACATCTATCCATGGTATTCACTCACCCATGGTATTCATCATCCATGGTATTTATCCACCCATGATATTGTAAGTGAAATTCACCCATGGTATTCATTCACCCATGGTATTTACACACCCATGGAATTTTCCTATGGTATTGTAACTAAAAAAGACTATAAGTAACAAGTCACATTTTGTAAAAGGACATTTTTTCCACCACAATGTAGCTTTTACAATTATTTTTGGTTTTAATAAAAAGTTTCTTTATGGTTTTGTATATTGTGTGAGCTACTCTTTTCTTCTTGAATTTCTAATTTTCAAATCTTGGATCCCTCCCCACAAAATTTGGATTAGTGGTATCAGATTTAGGTTACAAATCCATGGGAATGAGGGTTTGAAGCATATTTCAATTTCCACGTTTTGCAACAATCTTCAACAAACTCAATTATTTTTTTTGAGCAGCGAGTTTTCAGTGTTAGGAATTTACCGTAGAAATAAAATATTTACCGAGAGGAAGAATAATCATGAAAAGAACCAGCAACAAATCATAAACATAAACACAATGTTTAACTGGGAAAACCCTAATTCCGGGGAAAAACCAAACCAATGAAATTTCATTAAACATTGGCCAAAACCCTGGCCAATCCGGCCAAGTGAGCCTTCACCACTCACCTCCAGGCATACATTACAATGAAGTCCTCCCAGCCTTTTATAGGCTCTATTACATGCAATACCATGGGCTGAAATCCATGGGTGCACAATACCATGTGCCCTAAAACCACTACTATTTACCCTAGTCAACATTGACTCTATCCCAAGTCAAGTTTACCGAACAATTGTCTTACAGCAGTATGCCCATTTACATGTAAAATTAACTCCATTATAATAATAATTTTTTTTTGTTTCATTGTTGTTGTCTTTGTATGACCATTCTTTACATTCATTCATGATGTCCTCTCCAAAGAGGACATAATAGTTGTACATCAATGTCCATATAACAAGAATCCATCTACCGGATTACATGGCTCACTAGCCTCTGTAACCGCCAGTCCTTTAGGAATTCTCTTTAGATACATGGTTCATCAATTTTAATTAATTCACCTGCAAATATCCTCTCTCATTTTGACGTTCTTCAAAGCATTTGATTGACACATTCTATCAAACACTTTTCTCTCCTAACACATCTAATGGCTTGCTATTCTAGCACATATTCTCTCATATCTCATGGATCTCTGAGCCTTTTCATGCACATGTATGCTTATACTACATGTCCTCCTTATGAACCTAGGATATCAAAATGCGACATGTGCACACCATGTCTGGCCATTGGACTTGCCATAGTCATGATTTCCATTATTATGAAATTGAATAATTCAATGCTTCTGCAATTGAAATTGAAGAAACACTGACAACCCTAAACTTAACCGCAGAACCTCCACTCGCTTCCAATTCTTTGACCTCTTCTTTAATCGCTGCTGCACAAGAATCCATGTTCTCGATGCTCGTTGCCTTGCAAAGATTGAGTGCCCAATGCAAAGAGACAATGGTCACAAAGTCGCACTTGATTCCATAAGCATGGATTTCCTTACCTTGTCCGAGAGCTGTTGAATCACCACACACCAAGAGAATATTTACGACAATATTCAGATTTGGGCATCACACTATTCCTCATCATTTGAGGAAAGATCTTGACGACCTTGGTAGCATTCCCATTACATAAGTTTGCACAAAAACATTTAAATCAAGATCTCCTCTGACAATGTAGCCACGAATCTACTTCCCCTCTCACAGAGCTGCCAAGCTCCTGCATGCCAGTAAAACTGATGCGACAGTTTTCGAATTGGGTTTGTGTTATTCAACCTTCATCTACCGGAAATGGTGCATCCTTCATAGAACGACACTTGCAATACATATCCACAAGTGCACCTCCCACAAAGACATCAAACTCGTAACTAGTCTTGATAACCTTCCCATGAATCTCCATCCCCTTTTGCAAGTCCAATAATCTTCCGCATGCCTTTAGCATTAGCAAGCTCTGTCCCAAAAAACTTCATCTACTTATAAATCTCCATAGCCTTGGTTTCATAGAACCCATTCTTAACATAAGCTATAAGCAGTGCATTTCAAATAAACGTAGTACGCTCAGAAGCTTCATCGAATGCTGCCAGCTCATCAACAATGCTTCCACAGGCAGAGTAAAGATTATCAAACATCAGATCTGAAATATTTAAACAAATTGTCACAATATCCAGCTTCTTTGCATCAGTGGTTTCACCATGCAGCAAAAATTTACATTTCTATCTCAACATGCTCGTCCATGTTACTTTCATGAGAGAACTCCTCCAATGGGTTATGTATCGATCTCGTCCTTCGGTTTGAGATCCAGATCTACATCAATACAACAGATAATATCTCTATTCATAAGCCAATAAAACCCTTGGCAATAGAAGCATCCCTCTGAAGCCAACACTTGGCTCTGATACCAGTTGTTAGAAATTTACCACAGGAATAATAAACAATTTACTGAGAGAAATAAACATAAAGAACCTAGCAAAAATGAAGAGACACAACCTATAGCAGATCCACTGTAATATCCTATGTTCTCTCTCACAGTCTCCCTCTTTGTTCTCACTCCGAGAATACACATACCATACACAGCCGCATTGCAATACCCTCATAAAATTGAGGGGTTGCCTTGTAGGGAAAAAAACCCTAAACTAAACATAACTTCTATCGTCAAATCATTTGCCTAATGAACGGCCCAGATTGACTAGAAATTACTATACTTTTACAAGGCAATTTTACATATGTTTTTAGCTTTGGGGGCACTGCCCTCGAAACCCCCCGCCAGGGGGGGGCTCAATAAAGTCGTTGCAGCCCCCCCTGGACCCCCCACAGCAGCGATTAATTTACGGGTGGCATTGCCACCCCATTTAAGGTACAGGGGTCCAATGCTGTGATACAAAGTAAATAAGATAATCAGGCTCCACACCCAACATTTAGATCATATCTAATATTTTTGGTGTAAATTTTACAAAAAAAATAACTGATATGGATTTCTTGTTGAAAAATACCTAAATTCAAAAATAAAAATCGGTCGAATCAAAGTCCGGATGAGGGAGATATATGTGGAGTACTAAAAAGGTATGCTTTTGATGATCATTTCAATGGCTTTTTAGTAGAATTTGTAAACCTTTTTGCATCATGAATTTGGAAAATCATAAATAATTATAACAAAATATGTGAGAGTTGATATGCAAGACTTAACCGCTGATAATTGTTATTTTTCTGTGCAGGAAAAGGTGAAAACGAGGAGTTTCCATTCCAAAGGAAAGGAAAAAGACGAGATAAATGTTGTCCCTTTGAAGGGGAACCGAATGCAAACGAGGCTAAGCAAATCAAAGCAAATCGGCCTGGAAAAGGAGGAGAAGACACCAGCTCGGCGAAGAAGAAAAGAAAAGATGAAGGATTAACAGTTTGGTGAATCCCTCAGGATCTTTGATCCTGAGGGATCGCTGCTTTATTTATCTTGTTACTTGGACATCTCCGCCGTCACCTTTATATAAAGGGACAACACTGTTAGCTTGAAGAGGATACTTTTTATGTAATTTTCTGTTAAAAATCAACTCTGATCATCAAGTCTCGTTGAGAACTGGTTCATTGTACTTTTGTCTTATGCATTAATATAAACTTGGTGATTATCTCACTTCTGCGTCTGGATTAACTTAAGGCGGTGTACCCTTGGAGGCTAAGGGCCCATCCCCGGAGGACACTTGCTTCTGTATCACTACGATTTGATTTCTGCGTGGTTTGCTTATCGTTGTTATTCGGTAATCTGATATGCTTTATAAGTTGCTATTACATGCTCTGTTTAGATTAAATCATTAAGGTTTTTACAGATAGAATTGTGTATTGACTCTGCATTATGTTACTGATCCTTTCAGAGTTGATTGCATGTTATTAGTCTTAACCGAATATTCTTACTGTTCTGTTACAGAGCTTTTGTACTGAACATTCATGTCATAGATTCATGTGAAGTTGTGTTCTTCATGATTGTTGGATTCAGAAATAATGTTGTTCTATTTGGAAGCACAGTCGTATCCCTGTTAATTAAGATTGATCAGATTACTATTCCAGCGTGTTGTGTGCGTATATGATTTACTAGTACTGTTCCATAATTTATCAATAGTTAGTGATGTTCCATTAGTGTGTTCTGCTTGATTTGCCTTAAGAGTGAAAGATTGTTATTTGATTGCGAAGAGTGCATTTGGGTTAATAGATTAAGTTTCGTTACGACTCGCGAGACTTAGTTGTTCGATTGCTGTTCCATTTTAGAATTGTCGTTCCATTCCAGATTTGTTGTTCAATTCTTTATTTGTTGTTCTATTTTGCTATCTGTCGTTCCATTTACTCGCATTTGTTGTTTTGGTGTGAGAGACGATCTAAGGCTGAGCTTCAGCATTCACTGTCTAGCTCCTAGACCCGTGGTCTATGCTCTAATTTCCTTTCCATTAGTTTCCAAAGGGATGGGTTATCGCTGCCGAACCCTTGACTGACAAGCTGCCTAGTTTTCTGAATGTGTGATTTATTCTTTTGAAGTAACTTAGTTATAGACAAGCATTCGTTTACTCTTGTATTTTTAAACACTGTACTACTAGCATTACTCTGACAAGTGATAGCCTTAGACTGAGACACTCTTTGGAATAACAAAACGCTCCCGGATTGACATATTAATGTGAGGTAATTAGAGGTGAAAGAGACCCTTTTTATAGCTCTACATTTTGGTGCCGTTGCCGGGGAAAGAGTGTAGCCATTTGTCTTTTTTAGAGTAGTGTACGAACCTGCTAGGGAAGAGTTGGATCTTAAAAACGGAAGGTAAGAACCTACGTGCGGAGCATGTAAAAGCCCTGCTCCACTGTCCGCTTTCCTAACAGATTTGTTTTTGCTTTGTTTGAATAGAATTTAGTAGTTCATTTGAGTGCATGACTAAGCAGAAAAGACCGGAAAAGAATATCAAACCTCCATCCAAGCCTGAAAAAGCTAAGGGGCCGGTGACCCTTGGCCGAACGACCTTCATAGACGAAATCTATAAGAAAACATAATCTCAGCCATCAGTAGGCCCCAGGAAAAACATTTCTAAACAGCCTACTAGTTCCCTTCAGGCCACAGGATCACCATCTGTAGCCTTTGCTGAGGTGCATAGTCAAACTGAAGAGCAGGACTTTCAAGAAATTGAAAATTCTACTCCAGAACTATTGCAGGAAGGGAATTTCAACAACTTTTGTGAAGGAGAAGGAGAAACAGGGGAAACCAAGGAACCAAAATCTCCTATTGGAACAAATCAGCCATTAAATAGCCCAGATAAGGGGAGTGTTGCGAAAATCATTGTTGAAGGAATCCAATCTCCTCAGACATCAGGTATTCTCATTATTCCAGATAAGGGAAGTGCTATTAAAACTATCCCTGTCAAAACCATTCCCTCTCAACCTAGGAATACCCTCCTAGATATCCCAGAAGGTTATTGGCATATATTCGATCCCATGGCTCAGAACCAACCAAATGCTCAAACCTCTACATTACAATATCCTATAGTGGATTCTGCAGCAAATGCACCCATGAAAGCTATCCCTCTTCAGCATATCCCTACATTTCACGGTCTCACATCAGAAGATCCGAATGCATTTTTATTCGAATTCGATGTGTTATGCAGGGGGTATGATTACACCACCGATCCCCAGAAATTGAAATTATTTCCCTCTACATTAAAAGGGGTTGCTTTAAGATGGTTTATGGGACTAGGTGGCGGGGTTATCAACAATTGGGATCAAATGAAAGAATCCTTCTTAAAAAAATATCAGGATTATTGTAGGTCTAGAGAATTAAAAGACGAAATATTCCAAATGATAGCCAGACCGAATGAAACATTGGAGAAGTATGTGGAACGTTTTCAATACAATCTACAAAGATCTCCTTATGCATCGCTACCTTTACCTGATAATGTGTTAAAAACTGCATTAATAAGGGGCATGAAGGAACAATGGATTGAAACATTAAACATCATGGGAAAAGGGGATATTTATCAAGAGAATTTTGCTGACATCATTGATTTATGTATCAGGAGTTCGAGAGGCAGCACAAGAATAAAACCAACAGAATATGATCGGTTTGCAAGAGATAACAAAGTATCAGCAGAAGGAGTAACACGTGCAGAAATTGGAAATTTATTAGAAAATTTTAAAACTGATATTATGGGGACACTAACTACACAACTTGATATTGTGCGGGCTAAACAGAAGCAGTTGGAGGCAGAACAGAATTTGGCAATCTTCTGCCCCCGATGCAGAAAAAAACATAGCCACAAGGAATGTCCACTGGATAAAGTCCAAACATGCGCCATCTGTACAAAAGATCACCTTACGGAGAGCTGCCCCTCACTTCCTGGATTGAAAGCGGTATATAAGGAAGCGGAAGAAGAACCAGAATCGGTGTACTTGATCAACCAGCGTCACCAGTGGCAACCGAGACAATCTGGTATGTTTCCAGACTCAACCTCTTCTTTTCAACCTCCACAGTATAATGCTCAACAATATAGTATGTGGCAAAATCAATCTCAACCCCCATTTTCAAACTGGTCACCACAATCGTTTCCTTCTTCAAACCCATGGTTGAATCAAACAAGCCAATCTGGTTGGCCGAATTTCCCTTACACTCCACCATATTGGCAAAATGGCCCATATCCTTCATAATGGACTCCCCCTACTTCACAAAGTTCACCCTGACAGACAAGCTGGCAAAGACCGATGCACCAGCCAGCTGGAACTATTCCGCTCCCTCAACCTACTCTGCCAGCCTTACAACAAAATCCCCAGTCTAACCTAAGACCGCAACTCCCAGCCCAACCCAATCACAATCCAAATAACAGACCGGTCCAATCTCTCCAAATCATAGAATCACCAGAAATAGGACCCGACCTGAGGGAGTGCAATGATCTTCAGTTAAGATCTGGACGTATAATTGAAACCGAGGGAGATAAAACAGTTCATATTGAAGATCAGTTACCAAGAGAACATCAGTTGCAACAAGAGGATGTAAATAAGCAGCAGACTCATAATCAAGCAACCACATCCTCTCCTCCGTTCCCAGAACGATTAGTCATACCTCGACCCAACAATATCTTGACTTTGAAATTCTGGGAGAATTACAAAATCTGTACATAAAAATCCCATTCCTCCAAGCCATTCAAGACATTCCTATATACGCAAAAACTGTCAAAGAGTTGTGCATAAAGAAACCAAGGAGGAATATAACAAATAATCCAAGAGTCCAAGTAGTCGGTACTTTATCTGACTTATTATCTGGGAAAGAAACACCCATTAAATATGAAGACCCAGGAAATCCAATTATAACTGTTCAAATTTATGGTCAAACCCTTTCTAATGCCTTAGTTGATCTAGGAGATGCAATTAATATTTTAACAACCACTAGTTGCCAAAAGCTCGGCATTACATCTGTAGAACCCACCTCTACTTTGTTAGAATTGGCTGACCGATCTGTGGTTAGACCAGAGGGTACTCTACATGATGTCATGGTCTCTGTAGATTCCTGGGAGTATCCAACCGATTTCCTGATAATTAACCCAAAAACCTGACTTGATGGACACTCGCTAATTTTAGGTAGACCTTGGCTTGCCACTGCCGATGCCTACATTGGCTGCTGGCAGGGAAATATGACCATAACCAGAGGACCGAATAGCAATAATTTAGTTCTATATCCTCCAGCGCAGCCAAGTGTCACAATAATCAAAACTAATAAGCACCCTGTATCATACCTTACTGATAACATCAGATCTCCATTAACTATACAAGAGGCACTTGATTTTAAAGACCAAACAGAAGATGGTGCCATTAATAATTTCATTAGTCAAACTGAATCTCGCACACAGTGTCACATGATAGAAGCAGCATTTGATAATGAATTGGAGGAAGATCCTCTAAAAGATACGCATGACCAAACGATACCTGTTACTTCTGTTGCAAATAGTAAAACTGTGGAAATTGAACCGGGAAAAACTTTAAACATCAATGCCAATCTCACGCCTGAACAAGAAACAAAGCTCATCCATATGTTAACAAAATATCAAGAAGCATTTGCATGGGATTACCCTGATATGAAAGGAATCGATCCCCAATTATGTACACACCACATTTATATAGAAAAAGATGCCAGACCTATTCGTCAGCCGCAAAGGAGACTTAATCCTCATCTAAAGGATGTGGTAAAAGTTGAACTTCAGAAACTTTTAGATGTCAATTTTATCTATCCTATTTCTGATAGTAAATGGGTCTCTCCACTTGTGGTGGTACCAAAAAAGAATGGAAAATGGAGAATCTGTGTGGATTATAGGGAACTAAATAAGGCAACACAAAAAGATCATTTTCCTCTCCCATTCATAGACCAAGTATTAGATACTTTAGCAGGAAAGAAATTCTTTTCTTTCTTGGATGGCTTCAGTGGATACAATCAGATTCAGATTGCCCCTGAAGACCAGGATAAAACTACTTTTACTTGTCCCTGGGGAACATTTGCCTATCGAGTTCTACCTTTTGGCCTATGTAATGCTCCTGCCACATTTCAGAGGGCTATCCTTAGCATTTTTGCAGATTTAATAAATGATGGACTTCAAGTTTACATGGATGACTTTACACCATATGGAGATGATTTTGATCCAGCTCTAGACACCCTAGAAAAAGTCCTACAACGCTGCATTGTTACCAGGCTTTGCTTAAGCCACGAAAAATGTTTCATGATGATGACTGAAGGACTTATCCTAGGACATTATGTTTCAGCAGCCGGCATTCAGGTAGACCCAGCCAAAATCCAAATACTTTTGCTCATTCCCACTCCTACTACTCAAACAGAGGTACGCAGCTTTCTTGGATTTTCTGATTATTATAGACAATTTATAGAACATTATTCGCACATTGCTGCTCCTTTATATGCATTAACTGGTAACGTTGATTTTCTTTGGACAGAAAAATGTGACCGTGCTTTCGAGGATTTAAAGAAGCTCGTATCCACAGCCCCAGTCCTTCGAGGACCAAACTGGGACCTACCGTTCCAGATATCACCTGATGCCTCAGATACAGCTATTGGCGCAGTCCTTGGGAAGGAAGAGGATAAAAAACCATATGCTATCTATTACATCAGCAAAAATTTATCCCCTGCTGAATTAAATTACACTGTTACTGAAAAAGAATTCCTAGCTGTAATACATGCTGTCAATAAGTTTAGACATTATGTTACAGGCTATCCTGTTATCTTGTATACAGACCATTCTGCCATAAAATATTTAGCAAATAAGCCTGTCACAAATGCCAGAGTAACTAGATGGTTGATTTTATTGCAGGAATTCGATATCACAATCAAGGATCGGCCTGGCAAAGAAAACCCTGTAGCCGATTTTCTTTCGAGAATACCAAAACCAATCGATGCAGCAGTAGTTGAAGATCAATTTCCGGATGAGCACCTGTTTGCTGTTGCCGTTCAAACACCCTGGTATGCTGATGTTGCCAATTACCTCGCAGTAGGTAAACTACCAAAACACTTAACCCCTAATGAGAGCAAGCAGATTGTTCAGAAGAGTGCTCGATTCTCGTGGATTGGGGGCTATTTGTTTCACACAGGGGCAGACATGCATATCAGGAGATGTGTTCAAGAAGATGAAATCTTTGACATCCTAAAAGCCTGTCACGATGGACCGTGTGGTGGACACTTCGCTGAGCATAGAACTGGACATAAAGTATTGCAGACAGGATATTACTGGCCTACGATTTTCAAAGATGCAAAGAAATTTGTCCAAGCCTGTGACAACTGCCAGCGAGCAGGACGACCTGGTCAAGCTGATGAGATGCCTCTAAAACCACAGTTAGTCATTGAACCATTCGAGCGATGGGCTCTTGATTTCGTTGGACCCATCAACCCATCATCAAATCAGAAAACATATATCTTGGTGGCAACAGAATATGTCACCAAATGTGTTGAGGCAGAAGCATTGCCAAGAGCCACAGAGGACTCTGTCATACAGTTCCTGTTCCATCTATTTGTACGTTATGGCCTTCCAAGGGAAATACTTACAGATGGAGAACCACAATTTGCTGGGAATAGATTAGCTGCAACACTCAACAATTATCACGTCCAACATAAAATCACTACTCCATATCACCCACAGGCGAATGGGCAGGTAGAAAGCGGCAATAAGATAATAGAATCAATCCTAACGAAAACCATTGCATCACATAGGCGTGATTGGGCTGCTCGACTACCTGAAGCACTCTAGGCCTATAGAACAACATGGAGAAGCACCACCGGTTACTCACCTTATCAATTAGTGTTTGGAAAACAACCCATTTTTCCCATAGAATTCAAAATCCAAACATTACGGACAGCACAGGAAGTTGGCGTAGATCTAAGCGAGGCAAAAATCAATCGACTACAGCATATCAATGAATTGGAAGAAATTAGGCTCTCCGCACTACAAAATACAGCATTGATTCAACAGCAGCGAGCTAAATGGCATGATGCGCTCATCAAAAACAAAGTCTTCCACGAGGGAGACTGGGCTCTATTATACGACTCTCGGTTTTAGGAATTTCCTAGGAAACTTCAGACTCGATGGTTGGGACCATACGAAATCCAGAAGGTGCATGACAACGGAACCCTTACTCTAATTACCATTGACGGTTCTGGATATGCATTCAAAGTAAATGGCCACCGAGTTCGTCTCTATCGCAAACCACTCACTCGGGAATCCTTTCTGCCAGCAGCTACGCCGAGACACTGATATGGAGATTTTAGGAGAGGAAGAGAAATCTTCCTCACCTGTAATTCATTAAGGAATTCATTTCTTTTTACAATTTGTACATAAGTTCTTGTCTTTGAGTCGTTCTTGTACATATGTTTGAACTAAATGTTTTCTTGTCATTTTTGCTCTTCCTTTTCTTTCTCAAAATTTCGATTTTTGCCGCTCTATTTCCAAAAGAATGGAATTTGCGTGTTTTTGCTGTTCCTTTTCAAAAGGAACATCATTCTTGATTTTCTGATGTTCCTTTTCTAAAGGAACAACATCTTTGATTTTCTGCTGTTCCTTTTATAAAAAAAAAGGAACGGCTTTGCTTGTTTTTCTGTTCCTTTTCTAAAGGAACAACATTTTGGATTTTTGCTGTTCCTTTTTTTTTTCAAAGAAATAGCATTCTTTTGTTCCTTTTTTAAAGGAACGGAATTTTGAGTGTTTTTATAGTATTTTTATTTTTGCTGTTCCTTTTTCAAAGGAACGGCATTTGCATTTTTGTGATCCATCGTCCTTCGTTGTTTCTTTTTCAAAAGGAACACCACTAGCATACTTTTGCTCTCCTTGTGAAACATCTTATTCCTTTTGCTGATCTAAATTGAGGATGCTTCTTGCCCATATTCTTTCAAGTCTTTAAGATACAGCTATGTACTTGTGCAATGAATATAAAATCACAACATACCGAAATCCGTAAACCATAAATCGCTATATTTATAAGACTCTGCATTGGTAAGAGGACAAAAGGAAGGACATACTTATTTCTTATCTTTTGTTGTCATTGTTTTACTAATTTTGCCCTGATTGGTTATCTTTATCATGCTGATCCCTTTAACCCTCTTTGATTATTATTTAAGAATAAGAGCAAAGGGCTTATATCTTCCTATTGAGATGATAAGACTTCTTCCACCATTCCTACTCTTAAGGAGTGTTGAACCACCCTTTGTGTATAAATAAGGAAAAGTACTCTATGAAAAAGAAAAAAATATGTGAACATGATATGTGAGATGTCAAATGCAGGATAGGGGGTCTCATCAAGAGCCATCCTACCATGATCATGAGGATGGAAGTGAAGTGGCATTCCAACTATGGCCACCACACCAAGGATATGGTCCAAAAGGTATATCAAATAATCGAACCTTGGAACAGGAGGTCTCATCACGAGCCGGCCTGCCCACTTTTCGCTCCTTCCTCGTGAATGGCATTATGGTTACCTGGTCACCAAGCCAGCATAATGGTCTACACTTTGACATAACAACATTCCTAAGTATACACAAAGGATCATGGTTCCAAGGGTGAAAAAACAACTCTGCCAAGGTTATGGACACCTGTCGGCAGCAGAGCACTATTAATGGTATTGAAGTCACCTTGGTTACACCAATGGGCAAGATACTAATACTCTTTTGTTTCTTATATCCTAGGAACTAATCATATATTATTTCCCGATTTATACATCGCATGAACATTTATTACCACCAATCATGGCAAAGGAAGTGACCATGACCACTTGATATTTGGAAAATACGACAGACGTCCTATCCACCAGCCTCATATCATATCACAGCAGCCTCTTATGTAATACGCGATCAACTCTCCGCCTTGATTTCGGTAATTCGTTGTCTTTCTAAACATGGCATAATTTCATACGTTGTTCCTTTATGACTCGGTTGCAGATCGGGTGCTGCTCCTTTATTTGACGGTTGGGACAGCCTATCACATTGTGGGGGGGAGGTTAACCTCATTATTCCCTGAATTACGTGTCATCTCACTATTCGGGAAAAATAGTGTACGACGGTATGGCATGGCTTAACGGCATGACATTTCTATTTTTACACAAGTTGCTGTTCCATTGAGAATCCACAGTGAAACCATGGGAGGAAGGGCAATTCGAAGCGAACCTCAGAAGTTGACAATCTCCGCTGCTGCCCGAGAGATCCTCGAAAGAGCAGGATGGCTGAATTATCTCAGTCGCCTGTAGGAGTCTAATAAAACAGTAGCGATGGAATTTTTGTTGAACCTGCAGGAGGATCACTCCACAGTAAGGGGGAAGTGGATAGCGGTCACCGACGATATAATTGCAGAAGTTTCAGGACTACCAGCCACCGGACCAGTATGGACACTAAAGAAGGAAAGATTACAGAAGATCATGGAAATTTTCCACGACGAAGGCCAGAGCTTGACAATTAACGGGAAGGGAGTTCTGCCAGCAACGCTAGGAGAACCCTGGACAGAATTAGCAAGAACAGTGCAGAGCTACATCACCTGTGAGGGGAGGAAAGACGTGGTAAGACCACGACATCTTAAACTCTTAGCTGTTTTAAAGCAGAAATGCTCTGTAAATCTACCTGCACTTCTGAATTCATTACTGCATGATGCTGCACGAAGCTTAAAAAAGGTACAGCATGTAGAGTCAGTCGTCAGTCACCATGGGTTAATACGATTAATAGTTAGTCATAGTCTCACCCAGCAGCAGAGCAGCTGGGAAGAGCTGATTGTAATGATTGAGGGGGGATTGACAGCACCATCCCCAAAACGTAAACATTCTACAAGCACACCAAAACGTCCGGAAAAACACAGAGAATTATTAAAACAAAAACATGTTGCTAGTGCATCTGAACGACCAGAAATACACTAGGAATCGGCAAAGCGCAAGCATGCCACCGATACACCCGAACAGCCAGAGAAGCCCAGAAAATCAGCCCGGTTAGCTCGGATACGAGGAAGGCTGGAAAAGCTCCAGGAAAGCACCAGCCAGCCAGTGGTAATTAAGGACGAGCAATCCTCACGACTAGAAGTAGAAGAAGAACAAGCTGAAGGAGAAGAGAAAGGAGAGGCCGAGGAAGCCGAGCAATTTGAAGAGGAAAATGAGGAAGTAGCTGAGCATTCGGAAACAGAAACAGAAGCTGAGAATTCAGAGGCAGAAGCTGAACAATCCAAACAGGAGGGGGAAATGGGATAGCAGGAAGGTAGCCCACCACAAGACCTAGTGGGAGAAGATGAATTGGCCGCAGTCTTGGCCAATATGGGTGAGTATGGCCAACCTTCTAGTCCAGTAGACCTCCACGACAAACCCCAAGAAGAAAACACATCTGAAAAATCACATGCAGTAGAGGCAGAAGAAGGAAATCTGCCTGTTCATGATGAAGAGGAGATAAGAGATACTGAACGGGAACAATCTGTTCCCAAGACACCAGAGGAAATTCCAGAGGGAGTAGGAGCAGAAAAAGCAGTTGCCCAGGAAGAGACGGAACCAGTCAAGGTTCCTACCCCAGAACAGCCAGAGCAGAACAGCGAGGAAGCACCCCAAGAGAAAGATCCAGAAACTAGTCATGGTCCAAACCGCAGCAGACAGCCTGTTGTTCCTTCTAATGAAACGCTGGAAATTAAGAAATTGCGAAAGGAACGGCAGAAATTATTGAATACAATAGCCCAGCTCCGACAGCAAATTAGAATTCTGAAAGCAAACCAGAGGGTAAGAAAGACCGTAGGGAAGAAAAAGAGGGCCACTGCAGTAAAATCCCGCAAGGCAAAAAGGCAAAGGACCAACAATAGCCCTGCTGTTCAAAACCCTGCTGAAAATCCAGCTGCCATTCCAAATGATGTTGAGGAACAGCAACAGACTGATATTCGCGTTAAAATAGAAAGGGATGATATGAGGACCAACGACAAGAAAATCCAGACAGAGGCACCACGCTCAGGGGTAATAAGGGTTCTGAACTCCAAACAGCGTAATAAGAAAGTTTAGGTAAAACTCCCGGCCTCCACTGACCTATGGAAAAAAGATCCGAAGACAAGAACCTTGCATAAGATGATGAAGCAAGCCCAGCAAGAAGCCGAACAACTTAGAGAGCAAACGGTCCCCCAAGAGAAATATGAAGAGTTACAGCAGCAACTAAGGAACGTCAACCAATCCGAAAGCCAGGCCTTTGAAGGGTGGCGAAAGGAACAAGAGAAAGTTGCAAAGGTAACCCGTAGACTAGATACTGTTATCAAACAGATGGATACCTTGTGTTCTTTATACAATGACGTTTTAGCATGTAGGGCCCCTGCCAAAAACTATGCTTTGTTTTTACTAGAACGGTATTTACAATTAAAAATAAAAGCTGTTAAAGCAGGTGCCCTTATACAAATCAACACTGTCAATGACTTTATAGACTGCTGTAAACATTATGGGGTGAAGGTCCAGATATTGCTGTGTGAACTTTATTTGCATGACCTCGTGCTAGATCAGGAGACTGAGTTGAACCCTGGCCCTTTTGTTGGAGACATCCAATTACAAGCATTCATTTCATTCGGGGTTAATCAGATTAAGTGGCTCAAAGCCTATAATACTTTCCAGAGGTAGGAAAATGGCCTAGATTTACGGGTAAGGGCTGAGCCTAGGAACCCAGTGCAGTTGTGGAAAGCACATAGAAACCTCATGAGGACTCCGGGTGTCATTGAAACGTTAGGACCCATGCATGAGGCACTCATTTGACAGAGTTTAGAATATTTTCTTTCCATCAAAGACCTCGCCATTGATGCAGCCAAATTTTGGTACCAAATCTCTAATACAAACATCCAGCTCAGGGAACCGTTTAAGTATGAGAATTTTGAATTAGCTGCCAACCGTTTGAACCTCTATGGTGAGAGAATTTTGAAAGCAGGGCCATCCTGGTTAGGATATATATTTTGCAATCCAATTATTTGGCACCCTGCACCCGGATATCAAGCCCTGTATGAGATGCCTCAGGGGAAAACGGGTCAGTTCTTTGACTATCTAGTCACTCATCATGGCTGTAGGCCTCCGCATGAGATTCCTTCTCCAGCCTATTCTCTCACTACCTTGCATGTCAACTACAATGTTTTCATGAGGACATGAAACAAGGTAAGCAGGGGGGTGTGTGGAGTACTAAAAAGGTATGCTTTTGATGATCATTTCAGTGGCTTTTTAGTAGAATTTGTAAACCTTTTTGCATCATGAATTTGGAAAATAATAAATAATTATAACAAAATATGTGAGAGTTGATATGCAAGACTTAACCGCTGATAATTGTTATTTTTCTGTGCAGGAAAAGGTGAAAACGAGGAGTTTTCGTTCCAAAGGAAAGGACAAAGATGAGATAACTGCTGTCCCTTTGAAGGGGAACCGAATGCAAACGAGGCTAAGCAAATCAAAGCAAATTGGCCCGGAAAAGGAGGAGAAGACACCAGCTCGGCGGAGAAGAAAAGAAAAGATGAAGGATTAACAGTTTGGCGAATCCCTCAGGATCTTTGATCCTGAGGGATCGCTGCTTTATTTATCTTGTTACTTGGACATCTCCGCCGTCACCTTTATATAAAGGGACAGCACTGTTAGCTTGCAGAGGATACTTTTTATGTAATTTTCTGTTAAAAATCAACTCTAATCATCAAGTCTCGTTGAGAACTGGTTCATTGTACTTTTGTCTTATGCATTAATATAAACTTGGTGATTATCTCATTTCTGCGTCTGGATTAACTTAAGGCGGTGTACCCTTGGAGGCTAAGGGCCCGGCCCCGGAGGACACTTGCTTCTGTATCACTACGATTTGATTTCTGCGTGGTTTTCTTATCGTTGCTATTCGGTAATCTGATATGCTTTATAAGTTGCTATTACATGCTCTGTTAAGATTAAATCATTAAGGTTTTTACAGATAGAATTGTGTATTGACTCTGCATTATGTTACTGATCCTTTCAGAGTTGATTGCATGTTATTAGTCTTAACCGGATATTCTTACTGTTCTGTTACAGAGCTTTTGTACTGAACATTCATGTCATAGATTCATGTGAAGTTGTGTTCTTCATGATTGTTGGATTCAGAAATAATGTCGTTCTATTTGGAAGCACAGTCGTATCCCTGTTAATTAAGATTGATCAGATTACTATTCCAGCGTGTTGTGTGCGTATATGATTTACTAGTACTGTTCCATAATTTATCAATAGTTAGTGTTGTTCCATTAGTGTGTTCTGCTTGATTTTCCTTAAGAGTGAAAGATTGTTATTTGATTGCGAAGAGTGCATTTGGGTTAATAGATTAAGTTTGGTTACGACTCGCGAGACTTAGTTGTTCGATTGCTGTTCCATTTTAGAATTATTGTTCCATTCCAGATTTGCTGTTCAATTCTTTATTTGCTGTTCCATTTACTCGCATTTGTTGTTTTGGTGTGAGAGACGATCTAAGGCTGTAGTGAGCTTTGGCATTCATTGTCTAGCTCCCAGACCCGTGGTCTATGCTCTAATTTCCTTTCCATCAGTTTCCAAAGGGATGGGTTATCGCTGCCGAACCCTTGACTGATAAGCTGCCTAGTTTTCTGAATGTGTGATTTATTCTTTTGAAGTAACTTAGTTATAGACAAGCATCTGTTTACTCTTGTATTTTTAAACACTGTACTACTAGCATTACTCTGACAAGTGATAGCCTCAGACTGAGACACTCTTTGGAATAACAAAACGCTCCCGGATTGACATATTGATGTGAGGTAATTAGAGGTGAAAGAGACCCTTTTTATAGCTCTACAATATCGTTGATTTAAAATCAGTTACGTTGCAGAACTTTTTCTGAGGGAAATTCATGGATGGAGACTCTCCTATCATTTTTTTGTAGTTTTTGTGCAGCATTTCAGAACACTGATTTTAGATCTAAGTTCCTCTTGAAAAATTACTCAATTTCAAAAAAAAAATTTGGTCGAATCAAATTTTTGGGGAGGGAGATATCGTTGATTTAAAATCAACTAATTTTTCAGAACTTTTGTGACAGCGGGATATTTTCAGCGTGAATATGAGTTTCCAAAGGGTAGAGAGAGGGATTTCAATCAAATGGGAAAATGCAGAATGATCATTCTTTTTCCAAAAACAAGTTATAATAAATATTAGGAGTTATCCAGGATGCGGGTGTTAATACAAGCTAAACAGGAGCGCCACGCAGCCGCAAGGTGACAGGACACCTACCCTCCCAACACACGTGCACATGGCCATCTGATATGGTTGAAATTTTGGTGCATGGGGTATTTACTCACCACCCTCGCTCGCCTCAATTCGACGTCCTCCGCCATTAATTTCATCCTCTGCACATTTATGCCGACAACCATGCCTTCACCGTCTCCCATGGCCCTTAAATCTGCCACCCCTACTCCCAATTCTACCATTCGCCTCTCACTTCAGCTCTGTGAAGACGCTCTTGGTGTCTCTACCAGGCCCTGGCTCCTCTACTCCATTCCTTTCTCTTCTGATAGCTTTTCTCTGGTCGTAAGCTCCCCCTCTGGCCCTTGTGGTGCTTCTGCAACCCCTCAGTCATCTCTGCCCCACTCCCACTCCTCCACCATGCCTAGAAATCACTGCATGTGCTGCCGAAGAGGAAGGGGTTGTGGTCTTTCGTCCCAACATCCCATCTCTCCCTCAGCGAGCAGGACAATGAACCTCTCGGTTGACTGGGCGGAGCCGAATATCGTCAACCCCATCAATCTTTCAGCTTGCCTATCTCTCCACCTTCCAAAATTGCCTTCTGAAACCTCTAGCTCTGGCCTCTGCCCCAGAAGGAGAAGCCGCTCATCCACCACCCCTCCTGCTCCCGCCTTCTCCCCCCGCAAGATGTTGGCCCGACCTGTGAAAATTGCCTCGAGCAACGACCATGGAAGTTCTAGTTCGGACGAGGACGACACCAGTGCAAGTGATGAGACTTTCGCAGCTTCCTCCATTTTTCCCAGGGAAAATTCTAAGGATGTAAGTTTATCTTAAAGTTTAGAAACCTTGGTGAATCTTACCGTAGTCCCCAATATGTAAATTGTAAAAAAAATTATGATATTTTTGTAAAAATATTCAGGTTTATAAATATTTTATACTAGTATATATAAAATTTTGGCAATTTTTAGGGTTAAATAATTTTATACTATAAAATTTGGGCGAATCAATTTTCAAAAAAATGGAAATTGGCGAATCTTTCTTTTGGAAAAAGCATGGAAAATTAGCCCACCTGCAAAAATTAGCCCCTAAAATTTTCCCTGATTTCGCCTGACGCCAACGCGGCGCTTCTTCGTCCATCGACTGCCCATGCATCAAAGCAGGAGGATGACGAGTCTGAATATGCATGCAGAATTGTGGAAGAGTCTTTCCACCCTCCAAAAAAGGATGCAAATTCTACATCTTCTTAATTACTAGGTTCTTATCTCTCTTTCTAGTAAATTTTCTGTTATTTTGATATTTCTAGTTTTCTGGTTTTGCCTCAAGCATGATACTTGTAATGTTGGTTTCCCACTATGGGCAGCGTATTCCAGACTTTCTGTGCTTCACTATTGGGTTGGTTTCCCCGTCTAGGGAAACCCCATTTTTGTGATGTTGAACTCGATATTTCCCTCCGTAATTGGCTTTCCAACTTCGGAGGATGAGAACTGTAATTTTTTGAACTATATGATATAATAGAAGTAGCATAATTTAGAAAAAAAAATATTCTGAGTTATATTTCCGTAGTAATGCCCATTTTAAATCTGGAGCAACATTCCATAGGTTAATTCCATGGGTGGGTAAATACCATGGGTGAATGAATACTATGGGTGAAATAATACCATGTGTAGATGTCACTTACAATAACATGGGTGGATAAATACCATGGTTGGATGCCTCTCACAATACCATGGGTAAATTCCATGTGTGTATGAATAGCATGGATGAGTGACTACCATGGATACATGCCAGCTACAATAACGTGGGCGGATAAATACCATGGGTGGATGAATACCGTGGGTGTAAGCCACTTTCCATTCGGATCATAGACATCATCATAGGTCGTTTAGATGTCCTCCCAAGATTCTTGTCACCCCAATAAGCTTCATCTCTCCCTATAAGCTAAATCAGATATGTCCATTAGTTTCAGCATGCTTCAAAATGTTCAAACATTTTATGGAGACACTAACATGTACCATCACAATCCCAATTACAAAAAAACTTTCAAATATATATACAAGTTAACACAAACCTTTTGTATCTTAAAATTTATCAATGTTTCTTAGGAAATCATCATATTATCCAAACACATTTTTGTCAGAAGGTTTCTCCTTTAAATTTTTCAGCAATACCCAACTCGGCCTCAACGCTTCTTCAAAAATATTCAAGTCTTGTCCACAACTTTATCAATCACAAATAACCATCAGTAGTGCTTCATCTATTCTTCGATCTCAAACATCCTCATGCCCTTTTCATCAATTCATTCACTTATCCTAAAACTCCCTCTCAGCTAGAGAGACATGAATTTTCCTTTATCCAAGTAACTAGGGGACAAGTCCATCAACTATATTATTCTTATAGTCACACGTGCTTTTCAAAAATTCATCGGAGACTTCATCATTTCTTAACAAGGTCATCTGTCAAACTTTCATGCTCCCACTTTCCATCATGTTTAACATCATCATTAAATTAACCATATTCATGCTCTTGAAGACGATGTACCCGCAAACCTTTGATAGCAATTACAACTGAGAACAAGTATGGAGTTAACTATATCAAGATCATTTCATTATAATCAAGATTTAGATATTAAATACCTAAACTTAGTTAGATTCATAGTCAATAAGGGTTACATCTTCTACTTACTATGGCTTTTTTCACAAACCTTAGATTCCATCACCAAGACTTAAAGTTGTAGATATCGTCAACATAAGCAAGTTAGTAATCCAATATGCGCTTAGAATTTCATGTTAGACTTTACTAGGGTTTTTGTTACAAACCCTAGATCTCATTAATGAATAACAACAATCGAATTAGAAAACTAGCGATTCATATATAGGCCTTCATTATTATTTACTCATATCAATCTTCTAATAAGTTTTTAACGTAAACCTTAGATTAAACCACATCAATTTTGACCAAAATAGGGTTTCAATTATGCAGAAGCTTATACACCTAGGGTTTCCTCCCTATGACTTTAATTTTAACTATTACAAGGGTTTTTTTCATAAAACCTAATTTACCAAACTTTAAAATCTAGGGTTTCATTATATATAATAAAAATTAATAACAAATCCTAAAAGACTAGGGTTTCATAACATTAACAATCCATAAACATTAAGAGTAGAATTCCATTTCTAAGTTTTATCAACAAACCCTAAGTAGACTAATGGTTTCATTTTCAACATACCCTAAGCATCAAGAGGCTAGGGATTTACAATGAACCCTAAAGGTTATGGTTTCCCCAAAAATTATCAAACAAGAGATAGCATGATAAGGGTAGATTCAATATAATTAGATTAATCACCCTAACAAGAATCCTTACAATTTAAAACCATAAACATAAGAAATTTTGTAATACAAGACATATTTCAAAATGATCATATATTTTAATGAAGAATTTTACCTACAAATTCTTATGGTCTTAGATATATCTTGAGTTTCTCCTTTTACAAACCTTGTATGGTTTCCTTGAAGTGCTCCCTTTGAATTTGGCCATAATCTTTATACCTGCAATACTTATTGATAAATACAACCAAGAAAAATATGTGATACCAAAAACATGACGTCAAATTGTCAATATATGGTTTCTATGGAAAAATAGAGTACAAAATCATATGGATTACAATAATTTATCTTAATGGTAATATTAGTAATGCTATGGTAAGATCCTGTTCAGAATATAAGAATTTGTGTCTAAGTTTTTTCCTCCAAATAACAAGTAGAAGTAGGTGGTGTTAAGTGTTATTGTTGAATTTTTGTTTATGAATTCTATTACATGACATCAAACATGGAACAAAAACATATAACCTCAGTCAACACCATAAAATATTGAAGGATTTCACCCCTCTTGGGCTACATCTCCTTGGATCAGCTCTATGGATTGATCCCTTCTCATTACGCTTAATGAATGAAACAAGGAGTACATCAAATGTTGAACAAGGGAATGATAAGTTTCTCCTACAAAGAAATATACTACTGCAAGTAAATCGTTCCATAAGAATTCTAACCTTCAGTCAAGCATGTAACAATCATCACATCAGGCATCTTACATCAAGATCCTAAACTCTAGCTTCAAAGAGCTACAATTGCACCACACTACACCATGTAGTACATGAATAAAACACTCCTTCAAATAACATAAAGAAGAAAGAAGTATGAGAATTTAAAGCACTAACGAAGACACTATTTTAGAAATAGCATTGAGAGCATACAACCCCTACAAGGCCATCTTCAACATCAAACTCCTCAATGAGTTGTTTCAACAGCCTGGTTGATCATGGAATCCTTTGGCTTCAACCTACAGGGAAACCTATCTAGAGTGCTCTATGGCTCCTAAGACATATTCCATTGAGTCAAAAATACTCAAAAATTGTACCTTGGCCTCTTTCTCAATCCAATTTGGTCGAAAATTGGTTGAGTTATGACTTTTCCAAGTTTTCCCACAATTTCCTCCCCAAATTTAGCTAACTGGAGCTAACTTAGGCTAACTGGCGCTAATTATGGTAAATCCGTCAGATTTTTTGGACCCGCCAACTTAACCGTCGGATTAGTGTTAATTAAAACCCACTTAATTGTTAGTTAAACCTTCTTAATCGTTAAACCCATCGCTCCATTATAAATCTACATTAACATTAATTAAATGTGATTAGTGGTTAAGTAATTGTGGATTAGTGTTAAACAACCATGCTTATGGATAAGCGCTCCTCCTCTTGCATCGTGGTCTCTGGTCGTGGTCATGTGTATTGGGGGTTGGCCCCCTCTCCCCCCGTCGACAAATCCATTAAACTTTAAATACAATTGGACAACTTAAGGGTTAAGAAACTTGTGGTAGGTGGAGTGCCGGCGTGTCTTGTTGGCGGGGCAGATGTCTCATGTTAGATCCTCGCCGGTCCTTCCATTCCTTTGCAAACAATTTTACACAGTTGTAAGGAGGACACATGGTGGCCCAAGCCTAAGCCACGTGCCCCCTCCTCGTTGGCCCAAACATCAACCAATAAGAAAATTCCACCACACATACCAAAATGTGCCAACTAGAACCTGCCAGTTGGCAGACCGTCATTCATCAAAGGAAAAGAGTTCACTAAACTTTGACCTTCCCAGTCATTATGCCACGTCAGCAGTACAAAATACTGACTGGGCTCTCTGCCTACATTTTTTTTTCCAAATTTTACATGTTTAGTAAAATGAACAGAATGCGTTTCTAGGAGCATACAGTGTCGATTTCGCACAAAATGAGTTGCACAAGATTCAGGATGCCTAGTACTACACGTTAATTCATGCTTCGCGTCATTCTAAGAACTTTTATTTTTGAAAAAAAAATTAGCTCCTAATCACTCTTCTCCACTAAAAATATTTTGGACCCCAAAAGATCACTTTCAGTAATTCAACTTCTAAAGGTTCAGTTCATCCATTCTTTCAAACTTGATAAAATCGATGCTTGTCGTGCCTTGACCTGTACTTGTCTATGATCTTTTTCAAGCTGATCTTATAATATAAACTGTTTGAAGTCTAGTTCATGTTCTTCCTGTCTTGTCCACATCGCTATGGGCATGCACAACAACATCATTCCTGAGAAGAATTCTCAAGGCAATCTTCTCTCTTATACCTTTGAACCAAGTGAAGTTGTTGAAAACACCCATCCAATGAAAGTGCCTTAATTGTTGAACTTTAATCATTGGACCATTAAAATTTTCTCAATGCAATGAAATGGAAAAGTTACTTGCATCAACCTGAAACTCAAATGACATTTTCAAGTTTATAGGATAAAATAAAAGCTAAAATGATCTTCTGCTTCAAAGCATCATATGCCTTTTATTGTTTTCTTCTATAATATTCCTAATTAGCTTTTAGCTAGTTGGAATATTAAATTTTTTTTGTTAATAAAATGGAGGAATAAGAGGGTAGGGGGACCCATAAATATCCTTAGTGGGAATAAAACCACTTCTAGTGTGAAAGTGGGACAGTGTATCCAGTTGAATAAATCATTCTTTGGTGTGAATGGGTGTCAATGCATGTGGATGGGGTCAAGATTTACCAAATCAACAACACAGTCATGGAGGTAGTGGAGAGATCTTGGAGGAAAGAACATTCATAATGGGAGGGAGTCTCCATGAGAGTATCATATTTAATAAGTGGGACCAAAGGTGAGGAGGTTCACAAAGCATATAAGGAAGAGGATGGTAGCCATAAAAGGCCTTCTGAATATTTTTTTATGTTTGGTCTTTTATGACTTTCTACATGCTTCATCTGTTTAGCGGAGTTTGTTGTGTTGTTTAGCACAAGGGTGTTTCCGAGCGGAAATCCCACCCTCGTCCTTGAGGGACTTTGAGTGCCCACTCAAGAGAGGTTAATTGAGCTTCATTTCCACCATCCGGCATCATGCCAAGCTTCAGCCATCATCAACAGCGCAGTCTCCTTCAGTAATTGCATTATTTTGCAGGGCAATTGTAGTGGAGGATCAAGTACCCAAGTTTTTGAGCTTATTTTCCAGTGAGGGGAGCAACCCTTCATCCGAAGGATCTATTGGGAGGAGTATCAACCATTTTTGCATCCTATCATCCACCTCCCAACATTTATCCAGTTGCAGTGCATTATTCAACCCTAGGACTGCAATTTTCATATTGTGTATTTCCATAAACCCCTTCTAGGTTGTCTTGGAATCGTGCTAGAAAGCCTAGATCTCCGATCCTGACATTTTCTAAGCAATATATCAGCAGTTCCATTTATTTTTAGTTATACCCTGCAGGTTTTCTCCATATCACTGTGTATTCATGGCCTTCTGACATTTTGTATTGCAGTAGTGTTTCATATTTTATGTACTGGGTCATTCGAGGCCTGTTTCGCCTAACTTGAGTGTCTTTTTCCTCAAGATCTTGTACTCATTTTTCTTCTATAATATCTAATAAATTGGCTCTATGAGCTTCTGATGTTGATGTATTGATATTTTATTGTATTTTCCAGTTTTATGTTATATTTTCCTATTTTTCCTAATTTGGAATATTACAGTGGTATCAGAGCATAATCTTGGCTCAGCATGTGATAAATCACATCTATGTCATTGGAAGAAGAAGAATACTTTAACATAAAGAGAGAAACAATATATCAATAGAAGAATAAGGTTTGATTATACAATAAATGAAGAATATGAAGGCAAGACTCCAGTCTCCGAAGAAATGGAAGAAAAGGAGTTTCCAAAGCTTCTTCTCCAAACTATGCAGGATATTGCCAAAGAAATCAAGGAGATGAGGATGGAAAGACATAAAGAGACCCCAAGAAGGTCTCAACATGGAGAGAGTTTTGAAACCTCACATTATTGGTGTGAGCAATCAACATTACAATGAGTTCCACAATGCTCCACCATGCCTACATTCGTAGCAATAGGAAATGAGGTAGGAGGACTACAAGAGGAATAGACTCTTGGTGATTATCTCCTAGAATATGAATCTCAATCTCAGAGGTTTAAGGAGCATCTAAACTTCCAAGGGTTCTATCGGATCAAGGATAACAGAAGAACTGGTAATCACAATAAAGGTAGAGGGTACATGCAAAACAATGATCTACAACATACTTTGGGTAGATTCTTTCTACCTGCTTTTGATGGGTCACCCAAGTGCACAACCAAGGCTTCGGTAGAGAAATTAGGCATCTATTTCCAGATGATCCAAGTTTAAGAGATGGAGGCCATTAAGATAGCAGCACTTCACCTTGAACGTGTAGCACATGAGTGGTGGTTTCTAGTTTATCTACATCTGGGGCATGCCAGTATAACTACTTATGCAGAATTACCCAGGGTTTGGTGGAAATATTTGACCGAAGAGATCCAAAATCTCATTTTGTTGAGCTAGCTAAGCTCAAGCAGTCAGGAGATCCAAATACTGATATATCTGAATTTCTAAAACTTTCAGTCATGATGCCAGATCTATCCGCAGCTAGAAGAGAATGTACATTTATTGATGGGCTAGCATGGCCTTTACATGAGTTGGTAGAATCCACTAGACCAAATATGCTCTAGGATGCTATTAAGAGGGCTAGAGACTTCCAAAATAATTTTCCAAGGGCAAGGGCCCCCCATTCATCAAGATTTCTCCTCTCAGTCAAAAGGGGAAGCTATGAAGGTTCCTCCCTGAAGAGAGAACCAAGACAAATGATCTCTTAGTGATGACGATGTATTCTCTCATAATGATAAGGATAAATAAGAAGAGTTGGAAGGAGATACCAGTGCTGTAACACCGGGAGGAGATTCACCACCACCTGGAGGTGGAAATTGAGTAATTTCTCCAACTAGAGGAGCCCTTGCATCCTTCCAGGGAGTTCAAAGTATCCAACATTGAGAGACCAAGGCATAGTTTAGGGGAAATAGGTATCAGTATTGATATAAAGTGGGACCACCCACAATTTTATTAATGGCCAACTAGTGCAAAGGGGAGAAATAACCACCAATGATTCTAAAGGATTCTCAGTTTTGGTCCTAGGGACTAAGCAGTGGGTGAAGTGTGTTCCGGCATTGACTATAACTTTAGGGACATGCACCCTGATAGATCACCTCTTTGCAATTGATACTCATGACACCAATGTGATATTGGGTGTGCAGTGGTTGATTACACTGGATAAGGACATTGTAGGTTGGGAGGGCTAGAGACTTGGATCCTAGAGAGTCAAGATGTATTCTGATATCTTAAGGACAACATTGCTATAACCCAAGATCAACAATATTTCTACATAGATCGTGGATGGGAAGAGAGACAACGAGCGGTGGACAATTAGGTCTATCTCCATTTTTAGCCATACATACCATCTACTTTGCAGAAGAAGGGGACTAAGAAGCTTTTCTATGGACCACACAGAGTGATCCATATTATTGGAGGAGTAGTATATGAGTTGGGGCTTCTCATTGGGATTAATATCCCCAAAATGTTTCATACCCCATGCCTCAATGAGGCCATTAGACAGCATGTAGTTTCCCCCATGGATCTCCCACTTCTTTCTGATGCGAGTCATTTGGTTTTATCACCAAGGGCTAACTTGGACACTTGGGAGGGGAAGCTAAGGGGAAAGTTGATTGAAGAACATCTAATTCAGTGGAGGAATTTTTTGGATGAGGATGCCACAGGGGAAGGAGAGGAGATTTTGCAGCATTGATCCTTGCAGTTTCTTGAGTACAAGCAACATTTGGGAGGGGAGGATTGTAATATTTCTAATTAGCTTTTAGCTAGTTGGAATATTAAATTTTTCTTTTGTTAATAAAATGGAGGAATAAGAAGGTAGGGGGAAACATAAATCTCCTTAGTAGGAATAAAAAAACTTCTAGTGTGAAAGTGGGACAGTGTATCCAGTTGAATAAATCACTCTTTGGTGTGAATGGGAATTAATGCATGTGGATGGGGTCAATATTGACCAAATCAACGGCGTAGTCATGGAAGTGGTGGAGTGATCTTGGAGGAAAACGTAGTCATAATGGGAGGGAGTCTCCATGAGAGTAGCATATCTAATGAGTGGGACCAAGGGTGAGGAGACTCACAAATAATATAAGGAAGAGTATGGCAGCCATAGAAGGTATTCTGAATATTGTTTATGTTTGGTCGTTTATGAATTTTTGCACGATGTTTAGCACAAGGGTGTTTCCGAGTAGAAATCCCACCCCCGTCCTAGGGGAAGTTTGATTTCCTACTTAGAAGAGGTTCATTGATCTTAAGTTCCATCATTAGGCATTAGGTAAAGCTTCAGCCATCATTAGTAGCATAATCTCCTTCAGGAATTGTGTTATTTTGTAGGGAAGTTGCAGTGGAGGGTTAAGTACCCAAGTTTTTGAGCTTTTTTTCCAGTAACGAGAGCAACCCTTCATCCAGAGGATCTATTGGGAGGATTATCAACCATTTTTGTATTATATCAGCCACCTCCCAGCATTTATCCTACTACAATGCATTATTCAGCCATAGGGCTGCAATTTTCATATCGTGTATTTCCGAAAACCCCTTCTGGGTTGTCTTGGAGTGGTGCTACAAAGCCTAGATCTCTAATCCCAGCATTTTCTAAGAAATATATCATCAGTTCCATGAATTTTTAGTTTTACCCTACAATTTTTCTCCATAGAACTTTGTATTCATGGCTTCCAGCATTTTTTATAGCAATAGTGTTTCATATTTTATGTAGTGGGTCATTCAAGCATTGTTTTGCCTAGCCTGAGTGTCTTTTTCCTCAAGATCTTGTACTCATTTTTCTGATATAATATCTAATAAATTGGCCCTATGATTTTCTCATGTTGATGTAATGATATTTTACTGCATTTTCCAGTTTTATGTTCTATATTCCTGTTTTTCCTAATTTGGAATACTACAGCTTCCCAATTGGAATACCTTTTCACACATGTCAATACATGCTAAGGATCTCCTTCAAAAACTCTTCTTTGATGAATGATGCTCCTTTTTTTCCTCACAATACAATGCTTTCCATTCTGTTTGGTCACCAAGACCATAGGTGCACTGCATCGAGGAAGATATTGTTGCATGATTCCATTATTCAACAACTTTTTCCTTTGTATTTTTGACATCCAATGTATGCCAATGTCACAAGAAAGCATTCTTGCTGCAAAATATATACCAATGATAAAATCCAAAAATACTTTAGCAAGTAACCCATACAAGTTCCACATAGGGAGTACTTGTGTAAATGAGTGCCTAAAACATTATTATCCTACTACATGTGCTACTACTACTCATACAATTGTTTGAAAATGATTTCCAAAAACATAATTATAAATGCATTTTTGCAACATGGAATTGACTTGACATCCAAATTTTCCATCAAAAATGACTATTCACAGGCCAAACTTATCATGAAAATTCTCAAAGCAAAACACAATTGCATTTAAAAGTTATTTATTTATGAATATCATCTTTTACAATAGTCCAACAATGGGACATGAAACTAGTGCAAAATAATAATTACAACTTCAATTGGACAAAGAATCTGCCCACTTCTTACCCAACCAGTTAAGTGAACCCTCTATTTGTTCTTCCTCTTCTCCTGGAGCTGCAATAGGTATGAGTGCACCTTGTGCCACTTTTGCCATGGTTGCTTCCTCTTCGAGTACATGCACAACTTGCTTGCCCTTGCCAAGATTAAGATGCAGATGAAATTTCCAACATTTTGCGACCCAATGTCCATTGATTTTTCAATGAGTACAAAAGTTTCTTTGAGCTTTGCTTGGCTTAGATTCCTCTGCCTTTGGATTAACTTTTCCATTCTAGGGTTTCTTCCCAATATACATCTCCATCCTTTTGAGAAATTCTTCCTTCTTTTCGCACTTATCTACACTATGGTTAGATGAATGGAAAAAAGTACATGGAAATACATTCTTCAACAAGTTGTTCAAATTTGCATTTTGCTTCTCATCTTGAAAAAAAATTGATACAACGGGATGATTATACCTCTTTTGGATGTTCTTTGACTTGCTCTTCTTGCATGTAAAACTTGCATGGCGAGTAGGAATTTCATGGTGAGAAGAAATTAATTTCTTATCTTCTTCATATTTCCCATCTCTCTCATTGTAATATCCCAAAAGGGGAGAATGCAGTAATACTAAAACACAATAGATGAACTGAAACAAAGTAAACAATTAATCTAAATACAACATCATAATGTAATACAACATCATAATGTACATAGTAGTTGAGCCATTTTATTAATATGGACGTTGATAAACCAGTACTACAGTGCTCAAAATATGAGACACTCAAGCCAAAGAGATGGCCTAAAATGACCCTGAAATGATCCCACAAGAGGGACTGTGTAACTATTGGATGGCTGGAAGGAATACTGCAATGCCCTTGCTGCAATTGTTGGGACTACAACTTTTGGGAAAATGTAAAGTTAGATCTAGGCAGTTTGGGAGCTCCTATGATGTTGAAACTTTAGATCGGGGCTCTATGATGGATACCCAAGATAACGTAGAAAGGGTTTTCCAGATATATCAATCTAAGAAAATCACCCTCTTAGGGCTTGCACATAAACACTTTTGGGTATGCAGATATGAAGCATAATCTAAGGAAAGATGGCTGCAATAAGATGTACAATCAGACCTATGCAAGAAGGGTTGATCCCTTTACTAGATTCTTAAGCTAAAAGCTCAAGATCTAGCTAATCTTTCCTTCTCCACTAACTGCAGCTGCTGCTACACAACTACTGCCAAAAACTGCACTGTCAAGGATGGAGGCTCTCTATCCTTATGTTGGAAGATGCAATGTAGCTCAATAATTATGGAAATAATATGCCCAAGGTGAAGGAATGATCCCTCGCAAGATTTCCATGTGAAATGTTGAAAACTTCCCTCCTCCAATGGATCTACAAGACTGGACTGTGAAATCCTTGAGGGGATTGTTGTTGCATGGAGGTATGATATCATGGCTTGAATTTTGGATATGAATATACAGCTCCTAGAAGGATGAACATAAAGCATAAGGTGAAATGATGAATCCTCCACCAGTTTCCTAGATGGAGTGCTAGAAACAACCTCCACATCTCAAACCCTTGAATAGGAATTGCGTTATTCCTGTAGCTGGAGGCACATATGAGTGTGGTTGAAGATGGCACCAATTCTGGATGATGAATGGAGCTCAATAGAAACCTTCCCAGAGTAGGCACTCGAATTCTCCCATGGGTAAGGATGGGATTTCTGCTCGGAAACACCCTATGCTAAACATCACTACAGACTTAGCTAAGCAACATAAGTGTGCATAGAAATGTCACATGAAAAATCTAGATCTAAACAGATCAGAAATAATAATCCAAAGCCTGCCTTCTATTGTGCCTTCATCTTCATTATATAGATTGTGAGCCTTCCATAGCCCCCACCTCATAACTATGATGCACATGTGGCCACTAGCCTCCATGAAGGTTGCGCTATCTCTCCATGATCTCCATCATGTCTGCATTTAATTCCCACTCTCTCCATCATGTGTGCATTAGATGCACCACTTCCTCCACTAACTCATCATAAGTGCTTTTATGATCTTACTTTGAATGCACTATGATCTCAGTTGACCTCCTCCAATATTCTCATGATTTTACATTAAAGATCCATGATCTCCACTCTTCCTTCATTTAAGAAGCTACTCTACTACTCCATAATGTAGATCTAGATCTAAAATATCCACATACACACATCAAAAGTGGATTTTATTCATCTATGGGGTTTGTGGGTCCCTCCACCCTCTTATTTACTTAATTACTCTAATTTTCTAATTATCTTGTGGAAAATTGGGAATATTACAGTCCTCCTCACCAAAATGTTTTTTGTCCTCAAGAAACTGAAAAAGTGGAAGCTACAGAAAACATCCTCCCTCCAAATGGAATCCTCATTTGGAAGGCCTCCCCATCTGTCACAATGTGTCATGCATGTCCATCTCCAAAGCTGCCTCTCTAGAATATCTAGAATGTCCTCCAACTGAAAAGTTAGATACCCTTCCTCATCAATGAATCTCAAAGTGGAAACCATATGGTGTCCAAATATCTCCTCTATACATGAGATAAATGAAATGAAGTCGTTTCTTCCCAAAGTGGAAATTCCCAACTCATGAACTATCTATCCAACCCATGATACATAGAGTAGATTGCATCTATCAATGCTCTCATCATTAGCCCCGTTGGCCATGTAGGATCCAAACATAACATCAACATAGTGAAAAATAAGAAGTGGATACATATGGATAAACATGAACAATACCAAACCATATTCTCCCATTAACAACCACTACAGAAAATCCTTCTGCTTCCATGCTAGATCATCATGAAAACAAGTAAGAGAGCCATACTCTCTCAATAGAAGCCACCACAAAAATTCTTCTTGCTTCCACGCCAAATCAGCATCAATATAAATATGAGATCCATACTCTCTCAAAAGAAGACACCACAGGAATGCCTCTTGCTGCCATACCACATCATCATTGTACCCAATATAGTGGACATATTATCTCAAGAGAATCCATCATAGCAATGCATCTTGTTGTATTATCACATCATCATTATACCAAGTATAATGACCATAACCCCCCAACAAAATACAATGCTGCAAGGCCTACTGTTTCCATCCTCCATCAATGTCATGCAATGTATGGGAATAAATCAACCCATACTCTCCCAATAGTAACCAAAGCAACACGGATTTTTGTTGCCTCCTTACATCATCATGATGCAAGTCATGGAGCAAAAACATACTAATGGACATGTGGAATGTCTCATCAGAACAATACAAATAAGCTCCTTTATGCTACATCATGTGAGATTTATTCTTTGTCCCAAACCCAAATACATACATGAACATGAGATATATCCCAAACATAAATACATGTAAATACATTAGACATATCCCAAAAAAAAGCAAGTACATGGACATAAGATACATCATGAGGTGTCCAAACTCTCTCATCAATGACCAATGCAACCATGCCTCCTGCTGTTGCATGTCATCAGTGATATGTATGGCATGGATCCTGCAAATGTTAGATGTTGGGTAAAACTCATACTCACCCAAAAGCAACCAGTGCAACCATGCTTCTTGCTGCCCGGTATCATAGATCTGTAGGAAGGTAGGAAACCTCTTGCTCCTCATTTGAATCCATTCATCCCAATGTGGGTGATGAATCATTCCAAGCTCAATCTTGGTATCCTCCCAATGTAGAATACCAACATCCTCCATGTGAATAACTTTTCACTCCATGATATGTTGAAGTGCACCTCCATTGAGGTCCCTCCATGAGATCCTCTCATCAATGGCCCATTGGAGCCCATAAGGCTCCATACATGTTGTAGGTAGAGATCCCTCTTTGAGTTGTGATGAGCTCATCAAGAAAACTTCATCTTGAAAATGGAAAGTATTATCCATCACAAGATGTATATCATCTATCATCTATCCCTCCAGAGCTTCATGAGTGAAGCTACCTTCAAAGTTCTCCAAGAATAATGGGGCCCTATCATCATCACTGCTGCTAAGTGACAATGTTGTAGATCTGTGTGGTAATACAGGTGTTGTCTCATGGCCACATACAATGCTAAACTCATATTTTGGCACTCTACTAAATAGGACTATGCCCCCCCCATATTCTGCAACTCCACACTTCAACACAAAGTGTTGGGTGTAGCTCAACCATGAAAAATTGGGATATCAATACATCTTCTCCTTGATCAAATCAAGGGTCCTATGTGCAGTGATAGTTTTCTACTCCAAATCAACAAGGTGCTATAATCCTTGGTTATGAACTTGCCTTGATGGCATGGTCTCACAAATCTCAATATGAGGTACTGAAATAACATGAAATGAAAGTATATGCAAACCTTGGATAACCTTAATCTTTGGAACATCTTGCACATCCACAAGAGTTCCTCCAACAGGTGCAATGTTCTATCCAACTACTAGTAATGATGATGGTTTAATCTCTTCAACTGTACCAACACTAGTATCTGTATCCTCCTCATCATGCATCTATATCCTTCAAATGTAAAAAACTCAAGACCATCTTGCAAAGATGCAAGTGATTCTACTCCTGATGTAAGTACATATGCAGTTGGTGGTGGTGGTAGAGGCTCCTCCTTATGAGTGATAATGAGGAATATTCCTTGGGTTATTCATGTACTATCTCCTAAATGATGGGAGATGTCACTATGTGAGATGTCTCTAGTTTATTTCTACCATACCTCTTCTTCAGTCTTTAGAATAAAATCTGCATAAGGAGACACTTTCATGTGGGACACGTGACTGAACCACCAATCTCTTGATTCACCTTCTAGGTGAAACGCTGCAATCTCCACAACCTCTCTTTCTGTTATGGGATATTGCAACAATAATGTAGCTAATTCTTCCCTCCAAGCCCTCAATGTGCTTGTGGAAGACCCATCAAATGTAGGCAAGAAGAATCTATGCCTCTTTCTTCTATTGCTTCTTCAAGATCTTCTTTCCTCTTTGAGTTGCAAGAATTGCTAGAGAGTTTTATTCTCCTTTAGAGCTTTAGGTTGTGCTTTTTACTCAGACATATATTTACTTAGGGTCTCATGCCCCAAGTCTCCTTCATATTCAGACCAGTCCTCTCTCTTATCAAAGAAGTGGATCTAGTAGAACGATGTGAAGCTCTTTGCTTCTCCAGTTGCTTCTTATGATGATAGGAACTGCTTGGATCCTTCCTTTCCATTTCTCTATTGATTTGATTAACCTCATTTGAGAGATATTGCAGGGATATAAAGAGAAGAGTGGTGAAACTACAATCCTCCTTCATGATAGATATCTAGTATCTGATTCTTATTTTGATGCAAAAGATGAAGTGCCCACAAGCCAAGCCAAGATCATGCTCTGATACCACTGTAATATCCCAAAAGGGGAGAATGCAGTAATACTAAAACACAATAGATGAACTAAAGCAAGGTAAACAATTAATCTAAATACAGCATCAGAATGTACATAATAGTTGATCCATTTTATTAATATGGAGGTGGATAAACCAGTACAACAGTGCTAAAAATATGAGACAATCAAGCCAAAGATATGGCCTAGAACAACCCTGAAATGATCCCATAAGAGTGATTGCATAACTAATGGACTACTGGAAGGAATATTGTGTTGTCCCTACTACAACCACAACTTCCTGAAAAATATAAAGTTATATCTAGGAAGTTTGGGAGCTCCGATGATGCTGAAACTTTAGATCCGGGCTCTATGATGGATACGCAAGATAACCCAGAAATGATTTTCTAGATCTATCAATCTAATAAAATCACCCTCTTAGGGCTTGAACATAAACACTATTGGGTATGCAGATCTAAATCATAATTTGATGAAAGATGGATGCAATAAGATGTAAAATCAGATCTATGCAAGAAGGGTTGATTCCTTCACTAGATTCTTAAGCTAAAAGCTGAAGATCTAGCTACTCTTTACTTCTCCAGTGATTGCAGCTGCTGCTACACAACTGCTGCCAAAAACTGCGCTGTCAAGGATGGAGACTCTCTCGCCTGATGTTGGATGTTGAATGTAGCTCAAGAATGATGTAAAAAATATGCCCAAGGTGAAGGAATGATCCCTCATAGGATTTCCAGCTGAAATGTTGAAAACTTCCCTCCTCCAATGGATCTACAAGATTGGACTGCAAAATCCTTGAGGGGACTGCTGCTACATGGAGCTCTGATAAAATGGTTTGAATTTCGGCTTTAAATATACAACTCCTGGAAGGCTGAAAATTAAACACAATGGCTTAAAAAAGGGCTTCAATATTGTTCCAAAGATAGGCTAGGTCTGATTCTGTAAATGATGAAACTTCTTAAGCTAATGTTATTATCATAGCCCCACTTCTATAATTCCACAAATCCAAGCATTGTGACTGTCTACACACCGATGTATTATAGGTCTGTGTTTAGATATTTGGAGGTCTGAGCTTCAAGGTATTGAGGTTATAAGTATAAGTCTCCCACAGTTAGAGCTCTAAAATGAGATTGTCCAATGGTCCAATCCCTCCTCCAAGTTGTCACAAATTCGAGCTTCAAAAAATCAGGTCAAGTCCCAACCTCCTACCTAGTCAACAAGTGTAGTCCCACATTACAATTTTGTTGGTGCTTCAAATTCTGGGAGCAAAGGATGACTGTTTTATAAATTTTTTTCTCCTCCAGGTGTGAAACAAGTCCAAGGACAAGTCTATCCTTGAATACTGTTTACAGCTACAAGGTCATATGAGGTTCTAAGATTATCTTCACACCTGTCCGAGTACTGGAATTAAGATAAAATCCATGATTCTAAGCCCTTATCTAGGCTGCAACAGGTGAGAATATTGTTTTATCTAATTCAAGCCTCAATGAAAGGCTAAAATATAGTTTGAGCTGCTCAATGAATGCACTAGGTCCAAGCTATATAATTATTTCATTAGTTTCTTCCTTGGTCCCATTCGGCCTCTGGTTTTCTTCTTGAAAACTACTATCAAGGATCCTACTACACATATTACTTTCATGGCAGTCCTGAGACCTGCAACGTAATGAATATTCTTGTTATCTAAACCCCTAGTACATAGAAAACATAGTTGCAGCAAAGCCATCATCTTTCAGATCTACTACCCCACAAAGATTATGGTAGGCAAAAGCCTCTCAGTATTTACACTTCCTTCAGAGAGAATAACTTCAAGTATATAGAAATTAAAAATATAAACCAATAAAAATACAAAACCAATAAATCTAATACAAAATTTGTGATATGCTCAAGACCAGCTTCACAAGGTGTCTTCGACGGTGCTCCAAAAAAATATTCTAAAAATGGTCCAAAATCTCTTTAAAGACACCTCCAGGTCTGGTCCAATGTTTTCTTAAAAAATGGCTTCAAGACTATTCCAAGGATAGGCTAGGTTTGATCTTGTAATTGATGACACTCCTTAAGGTAATGTTATTATCGTTGCACCACTTCTATAATTCCACAAGTCCAAGCATTGTGACTGTCTACACATCGATGTATTATAGGTCTGTGTTTAGAGATTTGGAGGTTTGAGCTTTAAGGAATTGAGGATATAAGTATAATTCTCCCACAGTCTGAGCTCTAAAATTATATTTCCCAATGGTCCAACCACTCCTCCAAGTTGTCACAAATTCGAGCTTCAAAAACTTAGGTCAAGTCCCAACCTCCTACCTAGTCAACAAGCGCAGTCCCATGTTACAATTTTGTTGGTGCTTCAAATTCTGTGAGCACAAGATGATTGTTTTCTCCTCTAGGTGTGAATCAGGTCCAAGCATAATTTTTTCCTTCAATACCGTTTGCAGCTACAAGGTGATCTGAGCTTCTAAGATTATCTTCACACCTATCCAAGTACTAGAATTAAGATAAACTCCACGAGTTTGAGCGCTTAACTAGGCCGAAACAGGAGCAAAGATTTTTTTAGATGATCCGAGCCTCAATCCAAGGCTACAATACAGTCTGAGCTGCTCAATGAATGCACCAGGTCCAAGCTGTAGAATGATTTCACTGGTTTCTTCCTTGGTCCCATTCGACCTCTAGTTTTATTTTTGAAAACTACTATCAAGGATCTTGCTACACATATTATTGTTGTGGCAGTCCTGAGACCTGCAACATAATGAATATTCTTGTTATCTAAACCCCTAGTACATAGAAAACAAAATTGCAGCAAAGTCATCATCTTTCATATGTACTACCCCACAAAAATAATGGTAAGCAAAAACCTCTTAGTATTTACACTTCCTTCAGAGAGAATAACATAAGTATATAGAAATTAAAAATATAAACCAATAAAAATACAAAACCAATAAATCTAATACAAATTTTGTGATATGCTCAAGACCAGGTGCTCAAAAACTTCTAAAGATGGTCAAAAATCTCTTTAAAGACACCTCCAGGTCTGGTCGAATGTTTGCTTAAAAAATGGCTTCAATATTGTTCCAAAGATAGGCTAGATCTGATCCTGTAATTGATGACACTCCTTAAGGTATTGTTATTATCACTGCACCACTTCTATAATTCCACAAGTCCAAGCATTGTGACTGTCTACGCACCGTTGTATTATAGGTCTGTGTTTAGAGATTTGGAGGTCTGAGCTTCAAGGTGTTGAGGATATAAGTTTAAGTCACCCATGGTTTGAGCTCTAAAATGAGATTGTCCAATGGTCCAATCCCTCCTCCAAGTTGTCATAAATTCAAGCTTAAAAAACTCAGGTCAATTGCCAACCTCCTACCTAGTGAACAAGCGTAGTCCCATGTTACAGTTTTGTTGGTGCTTCAAATTATGTGAGCATAGGATGATTGTTTTATAATTTTTTTTCTCCTCCACATGTGAAACAGATCCAAGGACAAGTCTGTCCTTCAATATTGTTTGCAGCTACAAGGTGATCTGAGGTCCTAAGATTATCTTCACACCTGTCCGAGTACTGGAATTAATATAAACTTCACGAGTCTAAGCCCTTAACTAGGCTGCAATAGGTGTGAAGATTGTTTTAGTTTATCCGAGCCTCAATCCAAGGCTACAATACAGTCTGAGCTGCTCAATGAATGCACTAGGTCCGAGATGTAGAATGATTTCACTGGTTCGATGTATTATAGGTCTGTGTTTAGAGATTTGGAGGTCTGAGCTTCAAGGTGTTGAGGATATAAGTATAAGTATCCCACAGCCCGAGCTCTAAAATGAGATTGTCCAATGGTCCGATCCCTCCTCCAAGTTGTCACAAATTCGAGCTTAAAAAACTTAGGTCAAGTCCCAACCTCCTACCTAGTCAACAAGCATAGTCCCACGTTACAATTTTGTTGGTGCTTCAAAGTCTGTGAGCACAAGATGACTGTTTTATAATTTTGTTTCTCCTCCAAGGGTGAAACAAGTCCAAGCACAAGTCTGAACTTCAATATTGTTTGTAGCTACAAGGTGATATGAGGTTCTAAGATTATCTTCACACCTGTCCGAGTACTGGAATTAAGATAAACTCCACGAGTTTGAGCCCTTAACTAGGCTTAAACAGGTGCAAATATTTATTTAGCTGATCCAAGGCTCAATCCAAGGCTACAATACAGTCTGAGATGCTCAATGAATGCACCATGTTCGAGCTATAGAATGATTACACTGTAACTCAGAAACTACTAAAGATGTTTCCCTGATTTCTTCCTTAAATGTCACAAGAAGTGGCCAAGGACAGTGATAGCATCCCTATGACTGTTATTGTACTTATTCTTCCCTCCAACACCAAGTCCGAGCTATAGGTTCTGAGTTACAGTGTTTATGTCTAATGTTCTGAACTGAATTGCTGAGAATAATGGAGGTATAGATCCGAAGTCTGTAGAAAATAAACCAATTGGAAAGTACAATCAAATTTCGTTCTTATTTAGCTCTACTGACTCTGCAATTTCTAGTAGCCATCCAAGGCGACATATACATGTCACAAATCAAAAATATATTCCATAAGTCAAGGCCTCTTGATGTTTTAATTCGATTTCTGAAATTGAGACGCATTTCTCTTTGTCCTAAAGTCCACTAAGTCAGTTTTCTGTTTCTGAATCGGTTCTGAATCTGCGACTTCGTTCTTCTATTTTTCTAGCTCTGTATTAATATACGATAGTGTATAAATAAGTCGATTCTAAAGTCAAATTTTCTAAATTAGTGGATCTGACAAGTGCATACGTAGTTTTGATATTTTAGTGATTTTTTAATAGAGGGTAGTGGAATAGTAAGTTAGGGAAGGAATCATGAATACATTTTTTGGTTTTTGGTTTCACATACAAATTGTGATATTTTTAATAATTTGTTTTTAAATGAATTATTAAATTAGGGAAAGTATAATACTTTTTTTATAAATATTTTTTTAAGGTTTTTGAATTTAGGATTAGGGTTTTCTGAAATAGCTAGGGTTTAGGACAAATATGTTGTTTTTAATAATACTAGGGTTGCATTATTAAATTAGCTAGGGTTAGGAATGAGATTAAGATTAGGATTTCATTAGGCTAGGGCATCTTGAAACTAAGGCTTTAGGGAATATGCATCATCTTCATGTTCGGGGCATTTTTATAGGGTTTGCATGAGGTTAGGGTTATTCATGTATCACAAGAATATTTTCCATCTCAACAATTCCATATTGATATCAATGACAACCTTGACCAAAAAAAACAAGTTACAAACCTAGATTAACAATCGCAGTATCCTTGTGGCTTTCCTCATGGCCAAGTACTAGTGTCAAAGATTCTTTCTCTGGAACTACCACACCTATAAGCCCACCCTTCATCGCATTCCTCCAAGTATGCACTCGACCACCATCTGTAATTCCAACACACATGCCAGCCCCAATGGATACCTGCCTCAACTTATCACCATGTGGAATGTAAAGACCGTGTCCAAACAATGGGGTGGTTGGCATGAAGTCTTCTGGTGGGAGTGAAAATATTAAAATATTATAAGAATCACTGCACTCAATATAAATGAGTATCCATCCTTTCTATAGAAACAATATGCACAAATCCACACTTGCATTTTTAAAATTTTTTTTTTTTCACTTATGTATGTGGACATGAATACACAGTAGAATGCGAAAGAGTGGATTAATTAATTCATTATATGATGCAATGTCTCATTGAGTCATTACATAGTAGGAGAAAAGGAGTACATTGCATATCTCCCAAATACGAAACTAACAACAACCACATTTAATACTATATTAAATATCTCATAACTATGTCTTCTATTTGGCACCTTTGGCAGCTTAATTTCACAATTTTTTCAAGGTGGTGACTAGTTAAAATTTGTATGACAACTATCAATGTTCTTCGTTATCCTATACTATAGGTTGGCTTCTCTTTTGGCTACTTAATCACTTTGATTCAAGGATTCTACCATGAACAAAATTTATACATTTTGACATCTTTGTTGGTAGCTACCCACTCACTCATGACATCTTTAACTTGATTATTTGGTTATTCAACAGATAATATCTACCCATGTGATGAAAAACTTCACAAAAGGAAAACCTAAAAAGTTCCTACACTTAGTGTCACTTCATGAGTTGAGAAATTGATTTGATATCATCAATTCTATGACACTTTGGCCTGCCTTCTGCAATATTTTTGTGGGTTTTTCCTTGTGCTATTAATTCACACGGTTCTCACAGTTTGATTTCATAGATATACATAGTCCCTTTAACTCATTCTAGGATGGCTTTCATTTGTTATCTTTTGTCCAATTTGAGCTATTATATCTGCCCCTCAGTGCCTTCACTAGGCATAGCATTCCCTTGGCATTAAAAATTGCATACCACAAATTCAAAGCCGTATTTCGTTAGATCACATAGAGAAGCAATATGAATTGAAACAGAGCCTTGAATCTCTAAAAGGATGTCAACCAATCCATTCAAAAGAAACCTACTCTATATTGTAGACAAACCAACAAACAATTCCAAGAGGCATAGGAATTTGACAGATGATTCTTTGTCAAGATTCTGAGCATATTTAAACGCTGCTATACTAGATCTAAATGGCTCCATCCCACATTTGAAGCTACACTATTATCTTTAAATTCTGGAGCATAGAAGTGTGTGTTACCCACTGTAATTTATCATTAGTGAGTTATTAGTTAAACATGGTACAGGCTCCATATTCTACATGTAACTAATGTCAAAATTAGAAATGCCTTCAAAATTCAACCAAGAATTTGCAAAAGGTAGTATAAAACGATCTTCACACCCTTTAGAGACTGTAAGAAAATTTAAAATTCTACATGTAGCTAATGTTAAAATCAGAAATGCCTTCAAAATTCAACCAAGAATGTGCAAAAGGCAGTATAAAATGATCCTTGCACCCTTTAGATACTGTAAGTAGAATTGTTCTTTGCAAGTATCTCACAACAGATAAAAGGATCTGCATGTTGCCTACAAATTCTTGCAAGGAAGCTTGTTACCATTTCTTCATAATAAGAGGAGATCAATTCAAAATTCATCGATACAATATACAGATGAATATCATTTGCAAAGTTGTACACTAGCCATAAGTTGATAAGGGTGGTTTACAAAAAGGAGAATCCACATATAGAAGTCTTAATAGAATTGTAACCAAATGGAATTGTAGTTGAATATTCAAGAATTCCCTTCTATTCCTGATTTGTTGTTAGATTTCACTAGTTTCTCCCTTGGTCCCATTCGACCTATGGTTTTCTTCTTAACAACTATTATCAAGGATACTACTACACATATTAATTTCGTGGCAGTCCCGAGACCCGCAACAGAATGAATATTCTTGTTATATAAACCCATAGTAAATATAAAACATAGTTTCAATGAAGCAAACATATTTCATGCCTACTACCCCACAAAGATAATGGTAATAAAAAACCACTTACTATTTACACTTCCTTCAGGGAGTATAACAACAAGTATACAAACATTAAAAATATAAGCCAATAAAAATACAAAGCCAATAAATCTAATACAGAGATTGTGCTTTGCAGAAACCAAGGTACAAACCTAGATTAAAAATCACAATATCCTTTTGGCTTTCCTCATCGCCAAGTGGTGTCAAAGCTTCCTTCTCTAGAACTACCATTCCTATAAGCCCACCATTCATCGCAGTCCTCCAAGTATGCACTCGACCACCATTTGTAATTCTAGCACACATACTAGCCCCAATGGATACCTGCCTCAACTTATCACCATGTGGAATGCAAGGACCATGTCCATACAATGGGGTAGTTGGCACATTATATAATCCAGCCGCAAGATTTGGTACAACATGAGTCCACAATTGAACATCTCCATCACCAGTTAAAGAAATGAAGACTTCTGGTGTGAGTGAAAATATTAAAATATTATAAGAATCACTACACTCAACTTAAATGAGTATCCATCCTTTCTCTAGAATTAGACTCCACAAATCCACACTTGTATTTCTAAAATGGCTTTTTTTTTTTTTGCACACATGTATGTGGACATGAATTCACAGTAGAATGAGAAAGATTGGATTCATTAATTCATTAGATGATGAGATGTCTCATTGAGTCATTACATAGTAGGAGAAGAGGTGTACATTTCATATCAACCAATACCTAACTAAAAACAACCACATTTAATACTATATTAAATGCCTCATAAGTACATCTTCTATTTGGCAGCTTTGACAGCACAATTTCACAAATTTTCTAGGTGGTGACTAGTTAAAATTTGTATGAGAGGTATCAATGCTCTTTTTTATCCTCTGCTACAGGTTGGCTTCTCTTTTGGTGGCTTAATCACTTTGATTCAATGACTCTACCATGAACATAAGCTTCTCTTTTTAAATTTTTTTGTTTTGAATAAAGACTTAAAGGGTTGTAAGACACTCCATTTTATGGTGTTTTGATGTATCTATCTTGCCAAAAATTTGGAGATATTTACGGATACTACCCTCTTCTATAATTTTTCCATTTCCCCTTCCCTAAATCATAACCATTTACTTATGTTTTACCTCTTTTATGCACCCTCATCTTGAACCAGTCCAAGCATGGTGACATATTTCGTATAAAATTTATTTTTCATACTTTTAATTCAACTTAGCATTAATTAATTATTTATTACATGATTTCTTACTTTTAATCACTCTTTGTAACTTATCGATATCTCCTTTTTTGCAATTTTGTTTTATTTGTTTTCCCCGCCTGGTCCAAGCAGGAGAAATGAACCTGCACTAGTGCATGTTGGCGTGATGTAGCAAGTCTTCTTGGTTTACTTCCCACAATCTTCTTTCTTTCATTAAATGCTTATGACAGGATAAATGTATATTGATTGTTTCTTTATTCCTGCACTCTGTTAAGATCAGAAACATTCACTTTTTATGTGTGAAATTTGATTTAATAGTATAATAGCACTTGCAATAATTAAGCACTCATTTTAAGAATTAAATGATAAGTGCAGGAAGCTTTGATCTGGTGCAAGAACTAGTTTCTTGCCACGGGATCTGAGTGCTTTGAACCTGGAAAAGTTCAAGCCCTTTCATGAAGTAAAAATCCTCTAGTAAAAACACCATTTATACCTTCTGCATAAATCTCTGTTCCTGCACTAGTGCAAGCAGACTGTGAAAGTGCAGGACAGATTAGGGCAAGAAGGAAATCTCTAAAGGAGCAGGTTTAAGGGCCCATCTGATGAGACTGCTAAGTGTCTCTACTAAAGAAAAACACACACTCAGTAGTTAAACAATAATTAGCTATAGTGATTGCATTTTATCTTTAATTCCCTCTTGCAAATGCATTCTTCCTTGTTCCAGTCTTAGATTATTTTGATGGTTCAAGTTGCCTTTTTCTCTTTTTAATTTGATTTTGCAATATTTCCTTTAAAGAAAGTAGGGATTTATATTAGGAAGATTCATACCATCTCTAGCATTGCCTATGCTTCGTCTCTAAGTTTACGGATCCCTCGAGTTGAAAAATTAAGTGTTGAGGAGTTTGCTCAAGTGTAATTCCTGCACCCAACATTTTGGCATCGTTGCCGAGGAGGCGATTTGATTTGGTAAGAATTTTTTGATTATACAATAGAGGTAATTTTTCCTTTATTTTTGCAGTATTGTTTGGAAAAGCTTCTTTGAAGGAATTTTACTAGTTTTAATTGATTTCTGACAGCATTTTTTACTAGAAGTTGTTTGTTATTTTTCTTTTTTTGAAATGAATGCCTAGAAAGGTAAGGGTTCGAAGCCCACTAAGAGACAAAATATTTCTGAAAACAATTCTCATATTGGGTCTCCTTCTGTAACCAGGAAGCCCAATCCAATTCAAACCCATCACGTAGGAACAGTCCACCTAGATTCTAGTGACATCAGCTCAGGTGTGGTTCAACCTGTTGAGAGCAGTACAAGTAAAAGGGAAACAATGGTGGACCATGAAGATCATTTGGAAGGGACTGGTAAAAACCAGGTAAGTGAAGAACAATCCACTTTTGTGTTTCCAATTGTGGATCCTGATACTGTGGTGCAAATGAATAATATTCCACCATCAGATCTCCCTCATTTCCATGGTAAAGTTCATGAAGATCCTGACTATTTTCTATTCGAGTTTGATATTCTGTGTAGAAGTTATGATTATTCAACTGACGCTCAGAAGTTAAGATTATTTTCTGTTACTCTCAAGGACTGAACTCTACACTAGTTTATGGGGTTAGGAGGAAACATTATAACCTCTTGGGATCATATGAAGAGAGTGTTTTTGTCTAAATATCAAGAATATTGCAAAAATCAGGACATGCAGGATGAGATTTTTACAATCATACAGGATGATGATGAAACTCTTAAAGATTACCTAGAAATATTTTTGTATATTTTACAAAGGTCAAAACTTAAGTTTGATCCCAGTACTATTAGAACCTTGTTCTTAATAGGACTTACTGATAATGCTAGAAATAATTTAAATCTGTTAGGAAAAGGTGATATTTCTCAGCAAACTTTTGAACAAATTTGTGAAATATGCTTGAAATTTTCAAGAAATTAGTATAGATCCAGTAGAGGAACTTGAAATAGAAATATAAAAATTGAATCTACTAATGCTATGATTATTGGACTAGAAAATAAAATGGAAAACATGAAAATTGATATAATGAATACTGTTACCAAACAATTAGACTCTTTAAAATTTCAACAAAAACTCATGAAGGAACAAGAGTCGTTATGTATTTTTTGTCCTAAATGTAGAGACAAGCATCCTCCCAAAGAGTGTCCTCTTAATTTGAAAGAAACTAATAAGTGTGTTATTTGTGCAAAAGACCATGTCACAGAAAAATGTCCCTCTATACCAAGACTTAAAGCTATATTTACAGGGGGACAACCTGAAGCAGAATACTTGTATGCTATGGGAGCAAGAAGGAATTGGCCTCAGGTAGGTGCAGGTATGGCTCCTGAATTTTCTCCACACTATTTTGGTCATAATTCACATGCATATTCTTATCCTAACACTAATCAGCAGTGGAAGTATGGGAATCAATATTAGCATGGGCAACCTTCTCAACCATGGAAACAAGGTTGGAGAGGGCCAGCTCATTCTCCATACTCCTACTACCCACCTATGCAGTCATATCCATCTACGCATACACCTTATTCAATGCCTCAACTTCCGAGTCAGTCTACTCCACCGTTGCCTTTACCTCCACCCTTTCAACCTCCTCAGTTGCCTGCTCAACCTATGCCCAATCCTAACAATAATAAATCAGTGAAAATGATCTATGTAACAAACCCACCTTTACCATTCAAGTACTAGTCTATTCTAGATGGGGTTCATGATATTCAATTAAGATCGGGAAGGACTGTAACATCAGAAAATCAGAAGCAACCTATAGTGATTGTTGAAGAGAAAGGAGAAGAGGAAACTCTTAACCATTCTCCAAAAGTTGTCGCTAAGCAGCCCTTACCCTTTGAATCCTTGCCATCTTCTTCCAACCAGCCTCCCTTCCCAGAGAGGCTAGTAATGGAAAGAAGTGAGCCTATTTCTGAGACTAGTTTGGCATCTGAGCCTTAGAATATTTTCATTAAGATACCTTTGCTTCAAGCCATTAAATATATCCCCATTTGTACCAATATTATTAAGGAACTCTGTCTCAAGAAACATGGGAGGAAGAGATAGGAACTCCAAACCATTCAACTTGTTGGTAGGGCAGCAGAGTTGATGACGGGATGTGTGTCTATGGAAAAATATACTGATCCCGGAAACCCTATTTTCTTAGTTCAGATTGGTAATGTCCTTGTCTATAATGTTCTTATAGACCTGGGGGCAGCCATTAATGTCATGGCTAAGCAAACCATGGAACAACTTCGGTTATCTCATCTTCGCCCTACTCCCATTGTGCTTGAATTAGCAGATAGATCTAAAATTAAGCCAAAAGGAGTATTGGATGACGTGATCATCTCATTAGATTCTTGGGAATATCCTGTTGATTTCATTGTGCTTCAGCCAAAGAACCCAGTAGGAGGACATCCTTTGATCTTGGGTCGACCATGGCTTGCTACGGCTGATGCATATATTGGATGTCGTTCCGGTGATATGTATATTTCGCATGGAAATTCTAGGAAGAAAGTTACCTTATACCCCCCTGCCATATCCATTCAGGACCTTCTAGATAATTTATCATTGGATCAAAGCAATGATGAGGAGACTCAACCCATTTCCCTTATCCATCATTATACTGGGTCTTCACAAGAAGAAGAGATTCAAGATTTCCTGAATAATCTAGACATTATGCTTAATTTTGAGCCATTGAGCAAGATTTTTAGCCTATATTTTCAAGATCATCATGATTCTCATTCTTTTGTACCGCTACATTTGACCACTCCCTTGAGTACTCCTAAACCTGACACTACTCTTGTTGAGATTAGCCCTGGTAAATCCTTGCATATTAGTTCAGATTTTGACTCATCTTAGCAGGAGCAGCTTCTGAATTTGTTGCAAAACCATCTTAGTGCCTTTTCTTGGGGCTATGAAGATATGAAGGGTATTCCTCCTTAAACTTGTACACATCATATCTATATTCAGGAAGGAACCTGACCTGTCCAACAACCCCAAAGGTGAATGAATCCAACTCGAAGAGATATTGTGAAGGAAGAAGTACAAAACCTCTTGGATGCCGGTTTTATCTATCCTATTTCCGACAGTCAGTGGGTCTCTCCATTAGTGCTAGTACCTAAGAAAGATGGAAGATGGCATATTTGTATTGATTATCAAGAATTAAACAAATCCACTCTCAAAGATTACTTCCCTCTCCCTTTCATTAACTAGGTGCTTGATACCCTTGCAGGAAAGAAATATTTTTCCTTTTTGGATGGCTTCAGTGGCTATAACCAGATACAGATTGCATCCGAAGATCAGGATAAAACTACTTTTACATGTCCATGGGGTACATTTTCTTATAAAGTGCTTCCCTTTGGTTTATGTAATATCTAAAATACCTAAAGAGCAGATCTGACAATTTGCTTTTCTAGAATTTCAGCAGAAATTTATATGGATGACCTTTATGTGTTTGGTGATTCTTTTCAAGAAGCTCTCAAAAATATGGAGAAAGTACTTCTCCATTGTTAGGAAGCCCATCTCGCCTTGAGTGACAAGAAATGTAGATTAATGTGCAAAGCGGGAGTGGTACTTGGCCGTTTGATTTCTAGTGAAGGTATCCTCGTTGATCCAACAAAGATTGAAATCATTCTGCATCTTCCTGCACCCAAAACTCAAAGGGAAGTAAGAGGTATTTTAGGACATGCTAGTTACTATAGAAGATTCATTGAAATTTTTTCTAAGCTTGCTGCCCCTCTTTTCTGACTTCTAGCTAAGGATAGTGAAATTTCTTGGTCCACGGCTCGCCAACAGTATTTTGAAACATTGAAGGAAAAGTTGGTACATGCACCAGTTTTGAGAGGTCATAATTGGTCCCTGCCTTTTCACATTTCCTCTAATGCTTCAGATTTGGCTATTGGCGTAGCTTTAGGACAAGAGGAAAATAAGAAATCATATGCTACTTATTATATTAGCAAGAATTTGTCTTCTGCTAAATGAAATTATACAGTTACAGAGAAAGAGTTTTTAGTTGTAATTTTTGCAATTAATAAGTTTAGGCACTATATTACAGGATATGAAGTATTTGTACATACTGATCGTTCTACCATTAAATATTTGATGAAAAAACCATTGACTAGTGGTAGAGTGACTAGGCGGTTGCTATTGTTGCAGGAATTTAATGTTACTATTATTGATAGACCAGGAAAATCTAATGTTGTAGCATATTTTCTTTCTAGATTAGATAATCTTGGTGAAGCAACTCTTGTTAATGATGATTTTCTAGATGAACATATTTTTTCTATGTCAATAGATTATCCATGGTTTGCTGACATTGCTAATTACTTGGTTACTGGGAAAACACCACCCCACTTGTTCGCTCGTGAAAAGCAGAATATTATTCAGAAAAGTGTTGCATACTCCTGGATTCAAGGAGATCTCTTTTACACTGGTCCAAATCTAATTATCTGTAGATGTGTAAGAGAGGAGGAAGTGTTTGACATATTGAAATCTGCTCATGATGAACCTTGTGGAGGCCACTTCGCTGATAAGCGAACTGCATATAAAGTATTGTGTGCTGGTTACTTTTGGCCTTCCTTGTTTAAGGATGCCAAATAGTATGTTAGGCGATGTGATAGTTGTCAACGAGTGGGCCAGCCTAATCAAACCAATGAAATGCCTTTATACCCCCAAGTTATGATTGAGCTATTTAAAAAATGGGCTATTGATTTTATATGGCCAATAAATCCAACATCATTAAATAAAAAGTATATTTTGGTTTGTACATATTTTGTTACAAAATGGGTAGAAGCTAAAGCTATTTCCTTTGCTAAAGAAAAAGTTGTTTTTTATTTTCTTTTTACTGAAATCTTTACTAGATTTGGTGTGCCTAGAGAAATTTTTTTTGACAATGGTCCACAGCTTATTTCTAATCTGGTACAAGGTGTGATGGAGCAATACAAGATCCGGGACAGGAAATCCACGTTGTATCACCCACAAGAAAATGGCCAGGTGGAATCCACAAACAAAGTGATCAAGTCCATTCTTACAAAGATAGTAAATATGCATCGGAAAGATTGGGCTGAAAGATTACCTGAAGCTTTGTGGGCATACAGAACCATTTGGAGAAATAGCACGGGACATACACCATATGAGCTGGTATATGGCAAACAGGTTCTGTTACCAATTGAATTCCAGATCAAAACTTTCAGAACTACAATTCAGTTAGGACTAGATCTCTCTGAGGCACAACAACAGCGTCTTCTCCAATTAAATGAGTTAGATGAATTTCGTAGGGATGTTGTTCAGCAGAACATACTAATTTGGCAGCAACGCAAAAGGTGGCATGACAAGTCTATTCAGAAAAAGCAATTCCAACCAGGTGATTGGGTGCTCCTTTATGATTCTAGATTTAAAATTTTTAAAGGGAAATTCCATACACGTTGGATGGGACCTTATGAAGTGATCTGAGTATTCGAGAATGGAGCAGTAGAAGTTAAGACTATTGATGGACAAAATTCAGTATTCTTGGTAAATGGACACAGATTAAAGAAGTATTTTCAGCCACTTGCCAGGAAATATTTTACACAGCAAGTCCAACAACAATTCAGGATGGTAGTGGTGAATGGTAATACCAACCTTTTGAAAACATGAATTCTTCTTCTTCTTTAAAAAAAAAAAAAAAAAAAATTAAAATAAAAAGTAAAGAAAAAATATTTTCCTGTAATTATGAAAATCAGTTCACTGACATGATTGCAGAAGGATCAACCTGAAAACTAGCTTGCTGGCAGGAAGATCAAAAATTTATAATAAAAAGAGAATGTTGTTTGACCTTTAGATATGCTAGTGACCACCAAGTAAAAGCAGGTTCAGCAGAACCAACCTTTATACAATTGGGGTAATTAGCATGGATATTTTTATTCAAGTAACTCTTAACTCTCGTTGTAGTTATTTTTCTTGCACCAGTGCAGGCATACCTTCTAGAAAATTTTCTGCCTTTCTTCATAATCCACTTTCGTAATACTCCCTCAGTTTTCTTCTTCAATCCCAGAATGATTAACCTTCCCATATTTTTCTAAATTTATCCTATCCATTTCATAAAACCCCACTTTACCCTTGAATTTTTTCCCTATCCCACTTCTGTTTATCCCCTCTTGTGGTACTATTCCTGGAATACCTGTAACATAATTCCTTCCCATTCTGAAATTTCCCTTTTCCCACTTCTTTGTTCCCTCATGAATTCATTGCAGGATCTCGCGCACAAAGAGAAAAAGGATATGCTCTGAAGCATCAAGAAAGGGCGAAGCAAATTTCCAGTATAAGTTGAGGAAGCCATGTTGGAATTCCAACCTATATTTTACTTAAATTCCTTCTTCTTTCTTTAGATATTATGCTTTCACTAGTGCAAGCATGTCGTCCTATATAATAAGTGCAAGCAGAATGGTACCAACAGAATAGCATAGTTTAAGTGGTGCAAGCATGCACCCTGTTAGAAACATAGTACAATTTGTTCTTTTCATAGCATACATCATTGGAAAGTGGTCATCATGAAAGTTTATAATAATTCCTTTCACTTAGTTAATGAGTACTTGTGCTATCATATTAACTAGGAGAAAATTATTTAAAGTACAAGGTGTTTTTAAGTTAAGAATCATGATCATTTTTTAATGAATGTTAAAGTTCTTTTTTGAATTATGAAGGAGTGCGGAAGTGTGTAACCATTGTGTGGATATAATTTCCCCTTTCTGCCATAATCCTGAATGTCCTTTACTCGTAATGATTACCTCACCTAGTCGTTAAAACGCCGCCGCAAGTACCAATCTGGCATGATCCCAAAGATGTTGCGCATCCACGACTATTTCAGTGGAATGAATGGGTGATAAGATGGAAGGGATGGTGGATGGTTGGATCCCTATCTATAAGAACCAATTTTCCCGGTGTTGCATGTAAATTCTTGACTGTTCATAACCGTTAAGCAGCGATGCCGCCTATTTGAAGCGAACCTTTGTCTCTCAGTAAGGTAGAAGAGACTGTTGAGTATCGCAATAGTCTTGCACTATTTCGAAACTCTGGCTTTCTTCAATTCTTGCAGAGTTTTGACAGGCACAACAGTGAAGCAGCCTTACAGTTTTCCAAAAGTTTCAAAAATGGCTGAGTAAAAATTGGGCCTCTAAAATTTGAGGTTACGGAAGAGTTTATAGCAGCAGCAACAGGCTTGGAAAATAATATTGAGCAGTGGTTTAAAAATTATAAATTATAAAGGAAGCGATGACAGCATTTCTTTATCGACAAGAAGATGAAGGTAGATTGGAAGAAAGGAATTCCACGCAGTGCCTTGCTAGGATAGTGGCGGGACCTCCTTTTCACCCTACATAAATTCGTAACTTGTGAGGGAAGGTACTCCCTCACTTTTGTGTACCATTTTAGGATGTTGTATCATTTTGAAGCCGGCCGGCACGCCCAGTAGAGGATTAATTTTCCCCATTTTTTTCTTAAGAGCTTGGAAAAAATGGCCAAGGGTGTGCGGGATGGACGAGCAGACTAGGCCGACAAGAAGTTATATCACCACGGCCTGATAAATATTTTGGTCCAAAAACAATTAGAAGTTAAGGGCATGATCTAGGAGGCATTGTTAAAACAGCTACATAAAAATACAGCTGTTACAAAGGAGACAGAGGACCCCGCTAGCACAAGCAAGGGTCCAAGTAAGAATGCAAAGGGGAATCCTTCTTGCACCAGTGCAAAAAGGAAACGACTTGAAAAATAAATAGAAGAAAGGGCCCCATCTCCAAATAAGAAGACAACTAGTGCATCTGTTAAAGAGACTCCTTCTACGACACTAGTACAAGCACAGACCCCTGAAGAAGACAACCTGTCAGTCCTTGTGGACGCAAAAAAAATTGTAGAGGTTGAAGATGACACTCTATTGGCTGATATCATTAAAAGGGCCTAGAAAAAGAATGAATAATCTAGTGCAAGAAAATAACCACAGTCCCTGCAAGATGTTGAATCCTCTTCTGCACGAGTGCAAGAAGAAGAAGAAATAGAAGAAGAAGAAGAACAACAACAACAACAACAAGAAACAGAAGAAGAATAATAATAACCACAAGAAGAAGAAGAATCGGAAGAAGAAGAAGAAGAAGAAGAGGAAGAAGTGTTTGCTGAAACCATGAGGGATATTTAGGTCCCTTAGGAAGACACAGCCCCTGTCGAGACAGAAGAAAAAGAAGATTTGGTAAATCCTGCTACCCGAATAGTTGAACTAGAGCTTCAAGTATAGAACTTAGAACAGCTCATAGCTAAAGCGCAATAGGATAAAGAATAGAGTAAAGAAGAATTAACTGCGGAGATCCAGAAAAAGAAAGGAGAAGTTAGAGTTTGGAAGTATTGAGCTACGCAATGTTTCAAGCAACTTAAAAAGGTGACAAAGAAACTAAAGAACATCAGAAAGAAGAAGTTTGAAACATTGCAGGTTAATGTCAGTATGTCAGAGAAGGATTGAGCTGGAATGCTCAAAGTTTTGAAGGTTTTTTTTGCAAAGGTAAAGAGTCATGTGAGCACACACAACAGCTTAGGGATGGGAGGATGTTAGCCCCGTAACTTGCTCTCTTTTTTCCATTTTCTCCTTCCTAAATCATAACCATTTACCTCTGTTTTACCTCTTTTATGCACCTTCATCTTGCACTAGTCCAAGCATGGTGACGTATTTCGTATAAACTTTATTTTTCATACTTTTAATTCAACTTAGCATTAATTAATTATTTATTACATGATTTATTACTTTTAATCACTCTTTGTAACTTATCGATATCCCCTTTTCTGCAATTCTAGTTGATTGGTTTTCCCCGCCTGGTCCAAGCGGGAGAAATGAACCTGCACCAGTGCATGTTGGTGTGATGTAGAAAGCCTTCTTAGTTTACTTCCCACAATATTCTTTATTTCATTAAATGCTTATGATAGGATAAATGTATATTGATTGTTTCTTTATTCCTGCACTTTGTTAAGATCAGAAACATTCACTTTTTATGTGTGCAATTCGATTTAACAATATAATATCACTTGCAATAATTAAGCACTCATTTTAAGAATTAAATGCTAAGTGCAGAAAGCTCTGATCCGGTGCAACAACTAGTTTCTTGCCATGGGATCTGAGTGCTTTGAACCTGGAAAATTTCAAGCCCTTGCGTGAAGTAAAAATCCTTTAGTAAAGACACCATTTATACCTTCTGCATAAATCTCTATTCCTGCACTAGTGCAAGCAGACTGTGATAGTGTAGGACAGATTAGCACAAGAAGGAAATCTCTAAAGGAGCAGGTTTAAGGGCCCATATGATGAGACTACTAAGTGTCTCCGCTAAAGGAAAACACACACTTAGTAGTTAAACAATAATTAGATTGAGTGATTGCCTTTTATCTTTAATTCCCTCTTGCAAATGCATTCTTTCTTATTCCAGTCTTAGATTATTTTGATGGTTCAAGTTGCCTTTTTCTCTTTTTAATTTGATTCTGCAATCTTTCCTTTAAATAAAGTATGGATTTATATTAGGTAGATTCATACCATCTCTGGCATTGCCTGTGCTTCGTCTCTAATTTTACGGATCCCCTAGGTTAACAAATTAAGTGTTGAGGAGTTTTCTTAAGTGTAATTCCTGCACCCAACACTTTCAAGGTAATTTTTAGCCATCGTTTCAATGTGTCTCCTAGTCATGATTGAGCTTTCAAAGTAAGAAATCCCCTAACACTAGTAAAGAAAGGACATTGATCCATCCTTCTATTGTTAAGAGTGGGAATGGTGTTATTTCAATTTTCAACAGTGCCAATCAAGGTCAACAAGAAGAATATGTTGCAGGAGGTATCCTATACCTTAGTGATTCTATTATACTCATATCTTTGAAATTTGAAGCATTTATTGGTACATGCTCTAAAATGAAATAAAGGCACTAAAATTTCTGTTAACAGTAGTAGTAGAGGAGAGGTTTTTGAATTCTAGGTATTTGGGAATTCCTTGGTTATCAATTGGTTCAATGGTAGCTTTAGGATGGAAGAATTGTTTTCACAACCCATTTTGGAGTAGCTGAAGACAGTCAAGGCACAATTCTTGAAGATATCATTCTATCATATTCATAAAGAATTTAAGGTAGAGGCTAATGGACTCTTTAAATAGGGCTTGTTGATGACGCAAAAATATGGTTTAGCATGGGAAAGTAGGTATGGTGTAAGCCTTCAGGATAGGTCATTGCAAAACCCACTAGTATAACTACTGAATTTACACCATATGAATACTAAACATTATTGATGGAAAAATAATTGCCTCTTTTATTATTCAAAGCATCCATTGTATCTATATATTGTTCATAACATCAAAATTGTAATAATGGGAGTGAAAAAACATCTTTCTCAAAGCAATAATTAAAGCATACTAGCAAGACAAGAACCTTCAAATTATTTATGACACCATTGTGCAAAGATGTAGATAATGGGCATTTAACACATGCCTCAATATTGACAGGATATAAAATTTTGAATGATTAGTTTCTTGTAAATACACTCCACAACATGCTATGATGTGATATGCTTATGCGTATATTTTCTCAAGTTCCACACAAGATAAGGTTTTAGAACTATGGAAAAATATTTATGATGTTACTTGTTTACATATTTGAGAAAGCCTCAAGGGTTGCAATAAAAATATGGAAATTATGTTTCTTGGTGGAATGTGAAACATGCTTGGATTTGTATAGTGCTTCAATGCTTATTTAGGAACTAGGTAAGTGTGAATGAATAAAAGTTTTTTTTTTTCATTTTTCTACATTGTATTCCCATTCTCTCTAGGTTATCAAAGGCAAGTTAAAACTTGATTAGGCTAAGGGACAACATATTCCATTGCCAAACTTTGACCTTACAGGGAAGTGCACTTGTTTGATATTTCCATAAATTTTTAGGGGATTTCAATAGAAATGTCAATGTTGTTGGATACACCAGCATTGGTTAGTTTTAGAAAAGTTCTCTTTGTCAAATATGCTATTTTCATGAAGAAATATTTCCAAATAAGAGGATAAATACTTGGCATGCCTATGACATAATGGTGTTATTTATTGTCTATATTTGTGATTTATTAGTATTCCACCACTGATAACTTCATTACTTAGCTGTTCGTTTAGTAGTATATTACAACAGTGACTTGTTAAAGGAATATGATTCCAGTTTGTTTGAACGTCATAAACTGGAAGGAAATTTAGCATTGAATTAGAAAAATGGAATATTTTCTTGAAAATATGTTTTATGATCAAATATAGGCCTGTTTCTTGATCATTAAAAAAAAAACAATCATGACAATAAGAAATGATTTTGGACATGATGGATTACAAAAATCTCCAGCTTAAAAACATGTTAGCATATTCAGTTTTTTCTGCATTAGAGAAAAATGAATGAGTAACATTAAGTTTTCTTTGAATATTTATAGAATTATTTCATAGATTCTAAATGGAAATTGCATGTGTTAATCTCGCTCAATTAATTATAGGGAAAACAAGCGTCATACATAATTTTTTGGCTTATGGGAATTGTATTCCTTTTTTGCCTGGAATAGTACATTGATAATTGAAGATTACTATTTTGAAGCTATATTCCCGGTTAGTATCACAATTTACAAAGTCATGTCTTATTCTTATTTAGTTCCTTGTAGTTATCTTGTGTCAACAATACTTTTCTCTGCCCATTAGATTTCCACTGACCAATTTTATTGTTGAAGTATCGCTGCTTCTTGGAGATAACTAGAGGAAACGATATAACTACAAAAGTGGAGCACGAGACATTTTAGTAGAAATTTCTAGCTATGTTGTGTTTATTTGTGAAATTCTATTGGTTTTGTTTATACAGGTCATCAGGCCACATAGCTGCCACTATTTCCCAACTGAAGAAAACTTGTTCAAGTTTCTTGCTTTTATGGGGAAAAATTGCATTAACAATATTGTTGATGTTGAGGTATATATCCAATAAATATTTTATAGTCTAATTTAGTTTATATTTTAGTGTTCATCGACTTTCATGTCTTATACATTGCATTGTATCCTCTCTCTTTTTTTTTGTCACAAAAGGAACTCAGTATTGATGGTAAGAAGCAAGGATTGAAGAAAGAGGAGAACAAATAACACTAGAGCGACAAAATGAAAATTAAAGAGAGAGAAAATAATTGGTCTAGTGGTACCCGTAGAGTCAATATCTTTCTAAGACATGCATAGAGACTGATGATCAAGTCTTTAGAGTTGGTGAATTCACTTGCAATACCTTGGCAAAACAATCATAGTTGGTGAATTCACTTGCAATGCCTTGGCAAGACAATAATAATGTTTGAAGTAATGAAACATTATTTCATGTGTAAATTGTACTCCAACTAATATTAAGGTGGAAACTCATATTGTAATACTTGACATTTTATATAATATAATTTATGTTGTTGGAATTATTTATAGTTGCACTAGATATTACATAGTATTGTAATTAACGCATGTAACTTTTTGTTTTCATACTAGATGAACATATACATTATATGGAATTTTTATTAAATTTAGTTTCAAAATCATAATAATTAATTTATGTTGATTAATAATAAACACATAAAATCCATTTAAAACTACTAAATTAGTAGCTTATGTTTATTAATGACGAATACAAATAAAATGAATATACTACTAAATTAGTTGCTTATAACGATTGTTAATGAAAGTAAATGAAATGAATATAAACTACTAAAGTAGTAATTTATATAATGAATATGAAACTACAAAAACAAAATGACTACTGCAAATGATAAATTTGGGATTACAAATGATGACTAAATTGTGCACATATATGACTATTAGTAGCTAATTTACAGTAGCTTATAACATGACCAAAAGTTACTCATATTTCTTAGGTCATTAATTAGTTTCAAACAATGACTAAAATTTGCATATATTTGACTATTAGTAGCTAATTTACAGTATCTTATAACACGATCAAAATTTTAATCATCTTTCTTTGGTCATTAATTAGTTTTATCTGGTGATAATTTAGTAATATATTTTGTTGTATATTTGGTCATTAACCGCGGCAATAAATAACCAAATCAATGACTAAATCAATAATAAAATTAATGACTAAATCGACGACCAAATCAATGACTAAATAAATGACCAAATCAATGACTACAATGACCTAATCAATGACTAAATTAATGACCAAATATACTACTAGACAACAAAATTGAGACAGCCAATTAATGACTAAACTAAAAACGACTAAAATTTGGTCGCGTTATAAGATACTATAAATTAGCTACTATTGGTCACCGACCGAAAAATATTCGTTTATATGCAAATTTTAGTAATTTTTTTAGTAAATGATTAGCCATATTTTACTAGTGGTTGTTCTCGGCCTACAGAGTGTTTGTCCAACCAAGGATCCAGGACTAGTAACTCAACCCACCTACGGCTCCAGATCATTTGTCCAACCAAGCCTCCAAGACAATTAACTCAACCCAACAACTGTCCATCAGGTTCTATAACACTTATCCAACCAAGGCTCCAGGAACTAATAACTCAACCCAACAGCTAAATGAATCATCAGAACCAACCAAAAAATAATCAATGGAAATAAACCCACAATCACCATGGCTATCAAGGAAATGGCAAGGCTAGGCACATGCACATGCATACCCATGCATGCCAAAACTAGTGATGAAATCATATACCTGCACTCAGAACCTATTATAGATGTTGATCTCAATGTCCTCTTTCGCTTTCCTGCATTTCCTCTGCTTTCTTGATCCAAATCTCCAAGTATGCCTCACTCTCCAAGAGTGTTACAAGAATACTCTAAGTGCTCAAGAGTATGAGAGAGAGAGAGAGAATAGAAGAGAGATCCAAAACTAAACTAAGAAAAATCTTACCAACTAATCCTCAGAAGCCTTTTTATTAATGAGGCCTATATTTTCTTCATTTTCCATTATTTTTCTTCATTTTCCTCCTCAAATGCAACCTATGAACTGTCACCTTCCTTTTCTCCTAATTTCCATTATTTCCATAAATAAAATTCCAATTAATGCCTTATTCCTTTTCCAAAGCCTTTTCCATTGCCTTTGCCAATTTTCTTAGCCATAATAAACTGAATGAACACCTGTTAGGATGTTTTTCCCACCATTCAACTTGGAATATGTGTCCCATCATCGTAGTCTTATATATATTTTTTACATGTATTTTTACCATGGTTGTTGCAGAACCCTCCCCCTTGGGGTAACACCATCCTCAATTTTCAATGACACCTACCAACCAGCAAACCACTAAAAACAAAAGATACTTCCTACGAAGCTTTAAAACATAGCCTGTTGCAGTATTTATAGTGAATAACCTACTAGAAAATGATAATAATACCATTTACTAGAGATTTATAACACATATCATTACGGTATTTACAATCACAACTACATATACTTATGCACATTTTCTTCAACCAAAAAATAACCATAATGTTTGTGGAGCTTTATAAACTAGCTTGATACAGTATTTACAATAATATGCGTATACACATATACACATTTTCTCAACCAGAAAATAGAAGGATATGATACCCATATCAACAATAAGGGAATCCAAAGGCTCACACCTCCACCCTCAAAGTAGTTCCAGGATTCACCTCCTTTCCAGGAAGTCCATAAATCACTGTCAAAGTCAAATTTGCATCCAATTTCGAGCGCTACAAGCCTGCGCCGCTTCTCCACTTAGTGAAAAGTTACTATCTCATTGTTCCAGGGCACACTCCTAATGTGCATTTGATTCCATCCAATAATTATAATGACCAAAAAAAATCCATCATGGCCTTCCCTTCTCTGCTACATAGTCCCTCGGGAAATCTGGTCACCCCTTCCGTATAGTCACTCACCTACCAAGTTCTGCTGGCACCCCCACCCCGGGCAGTCCATCCCTAAGCAAGGCTACTTCGCATCAGCAGTTCGAACAAAAAATGCATATATCTGCCTCAAAACCATCATACTGGGAACATCATTCTTATGGAAATAAACGGACACTATTGGGCACCAGTGTCCCTAAATGGCACTACTCCTGAATTTATTTACCAATAGTATATGCTAAATATTTCAATTCCTTTGGTTGACACTGCTAGTTCTTGTAGTAGGTTTCAACCACCCAACCAGGAATTTCCTTGCTTCCTATACCAAGAACATAACCTCCATTAGATTCAAAATAAATTGAAATAATTTCACATCATACCTCATTGGTTGCTTGTCAATAAGGTACACTTGCAATTATATTCACTTCCTGTCACACAAGTCAAAGCAGTTGTTTGATCAAATCATCATGTATAAACATATCATATCTGGTTAGCTCAAAACACAACCATCATAGATAAAAATCACAAATCACATGCAATCATCATAAACCATAATCATGAATCACATGTAACCATCATAAGTTAGAATCACATATCCCATGCATAATAAAATATCGATACTTGTCCTTCATCTATCCTTACTTATGCCCTTTTTATTTCTGTACACATACCAAATCGATTTCCACACTCGACAAGCACCCAGACACAATGTTCAACGTGTACATCCACACAAGGCATGAAACACCTCACAATACATACACCCACACTCAGTGTACAACACAACCCAATACATATACATATACATATACAAAGTACAACACAACGAATACATATGTCATGATACCATGACTACACCATGCACATACATAGTACTACATGTCTGCAACACAACATGTACGACATGTACTCAATACCACATGTGTACTAGTACCATATGCAAAATATGTAAATAGTACCACATGTACACAACAGTACCCGCACAATGTGTTCACAACATCACATGTACACACCACCACCTACACAACGTGTACACAATTCCAATTGTACACTGCACCATTTGTACAATGTGTATACAATACCACATGTCCACAACACCACATGCACAACATGTACACGACACCACATGTACATAGTGCCACATGCATGACATGTACGTGACACTACCTGCATATGACACCATATGTAAAACATGTACACAACACCACATGCATACAACACTATATGTACAATCATGCAATCAACACCAAATGTACATAGCACCATATGTACATCACGCACACAACACCGTATGTACTTAGCACTGCATATTCAACATGCACATAGCACCATACGTACACAACATCGCATATCCAACATGCACACATCACCATGTGTACACAAAACTGCACTTCCAACATGCACACAATACGATATATACATAACACTACATATCCCACTTGTACATAACACCATATATACCTGGCACTACATATGCAACATCATATGTACCCAATACTACATATGAAACATTACACATCACCATAAGTACAATCACTAAATATACAACATGCACAACATATACACAACAATAACACTATACATCCATAAACCACACACTGACCCCACAAGAAACCTTGCTTCTAGTGTCTTTCCACTATCCATGCTTATCCTAGCATGTCGTAGATCACACTAATTTCACTTCGATGATATACCCCTCAATGTTACATGTCCATAACATAAACATAGGCATAGTAAAACCATCTAGTATTAATTCATGTCCACATGATACTGACCTTGTAGATCTGTCAGAGTTATCATTCCTCCACAAGAATGATCCTTGAAAACCCTATCGTACAATGACATAAATGCATACATACATACATACATACATACATACATACATATATATAATCATTAGCATAAAAAAGTATGATCTTGTCATACATACATACATGCATGCATATAAACCATCAACATAAAACCATCAAGATCCATGAAGACCCTGTCAATCAATGACATACATACATGCATGCATGAATATGTACATATAAAAACATCATCATAATTACAACATGATTACAAAATATCATAAGGTTTATGTTGAGATAAATTCCTTTATCCATGCACAACATGCACAATATTGAGAACAACAGTTCCCAACATAGCCAATGTATTTGATATCTCAGATCCATTTACTTTACCTTACCTGATTTCCTTTTTCATGACTGTATTGCCACCATCCTATCACCATAATGGATCCAACCAGTCTAACCAGATGTCATATTCTTACCTTGTGTTGTGCTTATTCATGCACCAAGCCTCATCCAACTCTTACATTACTTGTTGGGTACCACAAATCTCTCGCTAAGCTCCATAATCTTTCCTCTTTTCCAACCAATTCCCAAGACTCAAAACATAAAATAAAATGACAAGAACAAGAAACAAACAGGAAGAAAACAATTAGCAATAAGACACAAAAAAAGTGGCATAGCTATGCACCAAACATAAACAAAACCACAAATCAAGCTCAGAAAATCACAAAGGACCAAAAACCCAAGACTAACAACAGACACCATGACTCAATACCCATGCTTCCCAATGCCTCCAAGTGAAAGCTCAACCTGAGCCTTCTTTAAGGTTTCATGGAAAAATATTTTTCATGCAATCCCCTACATCATACTGTCATAAAGACATAACTGTCAGCACATAAATAAATATAAAAATATAACAATTATCTTACCTTGCTACTTGATTTTCACCATATTGTATCACATCACCCTGCTTATACTCAAGTACATGTCAACTACCTCAACACATAGTGTGTTAGTGCAACCATCTCAAAACACAATAATTCCTTCATGCAATATTATAGATGAAAAATCATATCATACAACTAATAAACATGAAAGCCACATATAGTTGACATCAAGTACAAAGTGGTAGACATATGCAAGCTCATACATTAATACATCTTAGGGGAGGCTATTTTTTTTACACAATCAATCTAGATTAGCACAATATAAATTAACAACACATCAACTCAACCCTAAATAAGTTCATGATATCCATAATAGTAACTATCTAACATGGTCACATCATAATCTCATAAACATATGTCATTCATGCATAGAAATCACATATGCACAGTTAGTCTAGACAATATAACATACTATCAAAATTAGGTCGACTCATGCCTGAACGTCATAACCCTAACCATCTGCATGGGCCAATCCAAATTAGCATAATGCATATAATATCAAAATGTTAATGAAATAACCCTAATCATCAATTCAATGGCATGTAACAACAACAAGTTATATATCATGCTCATCAACAACATGTAACCTAATCATCAATCTATCTATCATACAACAACAATAAGTTAACCCATAACATTGTCATCAACAACATACAAGTTATCTAACATAAAACAACAATAGCAATGCATACCACCACACGTTGCTATCACTCATGACTATCTGACACATGTACATATACCCACACTAATCAACTAGCATCTATAAGGTATGTAACCATAACATTAATGGAATGAAAGGAATACTCATAACCATAATGCATATGACTACGCTGATGAACTAGCATTTATCATGCATGTAACTAAAATAACAATGGAATGAAAAAAGTATAAGTAACCCTAATGATTATAAAAAGCATGAATCACATACATGTGTGCCAAGCATACCAACTTGTATGGTGATCTGCTCTTTCCCCAAAGTCCATTGTTCTAACTTCACTATCTCAGCCAACACATTAAAATCATAACATACCAATATCAACATGATTAAATAATTGCATAAATGACCTTATGCAAAACAACCTTCAATCAAACCAATGCAACTTGACCATATGCACCCACTTGAAATGTATAACCAATTCATGTCCCATATATGACATCACACAAGAAAGCATACATGGACAACACACAAGCATGGCCAATATGTGACCTAGCATAAACAAGCGATGCATATAGAGAATATGTAAGAAAGCATAGATGAACAATATATAAGAGTTAACAACACATAACCAGTCATACAATCATGACAACATGTTGACGAAAACACCCTCAACACTTCCATGGCGACACCATTGCCACCATGGTCAACACAACACGGATGTAACAAGCACATATGGACTACAAGCATACTACACACACATGCAACTAACATAAATGTAGGATCAACACACCACCAGTCCAGTCCGAGAGTTAAACCATGCTTTGATACCACTTTGTAACACCATCCTTCCACATCTACCCAAGTAACCGGCCAACCGAGGTAAACATTTAACAAGAGACCACTAATATTAGATTGTAATATTCCTAATTAGTGACAGCTAATTGGAATATTCAACTTTGTATAGTTTTTCCGTATATGGTCTGTAAATAAGTAAAAAGTGAGTAAAGAGGATCTAACTCACTTTAGTAGAATAAGACATCTGCCTAGTTGCACAACGTTGTGACTCAAGGGGGGTCAAGAGGGCCAAACACCATGTAGAGGAGGGGGGCCTACGTGCACTCTAGAAGCTTCTGCATAGATAAGGATGAGGATGTGGAGGAGAGAGAGGCTACGATGTGTTTTGGAGGGAAACCAATGTTATAAAAGATGGAGGAGCCTCCTCATTTGGATCATTCTGGAGTTGTTGATTTTGGAGTGAGACTTTTGTCTTCTTGAGCACACTGGCTGTTTAGCCTATCTACAACACTGTTTAGTGCACCGAGTGTCTCCGTGCGGAGATCTCACCCTTAGGCCCAGGGGACTTTGAGTGCCTGCTCAGGCAAGGTTATTTTTTCAGCATTTTGTGAGTCATTTCATTGTTTGGGTTTGTTGCGGAGCTAGAGCTTATAGAGACTGCATAGTCACAAGGAGAGAGGACGCAGACCACTATGGAGGAGCTTTAGATTGGGGTTTCTGCGGGAAATTTCTCCAGGATTTCGAGCAGAGGGTCAGACTTTGCCCGTCGGAGGTTTTTGGCGGAGTTTGTGGCAGTATTTCAGCTGTTTCTATCCAGCCACTGCGTTGTACCTTGGAGGCCATCATAATTCACTAGGGAGGCAGTTTCTGGTGGTTTTGGGGGTTGGCCATTCTTGGAATGGTTTGCGGATCTTGTTGGGGTTGTCGAGGAGAGGAGATTTGCTGATTTTCAGCTCATTCCGGCAAGGGGATCAGCCCCTAATCTTCAGTCGATTCTAGCAGTAGCAACTACACAACATTTTTCCAGCAGCTGGGACGCAGTTCATAGAGCAGCCATTTCCTGTCTTTTCTGAGAGTGTTTTCTCACTTGCCTTGCACAAGATCGCCTCTTGTACTTCATTACATTTCTCAAGATTAATAAAATGGCTCAGAATTTTCTCTCTATGTTTTCTGGTTGAGTTGTTGTAGTTGCCGTTGTTACCATAGTTGTTGTATTCTCTTTCTATTTCTATTATTGTTTTGAGCACCCTAGTTCTATACCACTTGGTGTGTTTATCTTTCACTCCTAGACAGAGTCTGGAAAGGGCCAGTAGCCTCCAGATATCGTCCTCTTTCAGAGGCAGAATATTCAGTAAATGCCCTCCCAGTTTATCTCTAGTAGGATTTTTTCGTGTTTTGGAGATATCCCTAAAACGAGATATTACAGTGGTATCAAAGCATAGTTCTGGCTCAACATGTGGTCTATGACATTAGGAAAGAGACCATACAGAGGCAGGTAGTATAGAGACCGTGAGCATAGGTTGGAGGCCACCTACGAAGAGGAAGACTGTGCCCAGGTAGAAAACACAGATCAGGAGAGAGAGCCTATGACGGACACAGAGCAGGTGCATCTTGTGGTAGATTTGAGGCAAAAAGAGCTGATGGTAGATGATACAGAGGCCAAACAATTTGGAGAGGTACTCCTCAATTCGGTGCAGGATTTAGCTTGACAAATTGAAGTGATGGGACTGAGGTTCACAGCTGTGGAGGCTAGGCAGCATGAGACTCCACGAATTTTCTAGGTCAGAGAGGGATCAGGTACATCCCACCATTTGCCGAAGCAGGGTGCTGCTCAGCGTGATATTCCTTAGTCGACGGCTTCCTGTGCACCTACCCGCTCTACAATGCCCACTTTATTGGGAGCAGATATAGGGGCAGGAGCCCAGTAGGAGGCAGAGCCTGGACACTTAGATGAATATTTTGCAGAGTATCAGTCCTACAAGCAGAAGTTCAGGGATGCTCTCACATTTAGAGATTTTGTGCAGTTGCAGCGGGACAGTAGACCCCACGACCATCATAGAGGGCACCGGCATTATCATGATGGAGATTCCCACCGTGCCTCTAGTAGATTTCATTTGCCTACATTTGATGGATCATCAAACAGTCCGGAAAAGTCTTGGGTGGAGACGCTGGACATCTATTTCCAGCTTAACCAGATGTCGGAGACAAAGACCATCAAGGTGGCAACATTACATTTGGATGGTGAGGCCCAGGACTGATGGTTCCATGGGATGGTGACACTCAGGCATTCCACAGTGACGACATATGCCGAGTTTACCAGGAGATTGATAGAGCGTTTTGACTGGAGGGATCCGGAGTAGAATTTTGTTGAGCTGACAAAGCTCAAACAGACAGGGAGCCTCGAGAAATACATTGCAAATTTCTTGAGGGTTTCGGTGATGGTGCCAAATCTATCCGCGACACAGATGATCTATATGTTTGTGGAAGGACTAGCAGATCCACTTTGAGGTCTAGTCAGATCCACTATACCAGCTACACTCTAGGATGCTATCAGCAGGACCAGGGATTTGCAGGATGCATTGCCTAGGACATGGACACCTTACCCCCAGAGATAGGGTTCCCAGCCCAAGGGGAAGGATGTGAGGGTTCCACCTCCCAAGGGGAATCCAGGACGGGCACAGGTAGATGATAAGGCTAGGAGGGAGTTGAGGAAGAAGCGACTGTGCTTCACTTGTCAGGAGCCATGGGCACCAGGGCATAGGTGTGTTGCTGGAAAAGCACACTTCATTGAGATCTTCTCCGATGATAGCGGGGAAGAGGATGAGGAGGATGATGAGGAGGCAGGAGATAGTCAGATTGCCCAGGATCAGTTGCCGCCTCCACCTCCAGGGACAGGAGGTGTAGCTTTTGCACCCACTCGAGGGGCCTTTGCAGCTTTGCGAGGAGTTCCTAAGTATTTGACACTACACGTACGTGGGACAGTACGTGGCTAGCGAGTATCAGTCTTGGTTGACAGTGGGGCAACCCACAACTTCATTGATGCACAGATGGTCGAGCGGAGGGGTATACTGACTGAGAGTTTTGATGGGTTTTCAGTCGTGGTCCCAGGAGCCCAGACGATGCAATGTGCCCAGTATGTTCCAGAGTTAGCAGTGACGATGGGTACTTACACCGTGACTAATCACTTTTTCATGGTCAACATACCAGATACCAATGTGGTACTGGGTGTTCAGTGGTTGATTATGTTGGGGAAGGTCACCACAGATTGGGAGGCCTTAGAGATGGAGTGGGATGACAAGAAGACTGGGAAGCATGAGAAGATCCGCGGGATGCATACTTACCCACCTTAGACAGCTTCGGCACACCGAATGGAGGCAGACTTCCGGAAGAGAAACATAGAGTGGGCGGTTGAGTTGCGGGCATCAGAGGCAGAGACCACCAGTCGAGCAGTTCATCTAGAGATACAAGCTATCCTTGATAGGCATGAGGTAGTGTTTGGGGATATACCACTAGGTCAGCCACCTGATAGAGGGTTTGAGCATACCATCGAGCTAGAGCAGGGTATCCAAGCGGTGATCACTACACCCTATAGGCATCGCAAAGCCTATTGGGATGAGATTGAGTAGGCCATCTAGGATTTGTTGGCTCTTGGACACATCAGACCGAGCACGAGTCTGTTTGCTTCTTCTGTGGTGCTGGTGAAGAAGAAGGATGGCACTTTGAGGATGTGCATTGACTACAGGGCCCTGAACAAGAAGACTCTGAAGAACAGGTACCCTATACCCAGGATCGATGAACTGATGGATGAGCTGAGAGGAGCTAAGTTCTTCTCAAAGATTGATTTTAGATTAGGGTACCATCAGATTCGCGTGAGGGAACAGGACATTCCCAAGACTGCCTTCAGGTGTCATTATGGGCACTTTGAGTTTTGGTTATGCCTTTTGGGCTGACCAATGCATGAGCCACCTTTCAGTCTTGCATGAACCATATCATACGCATTCATCTGAGGAAGTTTGTATTGATTTTCTTTGATGACATACTCTTATATAGCAGGACGTGGGAGGAGCATCTCCAGCACATAGAGGTAGTGCTACGCATCTTGGAAGAGCAACAGTTCTATGCTAAGCTCTCCAAGTGTGAGTTTGGGATGACCGAGATGCTTTATTTGGGTCACATTATTGGAGTGGATGGAGTGAGGGTCGACGAGGAGAAGATTAGAGCCATCAAAGATTGGCCGGAGCCGAAGAATGTGGCGGAACTTCAAGGATTCATTGGGATATGTGCCTATTACAAGAAGTTCGTCAAAGGGTTCTCACAGCTTGTTGCACCCCTTATATATTTGACGAAGAAAGGGGCATTCGGTTGGACAGATATAGTGCATCAAGCCTTTGATAAGCTCAAGGAGTTGATGAGTAGCTGCCCAGTGCTTGTGTTGCCAGATTTTACGCAGCCATTTGTCTTGGAGTGTGATGCGTCAGGAGAGGGGATCAGCGCAGTATTGATGCAGGGGGGACACCAAATAGCTTTTGAGAGCCAGAAGCTCCTTCCGCATGAGAGGTTGTATCCCATATATGACAGGGAGATGTTGGCCATCATGCATGCAATGGCCAAATTCTACCAGTATCTGGTAGGGAACAGATTCAGGGTGAGAACTGACCACAACAGCCTCAGGTTCTTTTTGGAGAAGAAGCAGCTACAGGAGAGGCAGCAGAAGTGGATCAGTAAGATCCAAGCATATGACTTTGACATTGAGTATGTCAAGGGTAATAATAATGTGGTAACAGATGCCCTTTCACATGGACTAGCCACGTTATCTCTTATGAGCTTAGATGAAGATTGGAGGGCTCAACTCTTAGTTGAGTACTCCAAGGACATATTTGCATGTGAGGTGCTGGATGGACAGGTGGCGGATGACCGGTACAGGGTGGTCGATGAGATCATCTATTACAGGGACAGGATCTTCTTGACTGAGGGATCTTAGCTTAAGAAGAAGATACTACAGCCATCACATGATTCTCCATTGGCAGGCCATCAGGGGTTTACCAAAACCTACAAGGCCATTAGAGAGAGGTTCTCATGGAGGGGCCTCAAGGAAGATGTACTCTTGCACATCACGTAGTGCGATGTTTGTCAGAGGAACAAGGGTGAGATGAGCCATCCCGCAGGACTATTGCGGCCTATTCCCATTCCGAAGGGAAAATGGCAGAGCATATCGATGGACTTCATCACAGGGTTGCCCATGGTGCAGGGCAAGGATTGTATCTTTGTCATCGTTGATCAACTGACAAAGTATGCGCACTTTTTCGCCATATCCACGCATTACACAGCAGCACAGGTGGCCAAGTTGTTCTTCCAGGAAGTTTTCAGGTTGCATGGTCTTCCTAAGACCATCATCAGTGATAGGGATAGCCACTTCATGGGCGGATTTTGGCAGGAGCTTTTCCAGCTAGTGGGGACGGAGTTGACACTAAGTACTAGTTACCACCCATAGACGGATGGACAGACGGAGATAGTTAACAAGTGGCTGGAAGGCTACTTGCATAACTATGTCAGTGGGCAGCAGTGAGCATGGTTGAGATGGTTGCATTTGGGGGAGTACTACTACAACTCGACACTCACATGTCGATTGGTATGTCACCGTTTTATGCTTTGTATGGGTACCATCCTTTATCATTTGTTGATGTGATGTTCGGTGTGAGTAAGGCTCCTGGAGCCAAGATGTGGATCCAAGAGATTCAGGATATCCTTCGAGCTCTCAAGCACAATATGGCTACAACCCAGAACCAGCAGAAGCTGTATGCCGATAGAGGTCGGGTGGAGTGACAGTTTGAAGTAGGGGACTTGGTCTACCTACACTTACAACCATACCGACAGTCATCGCTGAAGCAGAAGGGAGCTGAGAAGCTCAAGCCTCATTTCTACAGGCCATACAGGGTGATACGCAGGATTGGGCAGGTTGCATATGAGTTGGAGCTGCCACAAGGCAGCAAAATCCACAACATTTTCCATGTATCATACCTGAAGAAGGTGCTGGGACAGCAGGTGACAGTGACAGAGGAGCTACCACCAACAGATGATGAGGGGCACTTGGTGTTGCAACCGGAGGCCATTATTGATAACAGGGAGAGGCGGTTATGGAGTAGGATGGTCCGGGAATCCTTGGTGCAGTGGAAGAATTTGCCGGATGAGGATGCCACTTGGGAGAGCGAGAAGATTCTGCAGCATCCATCACTTCAGTTGCTTGAGGGCAAGCAACATTTTTCCGGGGGGGGACTGTAATATTCCTATTTAGCGACAGCTAATTAGAATATTTGAATTTTTATAGTTTTGTCATCTATGGTTTGTAAATAAATAAAATGTGAGTAAAGAGGGTCTAACTCACTTTAGTAGAATAAGACATCCACCTAGTAGCACAACGTTGTGACTCAAGCGGGGTCAAGAAGGCCAAACACCATGTAGAGGAGGGGGGCCTACGTGCACTCTAGAAGCTTTTACGCAGATAAGGATGAGGATGTGGAGGAGAGAGAGGCTATGATGAGTTTTGGAGGGAAACTGATGTTATAAAAGATGGAGGAGCCTCCTCATTTGGATCATTCTGGAGTTGTTGATTTTGGAGTGATACTTTTGTCTTCTTGAGCACGCTGGCTGTTTAGCCTGTCTGCAGCACTGTTTAGTGCGTTGAGTGTCTCCATGCGGAGTCTCACCCTTAGCCCCGGGAGACTTCGAGTGCCTGCTCGAGCAAGGTTAGTTTTTCAGCATTTTGTGAGTCGTTTCATTGTTTGGGTTTGTTGCGGAGCTAGAGCTAATAGAGACTACATAGTCACTGGGAGAGAGGATGCAGTCCATTGTGGAGGAGCTTTGGATTGGGGTTTCTGCGGGCAATTTCGCCAGGATTTTGAGCAGAGGGTCAGAATTTTCCCGTCGGAGGTTTTTGGTAGAGTTTGTGGCAGTATTTCAACTGTTTCTATCCAGCGACTATGTTATACCTTGGAGGCTAGCATAATTCACTGGGGAGGTAGTTTCTGGTGGTTTCGGGGGTTGGCCATTCTTGGAATGGTTTGTGGATATTTTCGGGGTTTTCGAGGAGAGGATATTTTCTGATTTTCATCTCATTCCAGCAAGGGGATCAGCCCCTAATCTTCAGTTGATTCTAGCAGTAGCAGCTATACGACATTTTTCCAGCAGCTGGGATGTAGTTCATAGAGAAACCATTTCCTGTCTTTTTTTAGAGTGTTTTCTCACTTGCCTTGCGCAATATCACCTCTTATACTTCATTAAATTTTTCAATATTAATAAAATGGCTCAGCATTTTCTCTCTATGTTTTCTGGTTGAGTTGCTGTAGTTACCGTTGTTGTCGTAGTTGCTATATTCTCTTTCTATTTCTATTATTGTTTTGAGCGCTCTAGTTCTATACCACTTGGTGTGTTTATCTTTCACTCCTAGACAGAGTCTGGAAAGGGCCAGGTAGCCTTCAGATCTCGTCCTCTTTCAGAGGCGGAATATCCGGTAAATGCCCTCCCAGTCTATCTCTAGTTGGAGTTTGCCGTGTTTTGGAGATATCTCTAAGACGGGATATTACAGAGATTCAACCTCTTGGATAACCTTAAGGAAGTGGAATCAATGGAAACACTAAAAACACACCTTACACTGCATCATTGACATCCCCAGTAGGAAACCCAACCTTCTAGGGCCCTGTTGCCTGAGGGGGGTCTAATTTTTAGCCCCTTTGAGGCTGAGACACAATTTTTTAAGGGCAAGGGAGCGGCTCTAGACCCTAGATTTGCGGGCTAGCCTTGGTAAGGTGGAGACTCAGGCTCGAACAACAAATTTTCCACCTGTAGCTTCGAGATTTGTGGCACATTCTCAACCCTTGAGCCCTGATCACTGCCCATAACTTCTTGTAACTTTAGAAGAGGGTAAATAACATTAAAGAAAACATGTGGAAGAAATCACATAAAATAAATCTCATCCGACCACACCCATCCATGACAGGAATTTCGTCAAACATGTCACAAACATAGCGTCTACATGTATGAACAACATATTTAAACATAGGGGTCTCTTTCTTACCTGAGAATGGCTAAGAAGCATTACTCCCCTGTATCATAAGCTATCACACAATCAATTTTAGCATAGATACATGGGATATTCAATTATAAGAAAAAACATGAATAAAGCCATACATCATCATTGATCGAATACATGCTTATAACCAACATTATAGCAACATAAATACCATGGATACAATAGCAATGAAATCCATACATAAACTAGTATATTTATATACCGAATACCAGAGGAGTGAGCTCTTCATTACTAAATGTAAAAACCAACCAGTGATGGGACTTCCATGCTCCACCTAACCATAGATTGGCTGAACCAAGTCTCACTTCAGCCAATCACTCTTGTGCCATATTCCAAGCATGAATGTGGGAATTAATCAAACACATCAATCAAAATAGATCCAAGGCTTCCAAAGTCAAAACCACCTTAACCTTAAACCAATGATTCCACCTCACGGTCGGACATCACTACCTATCACAGATTAGTCTCTATCCAAGTTGCTCTAGGGCTCTAGAGTGTTTGTTCCAACAAAGGCTCCAAAACTAGTAACTCATCCCCAATTGTTCTCAGGCTCCATAAAATTTGTCCAACCAATGCTCCAAGATTAGTAACTCAACCCACCCAGGGCTCGAAAGCATTTTTCCAATCAAGGCTCCAAGAACTAATAACTCAAACCAAAAATTTTATGCAGGGCTCCAGAGCATTTGTCCAACCAAGGCTCCAGGAACTAATAACTCAACCCAAAAACTAAAGGAATCATGAGAACCAACATGAAAACAATCAATGGAAATAAACCCACAATAACCATGGCTATCCAAGAAATGGAAAGGCTTGGCACATCCACATGCATACCCATGCATGCCAAAACTAGTGATGAAATCATACATGCAACTCGATACCTTCACTCAAAACCTGTTGTAGATGTTGATCCTGATGTCCTCTTTCGCTTTCCTAATTTTCCTTTTCTTTCTTGATCCAAATCTCCAAGTATGCCTCACTCTCCAAGAGTTCTCCAAGAATACTCTAAGTGCTCAAGATTATGAGAGAGAGAGAATAGAAGAGATCTCCAAAAATAAATTGAGCAAAATCTTACCAATTGATCCTCATAAGCCTGTTTTATTAATGAGGCCTCTATTCTTCATTTTCCATTATTTTCCTTCATTTTCCTCCTCACATGCAACATGCGACCTTTCTCCTTCATTTTCTCCTAATTTCCGTTATTTCCATCAATAAAATTCCAATTAATGCCACATGGCTTTTTCAAAGCCTTTGTTATTGCCTTTGGCAATTTCCTTAGCCATAATAAACTGAATCAACACCCACTACGATGTTTTTCCCACCATTCAAATTAGAATACGTGTCCCATCATCGTGGTCTTATATATATTTTTACATGTATTTTTAAGAGGGTTATTACAGTTCTTCTTGAAAAAATCCATGATGACCTAGACAAACAACTTCGGACTCTTCATGTCTACTTCTCCACGATGGGTATGATAGTTAATACTGAAAAGACTAAAGTCATGATCGTTAAATCCAAAAATATCACCCATGGTAGTTTTTTTTATAATAACTAATGCTTAGAGTAGGTTTCTTCATATAAATATTTGGGTATTGACTTTCCTCATCAACTCAACTGGAATTATAGCATCGAGAAAAGGACTATTGGAGACTAGAAAACTTATTATGAGGTTGAAAAAAAATGTAAGTCGGTTGATATTTTCATTTGGAGTAAAATAGGTTCCTCTTTTAGACTCTCACCACCCATTTTGTCTTATACGGATGTGAATTTTGGGGTTGCATTATATCTAGAGAGTCATGGAGGAAGATTGAGATGATTCAAAATCAATTCATAACCTACAACCTAAAGATCAAGGGAAATACTCCCTATCATATCCTCTTGATCAAAGTTGGTCTATCCCCACTGAAAGTATGACTATGTTTAGATATATGATGTACAAGAAGAAGCTTTACAACATGGAATCCAAAAGGCTCCCACAAATTTCTTTTGACTTTAGTCAAAACCCCTACCTTCGCCTCAAGCGCGGGTGGCATAAGGATGCCCAGTCTTGGCTCAACCATTGGGGAATTAAGGACGAGCTCAGTATGGGAAGAAAAGATAGTGCCAAAAATACTATTACCTCCAAGTTTAAGGACAAGTTGTGGGAGGATAAGGAGCTGGAGGGTAAAAGGAAGCTAAGATACTATACTGAGGTTATCAACCCCACCCTCGATAATTAGAATTATCTGTCTGTGTTTACCGACACTAAGAAAAAAATGAAAATCACTAGGATAAGAAATAATTCTCATGAGCTTCAAAGTGAGACAGTGGTCTATTACCAAGACTCCCTGGAATGATAGAATCTGTCATTTGTGATACTAAGTAGGTAGAAGATGAAAAGCACTTCCTTTTAGACTGCCTGACTCTTACTCACATCCGCTCTCAATTCCCTAACATTTTCCACACTTCCAATCTTCTTGACTTATTAAGCCAGCCCATGGAGTGCTTCTTTCCCTTCTCTCTGATCATAGAAACAATATTTTGAAGAATCACATTTAGATTATTTTTCCTTTCTTGAGGTTTGATTGGTCGCATTGGTTTTAGTGGACGTTAATCATCATCATCATCATTAAAATTACAGTTTGTTTAATGTGTTTAATGATAACTTTATTTATGTACGTGGGGTCTTCGTTAAATGGTGATGATGTGGGTTGTTATAGCACTAATCACATGTTCAATTCCCTTCCCCAATCGGGGTGATGTATCTGGACATGTTATGAAGACAGAGTTAAAAAAAGTGAAAAAAGTGAAAAAAAAAATGAAAGGTACTACCAAACTTTAAAAAAAAGTGATAACTTTATTTATCTATAATGTTTCAAACATTAACTAAGCACATATTTGTTTATCAATTCATAATATTAAATATATAGATTTTTAAAATATAAATTTTTACTTTAATTTGGTGTAGTTTATTTAGGGGATTCTTTGAGTGGAATATAATTCTTCCTAATTCTTAATATCTTATTATTTAAATTGTGAAAATAGATTTAATTACTTGAAAAACTTTAAAGAGATTTGAATTTATAAAATTAACAACTTAAAATTATAATTTTCTTAGTTTCTAATCAAATTAAAATACAATTAATAAAAAAGAATTCCAAAAAATATCAAAAAATTATCTTATTAAACTATTTCTTTTGTTTAAAATAAATAAATAAAATACTCACTTTCAAAACAATGTATTCAAAATATTCATATTACTAGACGAGGCATATTAATTTTCCCATATCAAACAAATTTTAGTGCAACAAAAATGTACATAATTATACACAATATGTATACAGATTATTATTAAAAACTTTTCTCTATTATATGTTTTTGTAAAGTAACTTTATTTACTTCTATCTCCAATGTTTCAATGAAAAATCAAAGTCATTTATATTTCGCAGTCCATTTTTACTTTTTCATAGTATTGAATATTTATTTTATTTCTTTAAAATGAAAATAGCTATAATACAATTGAGCTTTACTTTTGCTTTTACTTTGAGAAATTTTTATTTTGAGAAATTTTTATTTTAAAATTATGATTTTATATTAATAAAAAATTTATTTATATTTCACAATTTACGAGATAAAATTAATATTTTTTTATAATATTAAATATTTATTTTCTTTCTTAAAAAAATATGGTAAATTCACTCACATTTCAACAAAAAAAAATTATATTTTAAAATTTCAATTTCATATTAATAATAACTTTTAAAAGTCCTTTTTATAATAAAAATAGATAAATTAACCAGATTTAAAATATTTTGACCTATAACTAACCTTCTTGAAAATTCCACATTACGATTAAATAAGACAAACTTATAACAGTTTTGGTATAGAACATCTAACTCTCAAACAAATAAGGTTTATAGAAGATATAACTCTCAAGCAAACAAAGTTTGAAACCCTTGAACTAAGTACGTCATTATTTTAGAATACTTTGAATTTCTAACTTGATAGGAAATGGTTTGTGAATTAGTAAAAAATTATTGTAATATAGTTAATTTTAAAAGATAGTAATATATATATATAGATTAATATTCAAAATAAATTTAATATAGATTGAGACAAACCATTCTGTTTACATGCATTGGCAACTTGTCAGTTAAGCTTCTTGACCTATCACATTACAATTATATATGACAAACTTTCAATTTCATTCGCTTCAAGAAAATCACTAGATTTGGCAGTGGGTTACTCTAAGTTTCATGACTTCCCACATGACAAACTTCTAATAATTTGGTGTTAATATAAAATCTTCAACTACCAAATTGGTCTCTTGCATTTGTCTCCTTGCATGATAGGAAAAGAGTGTTGTCCATAAATAATGGAATATTGATTTGATGTTAATATAAAATCTTCAACTACCAAATTGGTCTCTTGCATTTGTCTCCTTCCATTGTAGGAAAAGAGTGTTGTCCATAAATAATGGAATATTGTAATTTGTACACTAAGTCAACAATGCCAGTCTTTTATTCTTTTCTATCATTTTCAAATTTATTTTTTAAAATTTTACAAATTTTCATAAAACTACCTTTCTTACTCAAGGAGAGAACAAGTTTCAGCTTCCCTTTAGAAGAAAAGACATGAAAGAGAAATGGAATAAAAGGACAATTTCCCTTTCAAATTTTTATTGAGCCCGGGAAACTGGAAATATTAAATGTTTCCAATTATGCATTGTGAAAGCATCGATATTGAATGTCAAAAGCGTCAAAGTTTCAACTTTGGGGACCGATAAGGGAGACGTCAAAAGCGTCCAAGTTTCAACTTTGGGGACCGATAAGGGAGGCGTCCTGAATCAAACTTGAGAGAAAACGTGGGGGAAAATACTTGGAGTCAGATAAGGGTAGGGGCATCTTAGCAAGTGAGTTGTATTTAATATGAGGTCTACATGAGTTGGTCTGACTGGCGTTTAGATTTTATTAGAATTCAAAGTTATTGGAGTGAGAAAGATTGAAAATAAGTCAGTTTTTTGGAATCAAATTATTTAAATATCAAAATTTGATTGAGTTTTATAAATTTTTGGAGATAGCATCTTTTTAGTAGGCCTTGAAGGAAGCTCTATTGCTTTCCGAAGTCCATTTTACCATTTGAAATTTTGTTCAGCGAAAATAAAAAATTTAAATAATTATACAAAACATTTAAATTATGTGAATTTATAAAAAAATTAAATAATTATATAAATAAACAATTAAAAATTTTCCTGGAGGTAAAGCTTTCTGTTTAGAGTATAGAATTTAAAGAAATATTTACACGTCAACTAATTTGATGCCTCTAAATTTATAATAGTTCAGATAGTTCCAAAATTAAATAAATCTAAACTGATAGTATCTAATTAGTGAGTAAATCCTTTTTTCAACCGACACTAACCTTAACCTAATCTCAATCAATCGAGTTTAAAAAAAAAAAAATTCACATAGATCGTCTTTCCTGGTCCGAAGGAGTAGAGTCGTGGGTGTAGTTGAAAAAGAAAGATAAAATATACACTGAATTGAAAAGGAGGAGTTGTAGCTCTCAGGTGAGTACTGCACCTGGAAACTACACTCAAAGTACATCTTAAAGTACATCATACGAAATCAGGAAGTTGTAAACATACTCCTAAATTCTAGTTACAAATCCTAAACTAAAGAGATACGTTACAACTATGTAACATTTTCTCCATTAATACACAAATAATATAATTATTTCCAACTGAGTTGTAAACATACTCCTAAATTCTAGTTACAAATCCTAAACTAAAGAGATACGTTACAACTATATAACCTTTTCTCCATTAATACACAAATAATATAATTATTTCCAACTGAAAATGGATTCTGTTCATCCTATAAAATTGAATTGAATCCGATTTGAGTTTTATATGATCCGAATTTTATGACAGCGCTTCATTTCGAAAGATGTGGTTCACTGGCTGAATACTTGGAAGATCGATTAAAATTAACAGATTGATCGAAAATTTAAGTGATCTAAGTCATCTATTAAAAAAAAAAAAAATCCTACAAAACTAACGCACTTCATTAATGGAGTTGACATGTAAATATATGGATATTTTGTCTGTTCTATGTTGGCTTGTATGATTGGGTCAGTTTAACTATCAGATGTATCTGGTTTTTTCACTTTAATGATATAATTTTGGGTAAGATTTTGAGTTTAAGTAGTTTAAAAGTATCTTTAAGTATATAAGTGATTTCAATTATTAGAAAACTCTTATCACATTTATTATTTGAAATTTAAAATTTCAAAAAATATCACAAAATTTTGATTTATCAACATAATTATTTTGAAAAAAATAACCAAAAACCTCTAACAGCAATGAACAAAATATATGAGGATAGTTTAAGAAGGAAGTTTTTTTTCCAAAATAATAGAATTTTTCACAAAATTTTGATAATTTTTTTTGTATTTTTTTGGAAATTTAGGTTACAATTGTTAAGCTCAAGATTTTGGATTTTCTAAAAATTTTAATAATACTAAATCTATTTCCACCATAAAAAAAATTATTCAAACACTTTCACAATTATTTTTTTGAAAAAAAATACCAAATTTTAATGAAAAATAACCATCCAAAAACAATTATCACCTCATAAACAATATCTATCAATTTATTTAACAAAATGTATGCCTACATTCATTGTTAAGTCAAAAGAATGATTACTTAGTAAGAAGCCAAGATGATGAATGATGGGAACTGAAAATAATAATGCCATCAAGATCTAAACACATAAAATTGTGGATTTTATTTTGGTCTACAAAATTGATCATAATAGATATCTAAGAATATAAGGAAATAATAATAATAATAATGAATATCTAAAGATAATAATGTCATCAGGATCTAAGAACGTAAAATGTGGATTTTATATTAGTCTAGAAAATTAATCCTAAATTTAAGGAAAAAAACAAAAAAAATAACAATGAATATCTAAAAATTTAAAGAAAAAACCAAAAAAATATCTAAGTTAACCATGCCTATCAATATATTTAACAAAATGTATGCGTACATTCATTGTTAAATCAAAAGAATGATTACTTAGTATTCCACCAAGATGAATGATGGGAATGGAAGATAATGATGTCGACGGGATTTGAGCAGATAAAAATATGATTTTTATTTTGGTCTAGAAAATTGTTCATAAAGGATATGAAAGAATTTAAGAGAAAACCCAAAAAAAATATCTAAGTTAACTAAACTATGAATTATGAAAATTCGTTCAAAAAATTAATAACATTTTTAATACCTTCGTTCAAAATATTAATAACATTTTTAATACCTTCAAATGAAATCTATATCTGGTATTATTATTCCCCATTCTCTTTTAACTTTATGGGGTTGGAATTTCACTTTTGTAACATTGAAGTCGAGGGTTGTGAGATTGAGAGCCAACATCAGATGGTGTAAATTTTCGCTTATCATAAATTTAAATTACATGAAATTGAAAACTAAGTATATTATGATATATAACTAAATTGTTATTACATATTTTAAATTATTAGTGTTTTTTATTATAAGGGAGAGATGTTTAATGTTGTGAAGGGATCAAGAATCGGTAGTTGTTATAGTACTGTTCTCACCAAATTACCAAAAATTGAGAGATGTGCAACCTATATTTAAACAAAAATATATAACATTAAGTATAAATATCTTTTAATTTATGTCCAAAATATTGACTAGACTCACAATTGTTCATAAATAGTCTTTTAAATATCAAGAGTACAAAACATATCATCCCAACTAGAAAACAAAAAAAAATATAAATCCTCCGAAAAGTGTTTATTCAACAAATACGAGGTACACATCACTTCAACCCTCACTAAACTAAATTGGAGCTATATATCCCAAACGCACATTCACGCATGCATATATAAAACATTGATGTATGTTAGTCGTAACTTCTGCGTTATTCAATAATTCAACCCATTGTGTTCAATAAATGAGACCCAACCCATTAAATCCAATAAATGACACTCAACCCATTAAATTCAATAAATGACACCCATCCCATTAAATTTCTCATTAAAACAGATCAAAGCACAAGGATCAACCATAGAAAATTCTGAGTCATTGGATCATATCCAAAAAAATCCAGAACACACATTTAAAATTGAGAGATTGTAATCCATGTCAATCCTTGTTACCATTCAAATTCAAGTGCAAAAAACTATATAAGAAGTTCAACCCTTGCTAAATTTTCATATCTTGGAAACATACAAAACATTTCACACTATATTCAATTCTTTATTTGAGTTTTTGAACAATATATATTTCATTTTATTTATTTTAGTTTTTGCACAATATGTATTTCATTTTATTTATTTCAATTTTCAAACAATATGCATTTCAGTTTTCTTAAGCTACTTGATCTATGTCCAAGCCATTTACGGTTATTATTCTTACTATTTTTTCCTAAGACAACCGAAATAGTATAAACTCATTTCCAGTATAAGCTCATGCACAAATTGTCACAGGAAACCATGAAATGCACTCAAAACATTGAACTGTACAAAGAATTTATCCTTGGAGGTTTCAGGTGGGTTTATTCTTTTCATTCTGTTTGGCTTGCTTCTTCTGTAGATTTCATCTTAGCTAGTGCATCGAAAGGTCAAGTCAACCAAGTCGAGCCCCTCTAGTTATTCAACACGCATTCGAAATTGGCATATAAATGGCCTTCCTTCCCTTGAAATACTACTAAATATGAAATAGGTAGGTCGTAATGACATAACACTCCCTCGATCAGGGTAGAATATCAGAGAATGTTTACCTAGGTGTTCCATTCATGGGTTTCCTAATTCAATTGTTCCTACTCTTCATAAAGAGGTGGCTTCTTCTTGTTTGACTATTTTCTTTCAACGACTATTTTATTCTGGCCAACTGCAGGGAATAGCATAGATCAATAAGTATATAATCCATTGAATTTAGACCAAGGTATGGATCCATATCTAGTGTGAAAGAAAATAGATCCAAAATGATTCGTTGTAGATTGAGTTTCACCACCATAATCACTATCAAATCATGTCATGACTAATGGGTGTGTAAGCCCATGGATAGACTAAGCACCTTACTGGTTTTTTTTCTAAGACAACCAGTATAAACTCATGGATACCAATACTGGAAATTAGTTTATACTAGATATGGTTGAAATGAACAAACTCATTATCTATGAACTCATGCAAAAATTATCACGGGTGTTGAGAAATCTAGGGCAGTATGATTAGGTTTTCTTTTAGCTTGATTTCTCTTACTTTGACAAGTTATTGTGATGTTATATTACTATCTTTTGTTATTATTATGTTCTTTCATCATCAAGATAAATTTCAAACAAATGAATATCACGAACACAAGATGTAGGAACTCACCAAGGGGAAAACCCCTGAGGAGGGGAAAACCTAGTCAAACTTTTCTTTAGTAGATTCAAATCATGATGAGATAATCCAAGACCTTTTTGACCTAGAAAAAGACCTCCTCCAATCATGAAGTCAACCCTTCCTTCAAGTAGATTATCTCATCCAAAGTCTCCAAGTGTCAGCTTCTTAGATGCAACTTCAATCCATAATTTCAGCCCCGAGATACTAGCCCAGAAATCGTAAAAAATTCACACGTGTGAGAGAGAGATGCTCCAAACTTCAATTTTTCTTCTTCCTTAAATTAGGTATTATTCTCTTACAATTCGCTCTCTCTTTTTTCATCTTTCCCTTGTAGTTCGAACTTGTGAGTGTGTCCTTCAAATGAGTCGAGTTTCCTTTATTTATATTACTTCCATAGAGTCGGATTATTTCTTTTTGGGCCGACTTCTCCATGACAGGGCCGACTTGGTGAGGAGGTGTCAAACAACACTTTTGACTCAAAAATAAATTTCTTTACATGATACAAATTACCAAGATAATAAATGTGACAAATACTCGTTTGACTCATGAGAAAACCTAGAAGCCTTCAATGGAGTCCATGACCTAGAAAATAAACAAAAGAGCATGGAACCCATGCTTCAATTTATTTTTTTCCAATAATTTCTTTTCATTTCTTCTAACAAATACAATTATGAAGACCGACACTAGTTACACTCTTCAATACTCCCTCTTAACTAGGGAGGCATTCATAATTACATATATAGAGAGGTACATTGAAGATCTCAAAATGATATGCTCTATGAAGAGTCATAACACACATAGTGTTATAGATTATGTACCTGACTAGGGTATCTAATCGGGTGGGACTAAGGTGTGTTCAAAGCTTTATCCACTCTAGGTACCATCAGGTTATATATCTAACATAAACACAAGGATCTAGGTGTGTATCCAAGGTCTGAGCTCCAACACCAATGCCACCCTCCCTACTTCAGGATCTAGACATCAACACAGGTCGTCCAGATGTCCTCCCAAGATTCTTGTCACCCCAATAAGCTTCATATCTCCCTATAATCTAAATCAAATATGTACATTAGTTCCAACATGCCTCAAAATTTTCAACCATTTTATGGAGAGACTAACCTGTACCATCACAATCCCAATTAGAAAAAACTTTCAAATATATTTACAAGTTAACACAAACCTTTGGTATCTTCAAATATATATACAAGTTAACACAAATCTTTGATATCTTCAAATATATTAATGTTTCTTAGGCAATCATCATATTATCCAAACACATTTTTGTCAGAAGGTTTCTCCTTTAACTTTTTCAACAATACCCAACTCAACCTCAACACTTCTTCAAAAATATTCAAGTCTTGTTCACAACTTTATCAATCACGAATAACCATCAGTAGTGCTTCATCTATTCTTCAATCTCAAACATCCTCATGGCCTTTTCATCAAGTCATTCACTTATTCTAAAACTCCCTCTCAGCTAGAGAGACATACATTTTCCTTTATCCGAGTAACTAGGGGACAAGTCCATCAACTATCTTATTCTTCTAGTCACACACGCTTTTCCTTTTGCATCAACAATTCATCAGAGACTTCATCATTTATTAACAAGGTAGTATGTAAAAATTTAATGTTCCCTCTTTACATCATGTTCAACATCATCATTAAATTATCATCAAATATTAGGTAAGTATCTTCATCATCTTGAAGACTATGTACCCGCAAACCTTTGGCAACAAGTACAACCGAGCACAAGTATGAAGTTAACTATATCACGATCATGTCATTATAATCAAGCTTTAGACATAAAATGCCTAAACTTAGTTAGGTTCATAGTCAAAAAGGGTTACATCTTTTACTTACTATGGTTTTTTTTCACAAACCTTAGATTCCATCACCAAGACTTAAAGTCATAGATATCATCAATAGAAGCAAGTTAGTAATCCAATATGCTCTTAGAATTTCATGTCAGACTTTACTAGGCTTTTTGTTACAAACCCTAGATCTCATTAATGAATATCTAGGGTTTCATTATTATTTACTCATATCAATCCTCTATTAGGGTTTTAACATAAACCTTAGATCAAACCTCAGCAATTTGAACAAACTAGGGTTTCAATTATGCGGAAGCTTATATACCTAGGGTTTCATTCCTATGACTCTAATTTTAACTATTACAAGGGTTTTGTTCATAAACCCTAACTTACCAAACTCGAAGAAGCTAGGGTTTCATTATATATAATAAACATTAGTAACAAATCTTAAAAGACTAGGGTTTCATAACATTAACAAACCATAAACATTAAGAGTAGAATTCCATTTCTAGTTTTATCAACAAACCCTAAGTAAACTAAGGATTCCAATGTCAACATAGCTTAAGCATCAAGAGGCTAGGGATTTACAGTGAACCCTAAAGGTTATGGTTTCCCCAAAAATTATCAAACAAGAGATAGTAGTATGATAAGGGTAGATTCAATATAATGATTAATCATCCTAACAAGAATCCTTATAATTCAAAACCATAAACATAAGAAAGTTACTAATACAAGAAATATTTCAAAATGATCATATATTTTAATGAAGAATTTTAGCTACAAATTATTATGGTCTTAGACATATCTTGAATTTCTCCTTTTAAAAACCTTATATGGTTTCCTTAAAGTGCTCCCTCTGAATTTAGCCATAATATTTATACATGCAATACTTATTGATAAATACAACCAAGAAAAATATGTGATACCAAAAGCATGACGTCAATTTTTCAATATAGGGTTTCTATGCAACAATAGAGTACAAAATACTATGGATTCCAAGTATAAATCCTAGATTTAGAAAAAATCAAATTATCTTCTTCTTTAATCAACACTAGAGTTTACTCGTGTAACACCCTCCTCCCACACTTACCATAATGTCACCATCATAATAAATACATATGCTCATGTATCACAATAGAAAATACCTCTTATTACCATATGAAAATTCCAACGAAGTCAGGGACCTCCACATACCACCCAACCATAGAGTGTTTGTCCAAACATAGTGTCTGCAAGTATGAACAACAAATTTGAACAAAGGGGTCTCTTTCTTATCTAAGAATGGCTAAGAATAATTGCTCCCCTACATCATAAGCTATCATATAATCAATTTTACCATAGATACATGGGATATTCATTTATAGGCAAAAAAATGAATAGAGCCATACATCATCATTGATCGAATACATGCTCATAACCAGCATTATAACAACAAAAATACCATGGATACAATAGAAATGGAATCCATATATAAAATAGTATATTTGCAAACCAAATATTGGAGGAATGAACTCTTCATTACTGAGTGTAAAAAAACTAACCGGAGATGGGACTTCCACATTCCACTCAACCATATATTGGTTGTGCCAAGTCTCACTTCATCCAATCACCCCTGTGCCATATTCCAAGAATGAATGTGGGACTTAATCAAACACATCAATCACAATCAATCTAGGGCTTTTAGAGGCCAAACCACCTCAACCTTAAACCAGTGATTTCACCTCATAGCCGGACATCACTAACCATCACAGATTAGTCTCTATCCAAGTTGCTCCAGGGCTCAAGAGTTTTTATTCCAACAAAGGCTCCATGACTAGTAACTCAACCCCAGCAGTTCTCGGACTCCATATAATTTTTCCAACCATTGCTCCAGGACTAGTAACTCAACCCACCTATGGCTCAAGAGCGTTTGTCCAACCAAGGCTCCAGAACTAGTAACACAATACAATAGTTGTCCACCAAGCTCCAGAGCATTTTTCCAACTAAGGCTCTAGGAACTAATAACTCAACCCAACAACTAAAGGAATCATGAGAGCCAACATGAAAAAAATCAATGGAAATAAACCCACAATCATCATGGCTATCCAAGAAATGGAAATACTTGGCACATCTACATGCATACCCATGCATGCCAAAACTAGTGAGTAAATCATACATGCAACTTGATACCTGCACTCAGAACATGTTGTGGATGTTGATCTCGATGTCCTCTTTCGGTTTCCTACTTTCCCTTTACTTTCTTGATCCAAATATCCAAGTATGCCTCACTCTCCAAGAGTGCTCCAAGAATACTCTAATTTCTCAAGAGTATGAGAGAGAGAGAGAGAGAGAGAGAATATAAGAGAGCTCCAAAATTAAACTGAGCAAAAACTTATCAACTGATCCTCATGAGCCTTTTTATTAATGAGGCATCTATTTTCTTCATTTTCCATTATTTTCCTTCATTTTCCTCCTCACATGCAACATGTGACCTTTCACCTTCCTTTTCTCCCAATTTCCATTATTTCCATAAATAAAATGCCAATTAATGCCTTATGCCTATTCCAAAGCCTTTACCATTGAGTTTGCTAATTTCCTTAGCCATAATATACCGAATCAACACCCGCTAGGATGTTTTTCCCACCATTCAACTTGGAATACATGTCCCATCATCGTGGTCTTATATATATTTTTACATGTATTTTTACTAGGGCCGTTACAATTTTTCTTGCAAAAATCCATGATGACCTAGAAAAACAGCTTCAGACACTTCATGTCTACTACTCCAAGATGGGTATGACAATTAATATCGACAAGACTAAAGTCATGATCATTAAATCTAAAAATATCACCCATGGTAGTTTCGTTTATAATAACTAATGCTTAGAGTATGTTAATTCTTATAAATATTTGGGTATTGAATTTCCTCATTAACTCAACTGGAATTATAACATCGAGAAAAGGATTATTGGAGGCTGGAAAACTTATTATGAGCTTGAAAAAAATTGTAATTCTATTGATCTTTACATTTGGAGTAAAAAGAGGTTCCTCTTTTAGACTCTCACCACCCCTTTTGTCTTATACGGATGTGAATTTTGGGGTTGCAGTATATCCAGAGAGTCATGGAGGAAGATTGAGATGATTCAAAAACAATTCATAACCTACAACCTAAATATCAAGGGAAATAATCCCTATCCTATAATCTTTATCAAATTTGGTTTGTCCTCATTGAAAGTATAGCTATGTTTATATATCTTATGTATAAGAAGAAGCTTTACAACATGCAATCCAAAAGGCTCCCAAAAATTGCTTCTAACTTAGTCAAAACACCCACCTTCGCCTCAAGTGCAAGTGGCATAAGGATGCCCAGTCTTGGCTCAACCATTGGGGAATTAAGGAGGACCTCAGTATGGGAAGCAAATATAGTGTCAAAAATACTATTACCTCCAAATTTAAGGACAAGTTGTGGGAGGATAAGGAGCTGGAGGGTAAAATGAAGCTAAGATATTATAAGGAGGTGATCAACCCCATGCTTGATAATCAGAATTATCTCTCTATGTTGACCAACACTATGAAAAAATGAACATTGCTAGGATAAGAACTAATTCTCATGAGCTTCGAAGTGAGATCGGGCGGTGGTCTATTCCCAAGACTCCTTGGAATGATAGAATCTATCAGATTTGTGATACTAAACAGGTAGAAGATGAAAAGCACTTCCTTTTAGATTGTCCGACTCTTACTCACATTCGCTCTCAATTCCTTAACATCTGCCACACTTCCAATCTTCTTGACTTATTAAGCAAACCCACCTATAGCGATCTTGGAGCGCTTCTTTCCCTTCTCTTTGATCATAGAAACAAGATTTTGAAGAATCGCACTTGGATTATTTTTCCTTTCTTGAGGTCTGTGGTGACCCCTGGTATTGCACCAAGAGTGTTGCAACTCCCACGGGCTACCCTACTTTACTTTATCAACCCGGGTTCGTCCAAACTTTGAGGTGACAGTGCTACATACACAACATATGCATTATGTTCATGTCATCCTCTTCTGCTTTACGAAAGGGTGCTACTTCTAGGGGTTCTCAGTGAAGTCTGTCACGCTTCAATGAAACTAAACTAAATTGTAGAAAGGAAATGACAGAAATGGAACTAATTTAATGTGTAGGAAGGAAATTACTATAAGAAACTAAAATAAATTGCTAAAAATAAATGACAAGAAGGAAACTAATTTAATTTGTAGAAAAAAAATAGCAGAAAGGAAACTAATCCTAAACCACACTTAACTTAGCCAAACGGATAAATTCACTCTACTTGTCCTATGACCTATCTACCATGCTTCTATCCAGGCAACTAGGCTATCCATGACTTAATTCTAATTAAAAAGAGTTAATTTGCAGCTTAGAGGGAAGAAAATGGCTAAAAGAGGCTAATGGGGGGTTTAACACATGAAACGAGGTTTGGAAGCGAAAAGAGGGGTTTAAACCCTTATAAAATTTATGATAGCATGATAAATCTCTTTGGAGTGCACAGAACTAAAAATTGCAACGGTGAAGTGCAATGGAGGACAAAAATTTTGATGTGCGAAGTCACAATCACAACTTCGCAACTTTAAAGGGATAACGGTAAGGATTAACAAGAATGAACTAATTTGTGCAAAGTGCGAAGTGCGACGAGTGACGTGGCGAATCACGAATCGCAATGTCGCAAGTTTAAAGGAATAGTGGTAAGGATTAAAAAGAATGAACTAAAATGTGCGAAGTGGGATTGGCAATGCAATAAAAGTTGCAGGCTGCGATCTGCGATGTGGTAAGCTCTGCAAAGTTCGAAGTGCAACGAGTGACGTGGCAAAGTTATTTCATCGGCGGAATGAGCAGTAAGTGTTATGAAAAAATTTAAACTGTGCGATTTACAATTTACAATTTCACAATATCGCAATCGCAATAATGTGCAGTAAGTGTTAAGGGTAAAAGCTAAAGGATGAGAAGTGAGATTTATGATGGTGACTTGGCAGTATCACTAACAGCGGGGCGCGGTTTCGCAATATCGCAATCGCAGGAACCAGTAGTAAGTGTTAAGGGAGAAAAGGTAAACGGTGCGAAGCGCAATTTGCGATTTCACAATATTGCAATCGCAAAGAACGAGCGATAAGCGTTAAAGGTAAAAGGTAAGTAATGCGAAGTGTGATTTGAGATTTCACAATATCACAATCGCAAGGAACAAGCGATAAGTGTTAAAGGTAAAAGACAAATGTTGCGATTTGCAAAGTGTGACGTACAGTGGCGGGAGACTCGAGGAGAAAAGGCGGAGGTCAGGTTTTCGGTGGTTTTGAACGGTTTTTCACGTGTTTTGCATAAAAAAAGGTAAGGCAGTCGAGAACGGAGAAAAACAAATAAGTAAGGCTTGAAGGGCTTAAGTGCGTTAGGAAAAAGGGTAAGTACAACGTTAAGGTGAGAAGGCAAGGAGGGAATGGAGGCGTAAGAGGAATGCTCATAAATGAAACACACCTGTGGATTATGCATGGGAAATAGACATAAATGCGTGATAAAACAATGAAAGAAAGGCTTGGACTTAGTAATACAATTTCTTCCCAAAACTCAAACAGAAAGCAATTTTGGCCTATGGGAAGGTCTACCCTGCTCAAACTCTATTGAGAAATATGAGAGGGGGTAGTTGACCATAGTTTTTGGAGTTTTTCCTCTATTTACTACGCATAAGCAATTAAAAACTACAACAACACAAAAAAAACATCAATGAAACTTATCAGAAGCAGATCTAACTTAAATGGCAGAAGCGAAACTAGCTAAATGACAGAAAGGAAAATATAGTAACATCAGAGAAGCCGAGACACATGGATTGGGCCCTAATGCACGAGCCTAGTCCTCTGATACTTAAATCAGTTGAATGAAATTAGTCTGCTCATTTCATAAAAGAATAACTTCATACATCTTTGAGATTTTGATCACTGAATAAAACAAAAATCTCAATAGCTCACAACAATAGTTCTGAATGGAACCGAGACTAGAATAGACTAACTCTTCCTAGCTCTAGCTCTACTCTATTTATTCTACATGGTAGCTACCAAAAGCTCCCTAGAAAATGGTGATTGAGTCCACTTGACTCTCAGTGAACAAGGTTTCGCTGCACTCGTCTTTGAGTTGCTTGGCTGCCTCTCGGATCCTCTGGCTGCTTTTGGAATTCGAATTGCTGGAGAGAATATTTGGGATCCTTCGGCTGCCTTTGAAGGTGGACAATCCTCCTATAATTCCTCTTTGTTGTCTCCTCTGAGTCTTTATGATAAAATCCTTATAAAAATGATTAATAATTCATGATTTCCTGCACTCAACCTTATCTTAGGCACTCATAGTATGTTAGCCTTAATCACCACCTATACTAGCATTATAAAACCAAATAATAATAAAAAATGCAAGAAAAAGAGATCTAAGAAGGAAAAAATGTGACTATTAACCCCTCCAAATATGTCTAATGATGGAGCTCATCATTCTAATTAGCCTCATTGGTCTTAGTGGAGGTTAATCATCATCATCATCATCATCATTAAAAATTACATTTTATTTAATGTGTTTGATGATAAATTTATTTATCTATAATGTTTCAAGCATTAATTAAGTGCATATTTGTTTAGCAATTCATAATATTAAATATATAGATTTTTATAATATAATTTTTTTACTTTAATTTGGTGTAGTTTAAGGGGATTCTTTAACTGGAATATAATTCTTCTTAATTCTTAATATCCTATTATTTAAATTGTGAAAATAGATTTAATTACTTGAAAAACTTTAAAGGCATTTGAATTTATAAAATTAACAACTTAAAATTATAATTTTCGTAATTAAAATACAATTAATAAAAAAATTCAAGAAAATATAAAAAAATCACCTTATTAAACTATTGCTTTTGTAAAAAAAAAAAAAAACTCACTTACAAAACAATGTATTCAAAATATTCATAATTTTAATAGCTTACTAAATGAGCCATATTAATTTTCCCATTCATGTACTTTTTGAATTACAACTAAAATGCACATAAATATACACACTATGTCTATTGATATGGATTATTATTAAAAAAAAATCTCAATTATGTTTTTGTAGAGTAGCTTTATTTACTTGTATCTCCAATGTAGAAAAGTCAATGTCACTTATATTTCACAATCCTCTTTTTCATAGTATTGAATATTTATTTTATTTCTTAAAAATGAAAATAACTATAATACAATTGAGTTTTACTTTGAGGAATTTATATTTTAAAATTATAATTTTATGTTAATAAAAATTTTATTTATATTTCACAAGCTACAAGATAAAATTATTAATTTTTTATAATATTAAATATTTATTTTATTTCTTTAAAATAAAATAAGGTAAGTACAATATAATTCACTCACATTTCAATTAAAGAAATAATATTTTTAATTTTTAATTTCATGATAATAATAACTTTAAAAAATCCTTTTTATAATAAAAATAGATAAATTAACTAGATTTAAATTTTCTTAATTTATTACTAAACTCCTTGAAAATCTCACATTACAATTACTGAAGACAAACATATAATAATTTTGGTATAAAACATCTCATTCTCAAGCAAACAAGGTTTATAAAACATCTAACTCTCAAGCAAACAGGGTTTCAAACACACTAACTAAATACTTAATTATTTTAAAGTACTTTGGATTTCTAACTTGATAAGAAATGGTTTATAAATTAATAAAAATATATTGTAATATAGTTAATTTTTTAAAGAATATTTTCTATTGAAAGATAGTAAAATATATAATATATATACATATGTGTTTGTTAAGAAAGTTGGTAAATCTTTATTTTTTCATCTAAATTATTATTAAAAAAAAAAATTATTCATAAGTTTATGTAATAGTCAAACAATTGATTAGGTTTATATTTATTAAATATCTAAAACATGCTAAAATCTATTATTTATTTATATGACAATGACGATAACAAATTATTTTTTCTTGCTATAACATTTGCACACACATATAAATTACTTCTCTAACCATCATTATCTACAAATTCTCTGACTTTGACTAACTTTGAATGTTCATACATTCTCTGGTTATACTATGATACTATGTGTCTACGTTTATAACAATGTTAATGAACACTGTTAGTAAAAAGATAAGGATTTTATATGTTTTTTTTATTTGTTTATTGTTTTGAGATTTTTTCCCTTTAATTTGGAGATAAAAAAATACAAATTAAAAATATAAAAATATAACTAAACAATGAAAGGAAAAAAACTAGTTACAATTCAGCTGTGGAAAACAAAGACATTAAAGAAAATGGGATCAAATGATTCGATGAAAGGAATTAAATACTCTACACCGTATTTTTGTATATTAAAGAAGAGTTGGTGGTGCAACTTGCAGCGTACAGCCGTACAAGGTAAGATTTTCAAATCAACTGCGTTGAAGACTCCTTGTATGATAACAAGGAACGTGCCTACATTCAAACATGTTTATCCCAAATGCATTCCAATGTGTAAGATTCCAAACAATAAAAATTTTGATAGATCTAAAACATCTTAGTGTTTCATTTAATACAGTTTTTCATCAAGAACCAGAACACAATGAAGTGCAGCCATTTATTTATATTATTATTCACTGAAAGTAAGATACATGCCCAGACCATAAAATCCTACAAATGGCATGCACAACTCCTTGACAATGACAAATATAAGAAACTGAAGCCCACTTGTGAATCCTGGATGGATCCACCACATAAACATCACCGAGGGGTCACCGCGGGGTTTTCATCCCGGGATCAATAATAGAACTGGCCATGCCAGGTTCTCAACCCAAACATAATAAGATAGATAATCCAGAATGCTCTAAATGCCTAGCTTCTCTCCCCTTTTATAGGCTTGATGGGTCAATACCAACAAGAAATACCATGGGTCAATACAAGAAATACCATGGGTCAATACCATGGGTCAACAAGAAATACCATGGGTCAATACCATGGGAAATTACCATGGATCGATTCTATCCACTTTGACTGGATCAAGAAAGGGAATATTACAAATCCTCCCGCTCAAAGATTGCTTGTCCTCAAGCGATCCACTTCTATCCACAATAGAAGCATTTGTACATTAATACCAGGATCCCATACAATCCGATGCACCTTCCATGTTGAATGGTCCTGAATGGATCCTCCAATACCTGGATCCCAAACAATCCTCCGACCAATCCTCCCCTCAATAGATTTACCTAGATCCCAAACAATCCTTTCCCCAATGGATTCTCCCGAATCCCAATGCCACCTAAATCCTGGGACCTGTGGGTTATGGTACCATTTCAGCCCTCCATCACTACCCGCACCAAAGGGCCTAAGCTGCAATATACCCTCGACTGTGAGTATCCTCCAAAGAATCAACCTATCGATAGAATACCAACTCATAATCTCTCGCCAATCCATAATTGGGGAGGGATGAATATCTGCAAATCTACTATGTTGATGTTGTTCGATGCTCGATTCATGCTTCTCTACTTGGTTACCCAACATGATGCAGTTGGAGAACTCTTCCCTTCTCTTCCCAATGTATAAAGGTGGGTTGTTGGTAGTGTTGCAAGACTTATCTATGTACTCCTGTAGAGGGCTGCTCTGGAACTCTCAATCGTACTCCTCTTGCTGCCTTATGAGGGATTTGAGTCGTTCTTCAACACTAGACAACTTGGTCTTTGATTCGGCACATACCCCTATGAGTTCCTCAATTTTTCTGTTCTCCTGTAAGGCAATGTCTCGGCTGTCCAGACTTTCTGCTTCAACAACATAAGATCTGTCTTGAAATGCTTGATCCTTTCTCGAAAGTCTTCTACTGGAAATTCTAGTGTCGTGCTGACTGTCTCTATATCTATTTGCACCCGATGCCCATCGACCACATCTTCAACTTGAGCCTTTGTCCAACTCTCTAGGAATGGTCCATTTTGCACATTATGTTTGTCATGTTGCTCCTCATGATCATACTCATCATGCTAGTTCACTATGGCTGGATCCTCACTCAAATCTCCCAAGTCTCCTTCACTTGTGGAGACCATCTGTTCATCCCTTTCAACTGTCGAACATAGATGCATTGGTGGAATTTTATCTATACTTGATTGTTCATATTCTTCATGAATATTCCCCTGGGGATCTACAAACTCCATTGTATAGGAATCAACTTCATCAATGACATTAGGTAGAATTTCCTCATGAACTTCCAAATGATTGTCATCCTGCAAGCCTCCCTGAATAATGTCACAATGTTTCTCACCATCCTGAAGATCAACAAACCCATCTACAAAAGATTCCCCGTGATTTGAAGTAATCTCCTCTTGTTCTGACTTTGTTGCCTTCTTCTTATCACCTAGACAGGAATGGTTAAGGGCCCAAGGTCCCTTGCAGATAAAGCATAGTCCTCTCCTCCTTATTTCATTCTTGATGCTGATTGTGTTCTTGCTTTGATTATCATTTTGGTCTATGGAGATATGGCTACTTAAAGGACCATATAACCTCACTAGTACATCAAGGATTTTCTGGTTGTTTTTCAAAATTTCTTCAAGACGGTCCATCTTCTCCCATACCCAAACAGGAATATATTAATTTTTCATAGGAAGATTTTGTCAATGACACCTTCAAATATTTTCACAAATTTAACCCACAGACTTAAAAATGATTTTCCCTTCACTTATGTCTCCCAATAAAATAATTTACTAAAAAAAATAAAAAATCCAACTAGGGTGATAAATATCACCGAAGTGAGAAACTTTGGCTAGGGTGAAAAATAAATTTCATCGAAGTTCCTTGCATAAAACTCTGAGGCTGGCAGGATGCATAGCTCTGATACACTGTAAGATTCCAAACAATAAAAATTTTGATAGATCTAAAACATCTTAGTGTTTCATTTAATACAGTCTTTCATCAAGAACCATAACACAATGAAATGCAACCATTTATTTATATTATTATTCACTGAAAGTAAAATACATGCCCAGACCATAAAATCCTACAAATGGCATGCACAACTGCTTGACATTGACAAATATAAGAAACTGAAGCCCACTGGATGGATCCACCACATAAACATCACCACGGGGTTTTCGTCGCGGGATCAATAATAGAACTAGTCATGCCAGGTTCTCAACCCAAACATAATAAGATAGATAATCTAGAATGCTCTAAATGCCTAGCTTCTCTCCCCTTTTATAGGCTTGATGGGTCAATACCAACAAGAAATACCATGGGTCAATACCATGGGTCAATAAAAGAAATACCATGGATCAATACCATGGGTCAACAAGAAATACCATGGGTCAATACCATGGAAAATTACCATGGATCGATTCTATCCATTTTGACTGGATCAAGAAAGAGAATATTACACAATGCCTGTACTACATTGACAGAATCTTTATAACTATTCTGGAATACTACGGTGAAACTAAAATGCAGATAATATATCTTGCTGGTATAATTATTTATAAAACACTATTCGTTTTTTGTTTTGTTGGGCAACCTTATCCACTTTATTTATAATGTTTCAAAAATTTGGAAGTACCATATATTCCACAATCCATGATATCAATTTTACATTATATTACGAAGATCATTCAAAATAAATTTAATAGAAATTGAGACAAACCATTCTGTTTACATGGATTGGCAACTTGTCAGTTAAGCTTCTTGACCTATCAAGTTACAATTATATATGACAAACTTTCAATTTCATTAGCTTCAAGAAAACCACTAGATTTGGCAGTGGGTTACTCTAAGTTTCATGACATCCCACAGGACAAACTTCTAATAATTTGGTGTCAATATAAAATCCCCAGCTACCAAATTGGTCTCTTGCATTTGTCTCCTTGCATGATAGGAAAGGAGTGTTGTCCATAAATAATGGAATATTGTAACTTTTGCACTAAGTCAACAATGCCAGTCTTTTATTCTTTTCTATCATTTTCAAATTTATTTTGTAAAATTTTACAAATTTTCATAAAACTACCTTTCTTATTCAAGGAGAGAACAAGTTTCAGCTTCCTAGGGAAGACAAAGACATGAAAGAGAAATGGAATAAAAAAGAAAACCTATTAGATAAATGAATTTGAAATTTTAATGAGCCCAAGAAATTGGAACTATCAAATGTTTCCAACTATGCAGCAGTTTTCCCATTGTGAAAGCATCGATATTGAATGTCAAAAGCGTCTAAGTTTCAGCTTTGGGGACCGATAAGGGAGACGTCAAAAGCGTCCAAGTTTCAAATTTGGGGACCGTTAAGGGAGACGTCCTGAATCAAACTTCAGAGGAAGGAGAGAAAACGTGGAGGAAAATACTAGAATGGGTGAGTGGTCAGAATCAGTATTAGGATGGGACATTGAATTTAATATAAGGTATATATTAGTTGGTTTGAGTGAGGCTGAATTCAAAATTATTAGCGTTAGAGAGATTGAAAATGAAAATTACTTTTAAAATTAAATTATTAAAAGCTTATTTAAAACATCAAAAACTTAATTAAATTTTATAAATTTTTTATAATAACATTTTATAAGTAAATATGAAATGAAACTTACCATCTTAATGATGGTATCTTATCCGCAATCTTAATGAAATGATAGAGAATACATCGTTCTTCCATCCCATAAACAAACAAACACTAACCTTAACATGACCTAACCTCAAAAGAGTTTAAATAAACCCCAAAAAAAATATCACGGAGATCGTCTCCTGATCCGTACGTGGACCCTCTTCTGGCAGGGAGAAGAATTCGCATACGCCATGGAATCGACGTAGCAATAAATACAAGTGCGGACATATTCCTCTTGACCTAACTAGCAATCTGAATCTTGAATTATTGAGATATGGTAGATTGGGGAGTTGACCTGTGGAACAAGGGTAGGCATTCTGCACCGTTATTATTCCATACAGGTCGTGGTGTTGTGTATATATATTTCCATGTGAACTCTGCCCCTCTACAACCCGAGGCCGAGCCTGTTGAGTTTCCTAGCTTTGTTAATTTCCCGTTTAAGGATTGGACTTCGGCCGGATCCATGGAAAATAACCCGCGAGGACTGAAGAGAACAGAGAGCGGATCTGGCGGAGAGTCAGACGGACGTGAGAATTCGAGAAGGTATTTAATCTCGACGGAGCAACCTCGGAGGCTGCCTTCGTCGCAGTACAAGGGTGTGGTTACTCAACCCAACGGGAGCTGGGGAGCGCAGATTTACGAGAAACACCAGCGCCTGTGGTTAGGAACGTTTAAAAGAGAAGAAGACGCCGCGCGGGCCTATGACCGAGCGGCCATCAAGGTCCGGGGTCGCGAAGCCACAACCAATTTCAGTCCGGTGGGAGACGGCGATCTCGAGGCCCAATTCATGAGGGAGCACAGCAAGGAACAAATAGTGGAAATGCTCCGAAAGCACACTTACGACGAGGAGATCATGATGAGGACGATAGATCGGTCCGCAACAATGAATAACGCCGAGGCGTCGGGGGAGGTGATCATGGGGTCCGGGCAGGGAAGAGTGTGTGAAGAAAAGAAAGAGCACCTTTTCGATAAGGCCGTCACACTCAGCGACGTCGGAAAACTGAATCGCCTGGTTATTCCCAAGCAATATGCGGAGAAGTATTTGCCTCTCGACGTCAATTCCAGCGAGAGGGGCATGCTCTTGAATTTCGAAGATTACACGGGGAAAGTCTGGAGATTCCGTTACTCGTATTGGAACAGCAGCCAGAGCTACGTGTTGACCAAAGGGTGGAATCGGTTTGTGAAGGAGAAGAAACTGGAAGCCGGACACATTGTTTCGTTTCACAGAGGATCGGCGCAGCCTCTGCAGCTGTACATCAGCTGGAGACGCAGGCCGTCGGGTCGGCCCCGACTCGGAGTCAGTGATCCCCAGTCCCACCAACCCAACATGAGAGCAGTAAACAGCTTGTGTTCCTTGAATCCTTTCAATTCCGGAACCCAGAGCGCCGTTGTTTATAATGCCCAATGGATGCCCGTCTTCTGGTCCGCTTCCAGAAATCCCAATACCTTCCTGCAATTCAATTCCAAATCCAAATCCATCTCCCACCTCATCACCAAAGTCGGTCATGTGGATACACTGTGGTCTGAGAGTCATTGCGTGTTTCCTTTTTATTGCCCTCCGCCGCCTAATAAACAAACCGACGTGAGTCCGGACCAATTGGACCAGAAATCACTCAATTCCGGTGACGGAAGTGACATCAAACTAGCGCCTGGGCTCTCCGCGGCACAAGAATTGGACACGCCAGAACAGAAGGCGGGGCCGCATCTGGCACCCGCGAGCAAGAAAGGAGTAAGGCTTTTCGGAGTGACTTTGTAGGAGCGCCAGAGATTTTCACCCCAACATCTCCGTTAAATCTCTTCCGTTGATGAATGGCAGAGTCGTGGGTGTAGTTGAAAATAGATTCTGTTCATCCTGTAAAATTGAAATTGAATCCGATTTGAGTTTTATATGATCCGAGTTTTATGGCAGCGCTTCATTTCGAAAGATGTGGTTCACTGGCTGAATATTTGGAAAATCGATTACCAGATTGATCGAAAATTTAACTGATCTATGTAAATATATATGAGATATTTTGTCTGTTCTATGTTGGCTGGTATGATTCGGTAAGTTTAACTATCAAATATTTTTAGTTTTTTTATTTTAATAATATAATTTTTGTTCAGATTTTGAGTTCAAGTGGTTTAAAAGTATTTTTAAGTATATAAACTTTGAGAGTGTAAATTTCTGTGATCCATAACATTTTTAATCATAAATTTTTTGGGAAATCATATAAGAAATTAAGAAACCATATAAACTGTTTTATTATCTAAAAAAACTCTTATCACATTTATCATTTGAAATTTAAAATTTCAAAAAATAGTACCAAATTTTGATTAATCAACCTAATTATTTTGATAAAAAAAACCAAAAACCTTAAACAGCATTGAACAAAATATACGAGAGATAGTTTAAGAAAACTGTTTTTCCAAAATAATACAATTTCTTAAAAGATTTTGACAAAATCTTTTGGAATTTCTTGGAAATTTAAGTTACCATCATTAAGCTCAAATTTTGAATATTCACTTTTGTAACATTGATAATGATGTCATCCGGTTCTAAGCACATAAAAATGTGTTCTCTAGAAAATTGATCATAATGGATATCAAAGAATTTAAGGAAAAAACCAAAATAATATCTAAGTTAACAATGCCTATCAATATAATTAAAAAAAGGTATGCCTACATTCATTGTTAAGTCAAAAGAATGACGCGAAGCTGAATGATGGGAACCGAAGATAATGATGTTGATAGGATCTAAGCACATAAAAATGCACATAAAAATATGAATTTTATGTTGGTCTAGAAAAATTGATGATAAAGGATATCTAAGAATTTAAGAGAAAACTATGAAATATGAAAGTTCCTTAAAAAAATTAATAACATTTTTAATACCTTCATATGAAATCCATATTTGTACTTTGGAATTGTTTCTGTTACTATTATTCCCCATGCTTTTTAAACTTTTATGGGGAATTGGAATTTCACTTTTGTAACATCGTAGTGAGATTTTGGAGCAAATTTTGGCTTATCATAAATTTCAATTACATGAACTTGAAACACAATCACGATACATAATCAAATTTTCATGACATATTTCATAAAAATTTCTGTCTTTTTTATAAGGATAAATGTCTTATGTTGTGATCAAAATTTGAGAGATATGCAATCTATATTTAAATAAAAATATATAAGTGTAAATATCTTTTAATTTATGTCTAAAATATTGACTAGACTCACAATTGTTTATAACTAGTTTTTTAAATATCAAGAGTACAAAACATCTTGTCTCAACTAGAAAACAAAAATATATATATATATCCTCCAAAAATTGTTTATTTCACGAGTACAAGGTACACATCACTTCAATCCTAGTTGAACTGAATTGGAGCTATATATCTTAAATGCACATTCATGCATGCATATATCAAAATTTGATGTATGTCAGTCATAACTTCTTTGTTATTCAATAATTCAACCCATTGCATTCAATAAATGACACCCAACCCAATAAATTCAATAAATGACACCAAACCCACTAAATTTCTCATTAAAATAGTTCGAATCACAAGGATCAACCATAACGAATTCCGAGTCATTTGATGATATCGAAATCAATCTAGAACACACCTTGAAAATTAAGAGATTGCAATCCATGTCAATCCATGTTACCATTCAAATTCAAGTGCAAAAAATATAATAATTTCAACCCTTTCTAAATTTTCATTTTTTAAATTCAAAATATTCATGAGCCCTCGAAACATACCATCAGAAAAAATTTCACACTATATTCAAGTTCTTTATTTGAGTTTTTGCATGGTATGTATTTCATTTTATTTATTTCAGTGTTTGCACAATATGTATTTGTTTGAGCAAGGTCCCCTGGGGCACACTTTTTGATGTAATTTTGTTTAAGTTTTGTATGTGCGCCCTGCGCAAATGAGTCAAGGGGCTTTGGGGTGGATCAAAGTCCCTATTTTTGATGTAAATGAGTTTAAGGGCAAACTGTGGGCCTCAAACCATGGTTTGAGACAATAGTATATGCACGCAAGAAAAATATAAATAGATAGATCAAGTCTAAGGAAAGTAGTTCAATTAAGTTAACCTTGATATGAGATTATGATATGTATGCGTCTGTAATACTTTTGTAAGGGTTGCCTAGGTTGGGTAGAAAGGCTCATGCTGGCTGTGTGCGCGGAGACCTAGTCCTGGTTGTGTGTAGACTTCGCTGGCTATGTGCGTGGAAGGGTTATGTGTAAGGGAAAGTATGATATGTATTGAAAGGATATGAATTAATACAAATGATAGATTTTGGAAAACTTACTGTTTTATTGATCTAAGTTATTTACTGTTTCTATTCTGTTGAGATCGCAATGTTTCATGTTGTTGATTTATCATTACAAAAGGATATCTGTTATGTTTATGTATACATATTGATAAGTGATAAATATTTTTAATTAATTACTCTTTGTTTAAATCTGGATATGGTTCTGTTATGCTTTATCTGCGCTAAAGTGATATGTGACTGTCATATTCTGTTAAGTATTGCGCACATCTGCTTATGATTGACCAAAGTCTATTATCGATCTGCTTAGGACCATTTCATTATTTCCTCCCTCAGTGTGTCGAAACCTCGTTCCAGCACCCCCCCATACTGCTTCGAGTGAGACATTGATCTACATAAGGTTATTGCCGAAAGGGCCAGTAGTTGGAGGGTTTGTTGGTTTCTACATAAACTCTAAGCCTGGGTCAGGACCCCTCAAGCCAACAAATGGTTCTATTGTTGGACCAGGATCATTTTGAGGGATATTTGATGTTGTGGCATCCTTCGTGAAATGAATTGCAAGATTCACTAGCTAGAAATATCCTTGAATTCTCACTCCAAGAGAATCGAAGTACTAAGCTATATGATGAATAGTGGGTACATAAATATATTTATATAGAAGTGCATGCAATATTCCTTTGCTCCTTTTTGCATGAGCTACAGGAGTGGTTGTCGCGCTTAGTTGAATTCAATGCCTACATAAAAGACGACACAGTCACTAATGTTATTGTTGTTGAAAATGATATTATGTTTACGAGGTTGTTTGTGTGAACATATTGCTTGAATGCATCCAAGAGGCCTCACTACACGCAGTGGAAAATTTTACCACGATGATTTTGAAAATTTTATTTATAGCCCTCTGAAGCCTAGATCTGAGAGTCAAGGTGAACTAGAAACTAGTAGCTCTAGTGATTCTGAAGGAGAAATTTCATCACACCAGAAACCCTTGAGTTTGTTTCCAACCCCATCCAATCCACTTCTACACTCACATCAAATATCAACCACTCCACTGTGTTGTCCATCTCCACCACCACCTCCACCTCCCCCTCCCCCTCCCCCAAAAGCAGATATGGTTGCACTAATGAAGTTACCAAATTTTAGACGCATTGGAAATGAGGATATTGACCACTTCTGGTTTGTGACTAAGGTTGTATGGCAGGCTCAACAGGTTAATAATATTGATATTAGGAAGGCGCAGTTAGCTACTACTTTCCAAGATCGTGCAATAGATTGGTACATCATGTATGCTCAAGAAAACCCTAATGCTACCTTGGAAAAAATAAAACATGCCCTAAAAGAGAAGCTTAAGAAGCCTAAGCCATACGCGCAGCTGGTGACAAAAATGAAGGAGATTCGTTAGGAGGCTAATGAATCTGTATGGGAGGCCGATCAGAGGTTCAAGTGCACCATCAGAGATGGTGGATTTGTCATTGATCATACTCAACATAAGGAATGGTTCATTGCTATGTTGCTCCCACACCTGCACCAACCCTTAGGTCAGCAAAATATTTCCACATGCCCTGAGGTTGTGTAAGTTGCAATGAAACTGGAGGATACCCGAATACCTGTTGTGTTGGGAACTCAACAAATTCATAATCAATTGGAAACCATGCTTCTAAAAATTCAAAGCATGCGCAAGGACACGGGAAAGGAGATTTGCATAGAGGTTTGGTGCATAAAATGAAAAGCTTATGGGCACCATAAAGGTCAGTTTCCTATCTTTAACAATTATCTATGTTAGCCACCTATAAATTTTTGACAAGCAAACAGGTGGCTAAATATGTTCTGAGCCTTCAAGAGAAACATTCCCCTTGAAAATCTTTCATTCTTGAAGTCTCTATGTTTCTTTTGCCTCTAAAGAGTCTTCACTACTTTTTCCATTTGAAAATCCCTACTGATTGTGTGAAAGAGAATGCTTTTAAAGGCCTCCATTTTCCCTTTTATTCCCTCAAAACCCCATTTTTCATCCCTATTCTCTTCTCAAATTTCCTCTGAAAATCCCTTCATTAGCCCTCTATCTAGTCCTAAAACCCTTTGTAAGCCTTAGATTATCCTTTATCTGGTTTAACATGGCTTTCTTTCATCTACCGGAACCCTCCTTTGGGCCTAAAGAGCACAGAATTTGGCCTAAAAATACCCTGTTTTACTCTTTGTCAGGCTTAAGCCCCTAAGGGCTTATATGTCGTGGCACCTCTCCTCATACACCCCTAGCCCCGCAATCGGGCGCTAAAAAACCCAAGAACCCTTTAAAAAGGCTTATAAAACATTTTCTCTGCTCTATTTAAGTTCGAAGCCCCTGAGGGCTTATTTCTGTTAACACCTCCCCATATAACCCGCGCTCAGAACCAGGAGCTAAGCCCCATGGCACTAATCACAATCGGAGCTTCCCATTGGCATTTTCCCTTTGTTAATTGAAAATTCTCTGATGCGATGGTCATTCATTCTGTCAACCTCCGCTGTGATATCAACCGTTGATCTGTATAGACCTAAAAGCCAGTGCTTAGGTCTCACCGCGCCCATCACACCTTTCATTACCCTACCAATTGTATGCAGATCATTGATTCCCCTTCGTAATCCGATGGCCCTCGCACAATTGCCAACCCTATCTCCCCCGATTGACGATCTCCGATCCAATCGTGACCGTCGATCTCACCTGTGATCCGGCGATCCGCGCGTAATCGCAAAATAAAACCTTAGAGCTTTGGCCCCTTGCCTTTCTCACATGCGATTAGATCTCCGTCATTCGTTCCTTTAGATCCGAAAGCTCTCGTTCTTCCCACTCGTTCATTTGCACCTTTGCCTTCCCACTCCCTCTTTTAATCTTGACCGTCCATTCTATAGATCCGATGACCGGGATCTAATCTACCTTTGATCTCATCCCACCCAATCGCCCATGCATCTTTCCGTATCGCGCTGCCACCTGCACTGTCAGATCTTCCACCCCTCCATCCGACGGCTGAGAACGCATATCGCGTAAATCCTGCGTTCAGGCTTTAACGTTTTAAAATTACGCGATATAGGCGATTTTGAGAATCCACGTGTCGATTTCTAATAGGACCGCGTTCCAAAAGTGAAAACTACTTACCACCTTCGACCCCGCGTGAAAGCTGCTACCAGTTTTCCGCATACCACCCTTTATAATGCTTTTTCCTTTTTTAATCATAGCCATCTATTGATCCAATCTAACGGCCTACATTGTATCGCGTCCCCATCCATTTTCATTCATCGGGCATTCCAAATAACTCCGTCGGAAGATCTCTATTGAATCCTTAGTTAGGTTGAGAGGGGGGGTGAATCAATTTAACACATACATAAGCTTTTTAAATTTTTCATCAACTTATTTATAGCTTAATTTTATAACCAGCCTTAATATGTGAACAGTCTTAATATGTTGCAGCAAGTATTAAATTAATGTGACATCAAACTTATTATGAGAGCGGCAAACATTAAGCAGATTTGGTAAATCATATCAGCACATAGGTAACACACATAGAGATAGCAGATATAAGTGGAAACCCATAAAGGGAGAAAACCACATCTTATTATTGTTGTGATGCAAAGGCAAGCTCCAACTCCCTCTCACCATTGTTTTTCTGCAGGCACCAACCTACAGGAGGCTCCAACCTTAGTCAGCTACAACCGACAACTATCAAGCTTCAACTTCATAGGGAAGCTCCAACTTCCTCAATTTGTCAAAAGAAATGTTTGCTGATTTACCTCAAATATCAGCTCTGTTCTGTAGCATCTCTTTCTGCTCCTCTCTTCCTTATCTTCTCTGCCTCAGTTTTCCATACTCTGCATTCTCTATATTCACTCTCTCTAACCTTTCTATGCATATCAAGATGATATTATTTATAGAGATTTTCTTATGATTGTCTGTATTCCTCATGGAATTTGAAATAAATAGCCATACCTCTTAGTCTTCTACCTTCTCATTTCTTTTCTAGCTCACTCATAAAAATATAACTATATGTACTAATTTTAACATTGCAGTGGGATATTTGTTCTCCTCCGGAGACTTGCCAATGAATCACAAACAATATAAAACAATTAAACCATTTACATTTAATTACAATGAGAGCTCCAGCTCACTCATTCAGCCTCTTGGTTCACTGCGCTTTGTCTTTTTTGCGACTATGTTTGTCCCTTTTTCTTCTCTATATGCCTTTATGTTTATTGTTGCTACGTAACTACTGTATGTTTGTAACTGCACCTTTTATATAATGCAAATCAATTCTCAGCATAATAATAATAAGGCATTTTTAATATATGCCCTGCCGCATTATATAACTTGAGTAACTTCCTGATCAGGAGCTCAAATCTGAGCTTGGGAAAAAGCTCAAAAATGAAAGTGCTCAAATTGATTTGGAACCTAAGCGACGGGATAGGCCTCGGCGATACGATTCTGGCACCGTGAACGGCACTCAAATCCATTACCGTATGAAGAATTTATTGCAACTTTAGTGGAGTGGGTCCGGCAGAGCAAGGAGGGGCCAGCGCTCCTCCCATGGAACCTCATCATATGACCAGTGTGGGAGCTTAATGTTAAGAGCGCTTAAGGAGCCTAATCTCAAGTTTAATATTTAATTAAGCTTTAGTTAAGTGGAGTTTAATATGGAAGAGATTCTGGAGGTGCTCCCAAATTTAGGCGGACTTCCACTTTTAGTGGAGTTAACTGGCAGTTGCCCCACATTTAGTGGAGGAAATTGGGGCAAAGTTGTTTTGGTCATAATTTTCTCATTACTCAACCTTTTGAAACGATTTTTTTTTTATTATTTCGTATTTTCTCAGCATTTTTGACTGAATGGCATAGGTTTCAGAGCCATGGGAGCTCATTTTCAATCTGTTTAGCTTCAGAGAAGCTTTTTGAGCCACTAGGGCCATTTTGGGTTTTGAGTTTGGTTGAACTGTGGTTAAACTTTTTTGGTGAACGAAAAGTCATTTTCAACTATTTCCTGCATTTCAGAGCCATTGGAATAGGTCTTAGCTCTGTTTGAAGACTTTCAGAGGCCGAAAACCTTTAAGAGAGTTTTCAGGGCCACCATGGTCATTTTCAGGTTTGAGTTGTTTTGAGTTGTGGTTATCAGTTTGAGGTGAATCAAAGCTCTATTTCAGATAATTTTGACCTTATGAAGCCATTGGAAGTGGTTTCAAAGGAATTTTAGGACCTCTACAGCTCTAAAAGTTGCAGGGAAGTTCAAAGCACCAGCAGGACATTGATGAAGAAATCATTGTTTATGGTAATCTTTCATTGTTTAGTGAATTTGAAAAGGCATTATTAGCTTTTTCCTGCCTTCTGAACCATTTTATATATTCAAATTTTTCTATTGAGACACTTATAATCTTGTATTGCATTTGAGAGCTTTTAATACAAGAGGACAAGCCCATTTTGGGAGGCTTGATCCAGGAGATGTAGCCCAAGAGTTGAGGTGAACTCCTATATTATATTGCTGTTGTGTTTTGATATTATATTGCTGAATATTATTGCTGATACCCATGTTAAGTTTCAGCAAAAAAAATTACACTTAAGATACATAAACAGTGAAAATACATACACCATTTGCAAGCTAAATTTCCGCATAACGTCAAGTTTAAAGCAAGATCATTTTAATTAAATCTAAGTGTTTACTTCTATTATTTCTTTAGGAAGAGTCTGTAAGAGGGCTAGTTAGGCTCTGGATTCATCCTTTATTTGAAAGGTGAAATATCTGGTAAATGCCCCTACAGTCTATCTTTGTATTAGAAATATGAATTTCTCACATTTTCAGATTTAAACTTAGAGTATTTTTGCACTCATTTACATAATTGAAAATGGATACCTTGCACCCATTTCAAGTACCTTCCATTTTAAGATCATATGGTATCAGAGCTCGAGTTGAGCATTCCTTATTATGCAAAAGGTTTTAAAACAGTGTAAGATATTTACTGTTTTATTGGTTGCAAAATGGCTGCTTGAATGAGAAGGGGTCTTTTCTGACATTTGGTTAAAAGCTTGTCGTTTGCTTGAAAGCTTTGAGGACTTTTCTTTGGAAGTTCCTTTTGGTTGTTTTGACCATTTACATAATGTCATCTTCTTCTACAAGTGAATTTTCCTCCTTCACTAGATTCTTCAATGATGACATGAAGAATGAGTTCTTTAAGGCGAAGGACATGGTGCAGATTCTCCTTGAGGGTCAAAGGGAAAGTGTTCAACTTCGTGCACAATTGCTAGCTATGCAGGAAGAGAAAGAAGCCATTCTTCAAAGATTGCATGATATGGAGTTGCAGCTTCTTCAAGCTCAAGAAGCTTTGTCCAAGAAAATACCTCATCTTCAGGATGTAAATCATGAGGTAAATCATTATGATTTGTCTTCAGTTTCCTCTATTGAAAAGTGTGTTGGTTCTTTTGAAAGGCATACAAGAGGTATTGGGTCCAAATTGATGTTGAAAATGGGCTGTCAAGAAGGAAAAGGTTTGGGCAAGCATGCACAAGGCATGGTTGAGCCTATTTGTGTTGTGGAGCGTCCCAAGAATATTGGTCTTGGCTATGAGCAGCTTAATGGTGAAGCTTTGAGCACATGTATTCAAGAATGTGATGCAAATTTGAAGAGAACATTTCTCCCAAGTTCTCAATTACATCAATGTCATGATGGAAATCTTCCTTACCATTTTTTTAAGCCATCATCGTAGCAAGAAGATGGTAGACATGTAGCTTATGGAAAGCATTCAATTTTAGGTAGTTTTCAAGACAAGAAAAATGATGTTAGTCTACAATTGAAAGCTGGAGCCTCTACTAGTTCATCTCCTCATGGAGGCAAAAAGGATGAACAAGAAAAGCAGCATAAGAGGTATAAATATTCTCATGATCAATTTGATTGTGTTTCTGCAAGGCATGATAATTTTACATGCTTTAATGGAAGAAAGAATTCTTGTACATATTGTGGTCGATGTAACCATCATGTTTCGAGATGTTGGATGAGGAAGAAGGCACACAAGAAGCAGATGAAGCAAAGACTATCTTCAAAGAATGTGCATATGAGTTGCACTTTTTTCCAAAATAAGGGACACGTTGTCTCTCATTGTTAGACTTTGCATCCAACTCGTCGTCCCACGCACATGCAGCAAGAGGATACAAATATTGGCGAAGGAGGAATCATGGATTCCATTATTGATGTGGAAAGGGAAGTTTCACATGAGGAAAAGTTGCAGCAGCAAAATTCTCCATGGAAGTGGCTTGGTGAGAAGTGGATGGACTTCTTGACACAGTAAGACGTACTCCTTTTGTACATATGCAAATTTCGGATGTATGCATGTATTTTATGCTGTAATATCTTGTTTGTTTTGAGCCACCTTAGATCATTGATCAAGGTAGCATTGTACAGTTTTATTCTATAAATTTCTCGTCAGAAATTTCTGTGTGAGTTCAAGAAGGTTAGTTGTGGACAAATGTGGACAAGCGCATTCAGGAAGGGAAATGTCGATTTCTTTCCATTTGTGGTTCAATTTCATTTGCTTTTCAAGGCAAAAAATTTTGAAGGGCTGAAGAGAAGAGGATGTTCATTCTCTAATTTTCTATACTATAGTTCAGTTCTTCATTTGAGCAAGATTTTGGGGACCAAAAGCCTCTGATTTGGGAGGTGTGATCAAGAGCTCAAATCTAAGCTTGGGAAAAAGCTCAAAAATGAAAGTTCTCAAATTGATTTGGAACCTAAGCGACGGGATAGGCCTCGGCAATACGATCCCGGCGCCATGAATGGCACTCAAATCCGTTATCGTATGAAGAATTTATTGCACTTTTAGTGGAGTGGGTCCGGCGGAGCACGGAGGGGCTAGCCCTCCTCCCATGGAACCTCATCATATGACCAGTGTGGGAGCTTAATGTTAAGAGCGCTTAAGGAGCCTAATCTCAAGTTTAATATTTAATTGAGCTTCATTTAAGTGGAGTTTAATATGGCAGAGATTCTGGAGGTGCTCCCAAATTTAGGCGAACTTCCACTTTTGGTGGAGTTAACTGGCAGTTGCCCCACATTTAGTGGAGGAAATTGGGGCAAAGTTGTTTTGGTCATAATTTTCTCATTACTCAACCTTTTGAAACAATTTTTTTTTTTTTTTTTGTATTTTCTCAGCATTTTGGACTTAATGGCACAGGTTTCAGAGCCATGGGAGCTCATTTTCAGCCTGTTTAGCTTCGGAGAAGCTTTTTGAGCCACTAGGGCCATTTTGGGTTTTGAGTTTGGTTGAGCTGTGGTTAACCTTTTTTGGTGAACCAAAAGTCATTTTCAACTATTTCCTACATTTTAGAGCCATTGGAATAGGTCTTAGCTCTTCTTGAAGACTTTCAGAGGCCGAAAACCTTTAGGAGAGTTTTCAGGGCCACCATGGCCATTTTGGGGTTTGAGCTGTTTTGAGTTGTGGTTATCAGTTTGAGGTGAAACAAAGCTCTATTTAATATAATTTCGACCTTATGAAGCCATTGGAAGTTGTTTAAAAGGAATTTGAGGACTTCTACAGCTCGAAAAGTTTCATATAAGTTCAAAGCACCAGTAGGACATCGATGAAGAAATCACTGTTTATGGTAATATTTCACTGTTTAGTGAATTTGAAAAGGAATTATTAGCTTTTTCCTGCCTTCTGAATCAGTTCATATATTCATATTTTTCTATTGAGACACTTATAATATTGTATTGCATTTGAGAGCTTTTAATAGAAGAGGACAAGCCCATTTTGGGAGGCTTGATCCAGGAGATGTAGCCCAAGAGTTGGGGTGAAATCCTATATTATATTGTTGTTGTGTTTTGATATTATATTGCTAAATATTGTTGCTGATACCCATGTTAAGTTTCAGTAAAAACAATTACACTTAAGATACATAAACAGTGAAAAGACATACACCATTTGCAAGCTAAATTTCCGCATAACGTCAAGTTTAAAGCAAGATCATTTTAATTAAATCTAAGTGTTTACTTCTATTATTTATTTAGGCAGAGTCTGTAAGAGGGCCAGGTAGCCTCTGGATTCATCCTTTCTTTGAAAGGTGAAATATCCGATAAATGCCCCTACAGTCTATCTCTTTATTAGAAATATGAAGTTCTCACATTTTCAGATTTAAACTTAGAGTATTTTTGCACTCATTTAGATAATTGAAAATGGATACCTTGCACCCTTTTCAAGTACCTTCCATTTTCATATCACTTCCGGCGATATAATGAAAAAAAAAAGATCATTTTAATACATAAAATACCCTTACAGGCCCACTCGCCGAGCTTGCTCAATTCTCCGATGCGATGTATCACTTCTCAACTACTTCCGATTGCGATTAATCGCAATCACAACTTTCATTTATACGTACCGATGCTCTGCTCCTTCTTTGATGCGATCAATTATTGTTCATTTTGAAATGTCGATGCGATGTATCACCTTTCAAATATTTCTGATTGCGATTAATCACAATCACGACTTCCATTGAGATGTTCTGTTGCTCTACTCCTTCTCCGATGCGATCAACCACTGTTCACGTTGAAATGTCAATGAGATGAATCGCTCTGATGCAATATAACCACTGTTCACGTTGAAATTTCGATGCGATGAATCGCTCCGATGTGATATAAAACTGTTTAATTAGATACCGGAACTCAAACATATATGAATCATCGTTTAAACCATATCAGGTCCGGAACTCAATCGCAATCGCAAATTTTTGTTAACATGTTCCGCTGCCAATTTTTCTCCAATGCGATTGGTGAGGGTCCCACAATATAAGACTTTGTTTGTATTAACTCGAACAATAGAGCGCTACATATAAATGTATATGTTTTGGACATTTTTATATAAGGCACAACATATGTATCGTGCTGCATATATATAAGCTTCCGCTTCCTCTTTAATGTATCCTCCAGCTTGGGTAATGATTCTCGGAATTTTATGTGGGGGTGGTCCCACACTATATGTATAATATCATCTGTCAACATAGTATTAAGTCTTTCGCTTAGACTTAACCCCAACACTAATGTATATATATATATATTCATATGGTGGTTCACAAGTCCCACGCTCAATTGTTCACCCTCGTCAGTTAATCATATCCACATTACATAAGTTGCTATAGGTCCGCACCCTTTGTATCACTTCATTCGAATCATCAATCAGCTTATAACTAAACCCATCGTGACATTTTAATACAAAGCCATTCCATGGAGCCCACATGTGTTTGATAGACTCTGCACTTTTGGTACGTTCCAACTGAGAGCACCCTTTGAACATAAATATATATAAGCCTAAGTCAATCTTCGACCATGGCTTTAACCCTTGGCATATCATTATGTATTAACTTGCAACAAATTTATAATCCGCACATAACCCATTTCTATATGTGCACTCAACTTTAATATATATCCAATATTGCAATGAATATCAAATCCGATACATATTTTAACATATACATGTTCCTGGGGCCCACCTCCATTAGCACACCTCTTGCATCCAACGGCTGACAGTTTATCGCATCGACTCCGATGATCCAACGGACGACGTGCAATATTGCACATCTTAAATGATTATTTCATAATTATCCAAACTCACGCGAAAAAATTTGTTTTACAAAATCGCCTGAGGACACGTGTCCTTCAATGACATATATCGCGTTCATTTTGGTAATACAACTTACCACTTCAATTCTCGTGCGAACCCACTGGTTTTGTGCCCCTCCAGTTTCACTGTTTATGTTCAAGGTTTCACTTATAGTCAAGGTTCCGTTCCATAAAGAATGTCGCGTCTTCATTATATATATATTCGTATAGGCTCCGTTCAACCTATAATACATAAAAACCCTTCTTGATGTCGTTATATAACTTTCTTCGGCACGTTGAATATATTAACCCTGTTTCAATGTTATGTTAATACAACACTACCAACGCTACCATAAGGTTTATTCCTCTTATACACAGAGCCTCGGTTCCTTCCTTTCTGCACGATTCCACATCTCTTGCAATCATTTCATTGTTGGTTTGTTAACGACTCTGCCTCTGCCTCTGTACATATCCTGTCACTGTATTTCTGCTGCTCTGCCAAATTTTCACTCTTGTAACTATACTTTCCTTAGCCTCTGATGCTCGACCATTTCATTTCAACAGTCTTCTTCTGCCTGTCTCCTTTGTGCTGCTTGCTTCTCCTTTTGCTGCCCTGTCTCTGTAAATATACTCTCCCACTGTTCTTCTCTGTTGTCTTCTCCTTTTCTTCTACTGCTGTCCTTTGTCTGTCTATGCCTCTACTTCCTCCTTTGCCATTAATGACAACATTTCCAACAGTCTCCCCCTTTGGCATTGATGGAAATACACTTCCTTTGTTTTCCTTTTAGGACCCTTTCTTCTGTTGCTTGCTCTTCCTCCCCCTTTGACATGAATGGCAAGGGGTTGCTCATTTTTCAGTGTGATTTTAACTTTCACCCATGTTGCACTGATCTTGAGGACCTGTTTCATGCTTTCTTTGCTAACTGACCACCCCTTGGAATGATATTTTCTTCTCTATTCTCCCCCTGAAACGATGCTTTCCCTTCATATCAGAGAGTAGCATCTACAGATACTACCCCTAGTCTATCTCTCAAATACTCAAATGGTTCTCTTGCAAGAGGTTTGGTAAATATATCTCATGTTTATTCTTTTTTTGGCACATACTCCAGCTTTACTACCTTCTGAGTTACTTGTTCTCAAAGAAAATGATACTTGATTGGGATATGTTTATTTTTTGAATGAAGCATAGGATTTTTTGATATGCTTATAGCACTTGTATTATCATATTTGATAGAGATAGGTTCATCAATGCTTACCTTCATGTCTTGGAGGGTTTTCTTCATCCACATGACTTGTGTACAGCATGTTGCTGCTGCTATGTATTTTTCTTCTGCTGTAGATAGAGAAATATATGTTTGTTTCTTGCTTAGCCATGCCACCAGACTTTCTCCTAGATAGAATTCACCTCCACTTGTTCTTTTCCTGTCATCCACACAGCTGGCCCAATCTACATCTGTGTATTCTATCAGAGTGAAGCTTTTTCCTTTTGGATACCAAAGTCCATATTGTGCAGTTCCTTGTAGATATCTAAATATTCTTTTGACTGCTAGAAGGTGATTTTGTTTAGGTGTTGCTTGATATTTAGCCACAAGTCCTAGCGCTAGCATGATGTCTGGTCTTGATGCTGTCAGGTACAACAGACTTCCTATCATGGATCTGTAGAGTCTTTGATCTATATCATCAAATCCATTATCAGCACATAGCTTGCATCCCGTGATCATGGGAGTTGACACAGGTTTGCAGTCTTCCATTTTGAACTTTTTAAACATTTCTTTTAAGTATTTTTCCTGTGATATGAATGTACCCGTGTTCTTTTGCTGAATTTGAAGTCCTAAATAGAAATTGAGCTCTCCAATGATAGACATATCAAACTCTGATTTCATCTCCTCAGCAAACCCTTTTGCTAGCTCATCTCTATTGCTTCCAAAAATAATGTCATCAACATATACTACAACAATCTGGAGTTCATTTTCATGGGCTTTTATGTATAGATTGTTGTCGACTCCTCCTCTCTTAAAGCCTTGTTTTTGCAAGTATTTATCCAGCCTTGAGTACCAAGCACGAGGAGCTTGTTTTAGTCCATATATAGCCTTCTTTAGTCTACATACATAGTCTTCTTTGTCTGTTAATGAGAAGCCTTCTGGTTGTTCCATATAGACTTCTTCTTCTAGATCTCCATTCAAAAATGCAAATTTCACATCCATTTGATATACCTGGAAGTCTTGGTAGCATGCAAAGGCCAGGAACATTCTGGTAGCTTCCATTCTGGATACAGGGGAAAATGTTTCCTTGTAATCAAGTCCTTCGATTTGTGAATATCCTTTGCAAACAAGTCTGGCTTTGTTCCTGATTACCTGTCCTTGCTCATTCATTCTATTTTTGAATACCCATTTTGAGCCTATGAAATTTTTATCAGTGGGTCTAGGGACTAATTCCCAGGACCTATTTTTCTTCTCAATTTGGTCCAATTATTCATTCATAGCATTCCCCCAATACTTGTCCTTGCTGGCTTCTTCAAACTTCTTTGGCTCTATTTGTGATAGCATGGCTATGTATACCTCTTTTGTCTTTTCAATTAGCTGCCTTCTTATCTGGACCCCTACTCTCTTGTCTCCAGTGATATGATCTTTAGGATGGCTCTTCTGAGTGTATCTTGAGGGTGCTTTCGAGCTCAGTTCAGCATCTTTTGCTGTCTTGTTGGTTTCATCATCATCTTGGTTTTCTTCTTCATGGCTATCTCAAGGACTGCTGCAGTCTGTACCTCTCGTATTGTTTGGAAGTTCTTCATCAAATCTCACGTCAATGCTTTCTACTATTTTTCGAAGAGTATTTTTGTAGCACCTGTACCCTTTACTTTTGGATGTGTATCCTAGAAATATCCCTTCATCTGCTCTTGCGTCAAATTTGCCAAGATTTTCATCATTATTCTTTATGTAACACTTGCTTCCAAAGATTCTAAAGTTCTTGATTGAAGCTGGTTTACCATGCCATAGTTCATAGGGAGTCTTGTCACTGCTTGGCCTTAAATGAGCTTTGTTAAGGATATGCACGGTTGTGTGTACTGCTTCTGCCCAGAAGGTTTGAGGAATATTACTCTCTTGCATCATGGCTCTGGAAATTTTTTGTACAAACCTATTTTCTCTCTCTGCTACTCCATTCTGCTGAGGTGTCCCTGCAATAGTAAAGTGTTGCTTTATCCCATGTTCATTGCATAGGTCTGCAAAGTCATAATCTATGAACTCACCTCCTCTATCTGATCTGATGCATTTTAGCTTGCATCCTGTTTGATTTTTAGCTAAATCTTTAAATATTTTGAATTTCTCCAGTTATTCTGATTTATTCTTAAGAAATGCAACCCATGTCATTTTGGAGAAATCCTCTATTATCAGCATGAAGTAGGATTCTAAACTTGGTGTTTTAGTTCTTGCAGGTCCACACAGGTCCATGTGCACAAGCTGGAGTGGTCTTCTTGTTGATAAATCAGCTTTGGCCTTGAATGATGTGCGACTCTGTTTGCCCAATTGACAAGATTTTCATATGGTATTGGAAGGCCTTTTTATTTCTGGCATGTCTCTGAAAGCTTTCGTCTTGCTCAGTCTGATGATATGATCGAAGCTGAGATGTCCCAACCTCTTGTGCCATAACCATGACTCCTCAAGTTTGCTAAGATGGAACGCTTCATCTTCCTCTTTCACTATGTAAACATTACTCTCTATTCGAACACCTTTGAGTAGCATATTTCCTGTGGTGCTTGATCTGACTTCATAGTCTTGTGCTCTGAAAAGAACTTCGCAGCCTTTATCACACATTTGACTGACACTCAGCAAATTTTCTTTCATCCCATCTACAAATAGTACATCTTGGGCTTTACCTCTGACATTATCTAAGCTAACTAAGCCCTTTCCCTTGATTTTTCCTGATTTATCATTGCCAAAAGTAACATTACCAGTTTTCTTTTCATCAAAAGTTATAAATTTGCTTCTATCTCTAGTCATATGTTTTGAGCAGCCATTGTCTAGATACCATTGGCTTTTCAAGTCTTGACCAGTTAAAGCCAGGTCACATTTATTCACCTTCTTTTTCCACTGGAAGCATCCTTTTGTTTGGTATCTTTTGTGGGATGATGAACTACATCTTCTGAGAGGAAATTTGGAAGGCATATGTCCAATTTTATTGCATACACAACATTTAATTATGATTTTTGCAGAATTGTGAGTATGAGTAAAATTTCCTTGATTCATAAACCTCCTTGAGGTGTTGTACATCAATATTTGTCCATATTTTCTACACTCAATGATTTTATGGCCAAATTCCTTACAATAAAAATAGTAACCATAGAAACAATTTGCATACCTGATGTGAGGTTGTCTTCTCCATTTGTTTTCTTAAGGCAGTCTCTTCACTTTTTGCATCTTTTGCTGGTTTGAATTACTCCTCCTTGTATGGAAGTATGCAGCAATGTGTCCCAGCTTGTGGCAGAAATAACAGGTAGCATTTTTCATAGGAGGGAAGAATCTCCTTTGATGGCTTCCAAATTTCACATACTCAGGGGTATATGATCTTTTTTTTGTTGTCTTAGCATTTATTGCATTCTTTGTTACTAGAGGTTTCTTCTAATCTCTGTCTCCCTCATTACATGTTTCTTCTTTTGTAGGAATTATTTGATCTGCTTCATCAACGTTCTCTGCTTTTACAAAAATAATATTTATGTTTTCCTTTTCTTTTCTTTTACTTGATTCTCCTTCATAGCCTAGTCCAGTTTTTATAAGAGGAGATCTTTGAGCATCTAGAATTTTGTTCAAATTACCAGATCTTGTTGTTTGAGAAGAATTTGTAGACACTTTCCTTTGAGAATTTTCTAATTTCTTCCTCAGACATACTACTTATTCTTCCAGCTTCTCTTGTTCCCGAGTTTTATCCTTGATTTGCTGAAGTAACATGTCTTCTATCTTCTTGGCTTCTTCAAGCTCTACCTTCACCTGCATGAGGACTTCTGAATTTTTCTCTTCTCTTACATACTTGAGGAGAATGTCCTTTTGTTTTCTGCACTTCAGTTTGAGTCTGTCAATATCTTCCAGGGCACTTCTTAGCTCCCCATCAAGGTCAACTTCACCTTATTCTTCATCTTCTAGCAGGAGTCCTTCAAGTTCTTCTATGGACATCAGTAAAAATTCAGAGTTTCCTTCTTCACTTGAGGGTTCATCTGAGTCTTCAGATGCACTGCTATCTTGTTGAGCATAGAAGGATTTTCTACTAAATTTCTTTCCTTTCTGCCAGTTCTTTGATGTATTTTTCCCTAATTCTTGAGTCTAATTCCTTACTTTCTTGTGAGGACACTTAGCAGCATAGTGTCCAACTCTTCCACAGTTAAATCATTTGAAAGGAAGTTTACCTTTGTATTTACTTGAGCCTCTATCCAGTTTCTTCACAAATTTAACCTCTTCTTCATTAGAGGAAGAACCTATATCTTCCTTTTCTTCTTTCTTCTTTTCTGTTTTAAAAGCTGCCTCCCTCGTACTTGTCTTCTTCTGTGGGAGTCTCATCTCATAGGCTGTTAGATTTCCAAGTAACTGGTTCATAGTCAAGGTTTCCCAATCAACTGTTTCTTCTATTGCAGACACCTTGGGGTTAAAAATGGGTGGAAGAGATCTTAGAATCTTTTGTACAATTACACTTTTTGGTATGGTTTCTCCAAGAGCTTTCATATTGTTAACAATTTCTGCAACTCTTAAGAAGAAGCTGCCAACATCTTCATCATCATTCATTTTTAAATTTTCAAACTGAGCTCTATATACTTGAAGTTTGGTAGTCTTTAAATTTTTATTTCCCTCATGGATGTTCTCAAGAGTATCCCACATATCTTTGGTAGTCTTACTGTGCATTATTTTGATAAATTTAGCCTCACAAAGTCCACTTAGGATTGCATTCATGGCCTTTGCATTTGCTACAAATTATTTTTTAGCTTCTCTCTCTGGGTCAGTTGCCTTTGGGGCATATCCAAATTCTACAGCAACCCAAACCTCTATTCCTAAAGACATTATGTATGCTCTCATTCTAATTTTCCAGAAGGCATAATTAGCACCAATGAAGAAAGGGGCTTTATTGGTTGAGCTTCCTTCTTGACTAGCCATCCTGGGAGCCTAGGATCTCCTTTCAGTGGTTAAACTGTTACAAAAGGAACCTGGCTCTGATACCAATTGTTGAATCCTTATTTGAGCTGAGAGGAGTGGGGTGAATCAATTTAACACATAAATAAGCTTTTATAATTTTTCATCAACTTATTTACAGCTTAATTTTATAACCAACCTTAATATGTGAATAGTCTTAATATGTTACAACAAGTATTAAATTAATGTGACATCAAACTTATTATGAGAGCAGAAAACATTAAGAAGATATGGTAAATCATATCAGCACATAGGTAACACACATAGAGACAGCAGATATAAGTGGAAACCCATAAAGGGATAAAACCACATCTTATTATTGTTGTAATGCAAAGGCAAGCTCCAACTCTCTCTCACCACTGTTTTTCTGCAGGCACCAACCTACAGGGGGCTCCAACCTCAATCAGCTACAACTGAAAACTATTGTTATAGCATCATTTTTCACCCTCTGGTGATTCATGATTGTCTTTATGCCTTTGGGCACCCATTCCCATAGACTTGAACAAAATTCACTAAAAAACAGTGTTAAAATTCCCATACGCGGGTATGCCCAGACTTTTTCGCGTGTATACGCGAGTCCACATGTACTTTTCCACGTATGCCATTAAAACCATTAAAAATATATATATAAATTCCCTATTTTCGGGCTGGGTTGATGGTTACTCTAGTATTTCAACCACCCCAGCACGTGGCCAACTGTTTCCAATTGATTGAAACTACTTTAAGGGAGTATAAAAGCCCCTCATGTGCATGGCCTAAGGGAGAGAGAAATTTTATAGACATTATAATCTTTTGGAATCCCAATTCAAGTCTAAATTCCTGTGCCTCCTGCACTTTCCCAGATTTATACAGGAAACCCTTGATTCCTGGAGATGTTCATCCGTTTATATGCCATCTCGAGTGCACAAGTCTTGAAAGTATCTTAGCGAGGCAAGGGCGGGACGGATCCAGACGACGGTCTGCTCGAAGATCGTGGAAGGATTCAGGTGATCTCTCCACTCTTTATTTCTGTACATGCTGTTCGTAATAATGAAGAACCATCTTGTTCCTGAACTTACGTGTTAACATCTATTTGCATATGTGAAAAGATTGATTATTAATCATTTATTATGGTTTATATAATATTTCACATGGATTACACTAACTTTTAGGAGAATTATATGTTGTACAACTAGGTTTCCGTGCACGTTCTTTATTTTTTTCCAGGTTAAGGAGGAAGAAGGGTTGCTGGGGGTTTGGACCCCGCGGGATCTACATCAAACGTAGGACTACGGGTGAGTTCTAATATCATTGTTATCTAGTTTTTTGCATTCAAGTATGGTTGTGTGTGAGTCCTTCTGAATATCATGCCATGATCTGTGGAGGTTTTGACCCAACAAACCTCTAGGGTGATTTTCCCTGAAATAACTATCAAGCTTCAACTTGATAGGGAAGCTCCAACTTCCTCAATTTATCAAAAGAAATGTTTGTTGATTTACCTCAGATATCAACTCCGTTCTGTAGCATCTCTTTCTTCTCCTCTCTTCCTTATCTTCTCTGCCTCAGTTTTCCATACTCTGCATTCTCTATATTCACTCTCTCTAACCTTTCTATGCATATCAAGATGATATTATTTATAGATATTTTCTTATGACTGTTTGTATTCCTCAGGGAATTCAAAATGAATAGCCATACCTCTTAGTCTTCTGCCTTCTCATTTCTTTTCCATCTCACTCAGAAAAATATAATTGTATGTACTAATTTTAACATTAAAGTGGGATATTTGTTCTCCTCTGGAGACTTGCCAATGCATCACAAAAAATATAAATCAATTAAACCATTTACATTTAATTACAATGAGAGCTCCAGCTCACTCATTCAGCCTCTTGGTTCACTGCGCTTTGTCTTTTTTGCGATTATTTTTGTCCCTTTTTATTCTCTGTATGCCTTTCTGTTTATTGTTGTTGCATAACTTCTGTATGTTTGTAACTGCACCTTTTATATAATGCAAATCAATTCTCAGCATAATAATAATAAGGCATTTTTAATATATGCCCTACTGTGTTATATAACTTGAGTAACTTCCGGTGATATAATGAAAAAGAAAGATCATTTTAATACATAAAATGCCCTTACGGGCCCACTCGCCAAACTTGCTCAATTCTCCAATACAATGTATCACTTCTCAACTACTTCCGATTGTGATTAATCGCAATCACGACTTTCGTTTATACGTATCGATGCTCTGCTCCTTCTCCGATGCGATCAATTACTGTTCATTTTGAATGCCGATGCGATGTATCACCTTTAAAATATTTCTGATTGTGATTAATTGCAATCGTGACTTCCATTGAGATGTTCCGATGCTCTACTCCTTCTCCGATGCAATCAACTACTGTTCACGTTGAAATGTTGATCCGATGAATCGCTCCAATGCGATATAACACCGTTTACTTAGATACCGGAACTCAAACATATATGAATCGTCGTTTAAACCATATCAGGTCTGGAACTCAATCGCAATCGCAACTTTTTGTTAACATGTTCCTCTGCCAAATTTTCTCCGATGCGATTGGTGAGGGTCCCACAATATAAGACTTTGTTTGTATTAACTTGAACAATAGAGCGCTACATATAAATGTATATGTTTTGGACCTTTTTATATAAAGCATAACATATGTACCGTGTTGCATATATATAAGCTTCCTCTTCCGCTTTAATGTATCCTCCAGCTTTGGTAATGATTCTCGGAATTTTATGTAGGGGTGGTCCCACACTATATGTATAATATCATTTGTCAACATAGTATTAAGTCTTTCACTTAGACTTAACCCCAGCACTAATGTATACATATATTCATATGGTGGTTCACGATTCCCACGCTCTATTGTTCACCCTCGTTAATTAAGCATATCCACATTACATAAGATGCTATAGGTCCACACGCTTTGTATCACTTCATTCGAATCATCAATCAGCTTATAACTAAACCCAACGCGACATTTTAATACAAAGCCATTCCATGGAGCCCATATGTGTTTGATAGACTCTGCACTATTGGTACGTTCCAACTGACAACACCCTTTGAACATAAATATATATAAGCCTAAGTCAATATTTAACCATGGCTTTGACCCTCAGCATATCATTATGTATTAACTTGCAACAAATTAATAATCCACACATAACCCATTTCTATATGTTCACTCAAATTTAATATATATCCAATATTGTAATGAATATCAAATCCAATACATATTTTAACATATACATGTTCCTGGGGCCCACCTCCATTAACACACCTCTTGCATCCAATGGCTGACAGTTTATCGCATCGACTCCGATGATCCAACAGAGAACGATGCGCAATATTGCGCAACTTAAATGCTCGTTTCATAAGTCTCCAAACTCACGCGAAAAAAGCTGTTTTACAAAACTACGTGAGGACACGTGTCCTTCAATGACATATATCACGTTCATTTTGGTAGTACAGCTTACCACTTCAATTCTCGCGCGAACCCACTGGTTTTGTGCCCCTCCGGTTTCACTGTTTATGTTCGGGGTTCCGCTTATAGTCAAGGTTCCGTTCCATAAAGAATGTCGTGTCTTCGTTATATATATACATATATATATTCATATAGGCTCTGTTCAACCTATAATATGTAAAAACCCTTCTTGATGTCGTTATATACCTTTCTTCAGCACTTTGAATATATTAACCATGTTTCAATGTTATGTTAATACAACGCTACCATAAGGTTTATTCCTCTTATACACAGAGCCTTGGTTCCTTCCTTTCTGCACGATTTCGCATCTCCTACAATAATTTCACTGTTGGTTTGTTAATGGCTTTGCCTCTACCTCTGCTGCTCAACTATTTCATCTCTGCCTTTGTACAAATCCTGTCACTGTATTTCTGCTGCTCTACCAAATTTGCACTCCTGTCACTTTATTTTCTTAGCCTTTGATGCTCGACTATTTCATTTCAACAGTCTTCTTCCGCCTGTCTCCTTTGCGCTGCTTGCTTCTCTTTTTGTTGCCCTATCTCTGTAAATATAATCTCCCTCTTTTCTTCTCTTCTATCTTCTCCTTTTCTTCTGCTGTTGTCCTTTTTCTCTCTCTGCCTCTGCTTCCTCCTTTGCCATCAATGACAACATTTCCAACAATCTCCATTGTCGGTTTCTTTCGTAATCTGATGGTACATGATCAATCACCCTCCGCCTTTATGGTCCCACCACCAAAGCGCCAGATATCCTTCATTTTACCCATTTTTCTTTGTATTCGCCTGAAATTAAACCTTAATGTCATAACACTAAAACTTATTTCTTCCATCTAACCTTCTGAAACAGACTTCCTCGGTGAATCCTGACCGTTGATTTCCAATGTCTAATCTAATCAGACGGTCTACAACCCTCTTCACACCAAACCTCCATCGGATCATTCTTCCACCGTTCTGCAACGATTTTTGCCCGTTGTTCCGCTACATACATCATTCCCATCACTGCGCCTCCATCTTCCACAAGCCTCCACAACACCCATCCTCCCCCCCCCCCGCATGGATTTCTTAACAGGTTTATCGTGTTTTTGCAAGGATTATAGAGAAATGAATTCACTCTGTCTCCACAGTCACAGCCACTGTGACTCAGAGCGCATAAAGACCGTCACAAAAGCGAAAAAGAGTATCAGCAAAAATATTAAAGGGATTTAAGCCTATTATTAAAGACTCAATGCTTTAATCCCATGTTCAAAGGGTAAAGACGCAGTTAAAATACCATAAAGATGGTCAAGAGGCCTAATGAAACCTTAAGCACAAGAAACAAGTTATATCAGTGCTTTTAGCATCAACAGAACGTATTCTCTCCAAAAAGGACTATCTACCTGATTTCCTCCATCTTCCATCGAACCCCAGAATAGTTATTGCATTGACAGAAGCTTCTAAAGAACTGTTAGGACTGCAGTTATTGAAGTATGGAGACCTGTAGACTTTCTATCCATGTTACTTATTTCAGAAGGCAATACAGAGTGTCTTATAGTCAGAGAGGACTTCAAAGAACACATCTGAGGTTAATGTCAACCTAACAAAACTTCTGAACAGCTTAAAGAGTACCAACATGTCAATACAGACCCATTAAGTAGAGTGGGCATGAACACTTCCTCCACTTCGTCTTATTGAATCATTTAAATTTTCATCTACTACTACAATTACTGGTTTCGCTATAAGAACTTCTAAAGAATACATTGTAAAGGTTGTTGTTGGTTGTAGGGATTCATTCGATTGTTAGAATTGTTATTGGGGGAAGTAGCTTATTGGTTTGTAATTTAGTAGGCTAGGAGGAGAAGTTCAGAATGTAAAGATCCATTGAGCTCAGAGTATGTGACTGGTTTTGCACATCAATTGAAAAAGAAAATTTCACAGCATCCTGGTCTATATTTTTGGTGATGTTTCTCTTACTGCAATTGTCTCATTTCATATTTTATAATACTGTCCATAATTCTCTGATAAGAATCAGTAATCTGGCTTAGGATATACTATTGTAAAGTACCCTAATGCTTCCTGCTCTTCTTATCTTTGATATTTTTTGCTAGTTGTATCTTTGAGAACAAATTCGTCATAATTTAACTAGTCAAAGATGTTGGTATTTCCCATGCTTACTGATGTTTGAATTCGGAGTTTGTTTCTTAGATGTTCTTGTTGGGTTTAAGCTGGAAGAATTGGGATACTGGGGATTAGAGTTAGCCCTGTCCACTAGGGTCCTTTTCCAACAGCTAACCTTTCTAAGATCTCTTTGAGCTAGTGTCAAAAGCATTGAAGGTTAAAAGTCCTTCTCTATTCTTAGGCCTTACTCTATGTTTAATCTTAAATGTTTTCTATCATTTTGAAGGTAGTTATGAGGACTGCTGGATTGTCTTCTTTAAGAGTATGCTAAAAGCAGGTCTGGATTTAAATGACATCTAACCTGATCTTAAGCTACCCTTTATGTCTATTGAGAGTTTCCTTTGAATTATGTCAAAAGCGGGCCTAGAGTTAGATGACCTCTGACCTGATCTTAGACTGCTCTTTGGTTTCTTTCTTTCACCCATTTTCAATGATCCATTCCACCATCTATCTAAAAATATCCTTTGGTATAGATAACTTGCCCTATGAAAACCCTTAGATAGTTGTTATGTAAGTAATCCCCTTTCATGACTCCATAGCCCAATGGATTAACCTTTCTCTTGACCTATCTTCCCATGCTGAAACATCCTTCTATTTGATTCCTTCTTTACTTCCATAACCTTCTCAGTTAATGATCTCAAACTAATCCAACCAAACAATCAAAAACCCTTGTGCTTCATACCTAGCCTAATACCTCAAATTGAGCCTTAAAGATATATCATTATTTACCTTGATAGAGAGATCCCTCTCTGGATCCAGGAGGGCTAGATCCTAGGATCCCAAAGTGGTTTGATGTTGTCTTATCTTTTGGTCTTGCCAATCTAGCCAAAACATAGGAACCCCAACATAATGGTGACTCCGCTGGGGAAGAAGACCACTTAGCGTAGATTGGTATTTCATTGCTGATGGTGGAAAACAGCCTATTTCAAACATTCAAATTCATCCACCTGGAGACTCCACACTCTATAACTCCTAAAGGACCAAATTAATCCACTGGTAGAAGACTCTGAACTGGTTGAGAAGATACAATGACCTCTTTTTACAAACATGGATCCAAGGATGGACAGAGAAGCAAAGCTAAATGCTTTGTCGGATAGATTCACAAGAATGGTAAACATGTTTGGTGAAATAATGGTGAAGGTGTATGAGGCTAATATAAATACAAATGTTAATTACCTAGAGCAGCCCATGCTTTTTCTAGAACAAGAACAAACTCAAGATTTAGACAATGAGCAAGACATGTATGATGCTCAAGAATCTATAGAAGATGAAGAGGGGGCTGATCAAGAACTGCCTGATTGCCTACCTATATCTTGTACTATGATGATTAAGAGAATATCATGACCTAATGGAAAAAGCTAATAGGGAATGCCTCTTTGAGGAAATGAGTAACCGCATAGAAGATGCAGAATCTGATGTGGAAGAAGAAACAGCTCATGAGCCTTGTATTCTAACCGAGTATCATCATGATCATGAGGAGTTGTTTGAAGTAGAAAGAGATCAGGAAACATCAGAAAATCCTCAAGGTTTCCTTACTAGCACAAGAGAAGATCTCCCAAAAGACGCTCAAGAAGACATCCTGCCTCCAAATCAGTTAATACAAGAAACAGAGAGTTGCTGCACTTCTGCTCAAAGAAACACAAGAAAATATTCCCCTTTGATAGAATAAGAAATAGATCAGATCATCAATAGACAGTCATCCTCTAAAATCTTTTATAGAGCAAACACCCTTGCTCATTCATCTATTGAGCTTGATTGTGCAGATTTAGAAAACTCCTCTGTAAATCAGAATGAAGAAAGATCTACTGATAATCCAGTATGTTTGATTGGCAGCATTACTTACAATCATGATTTTCCTATTTTTGATCTATCTGATGATGATGTTCTCCAAATAGAAGTAGATCTTGCAGAGCCATCATTAACGGATTTGTGGGAGGAAAATCAGTTCCATCAACCTCAAGAAAGTAACGAGCCAAGTCAGCCTATCTATGATACTGATGGGGAAAGTTATGAAAGTCTAGTAATAGATGAAGATTCATTGGATTTTCATTCTGTTACACCTCATATCATCAGTAATAGTTTTCATGTGATTTGGGATCAGCAGCCTTTCATCTCAAAGGATGAGGAGGAAAATAAGGAATAAATTTTTGAGCAGGTTGAAAAAGAGGAGCATTTTCTTGAAAAAGAGGAAGCAATGGAGCAAACCCCTGCTCAAGAATATGTTAATATTTTCACAGAGCTCAGCCCACCAGATCAGGAGATCTCAAAGCTCCAAGAGGACAAAGCTGCAGTATATGATGAGTCCTCCAGTTTAGAAAGTGATGAAGGTGAGGAGGATTTTCTTTCCCAAGAGAATCTTTTTCTTGATCCAGTGGAAGAAGAAGCCATCCTGGTTGAAAACTACATGTCAAATACTCATAACCAGGTATCATTTCAAGATCCTTATGCTCATTTCCTGCAAACATCTGAAGAAGGATCAAAGGTCATTTTGAGCAGCTTGTTGCAGACAACAAGAAATATTTTAAAATCTGCTGTGAAAAAACAAAGAGAATGGGAGTGGGCCTTCCTATCCAGCATGCTCAAAGGGATGAGCAGAAAAGACTAGTCATGGGATCATCTGATTGACTGGATGTATTGGAAAAGAGTGTTTGTCAGCTAGACATGTAAATATCTCAAGTTAGAATAGGGTAGGTAGGAAATCTCAATAAATCTTAGCCTGTGAATATTTAGCTAGTTGTTTTTAATTTTTGCAAAGTCCAGCAAGCCAGACAGTCTAATCCTAGTTTGGTTGTGTTTCAATTTCTGTTTTAGAATTTAGAGAAAGAAATTTGCTAGAGAGTTTGATCCTAGAAAATATTAGAGTAGGTAGAGAAGTTAAGAGGCCGACTGTTAAATCTAGTCTCATGGAGTAACAAGGGTAGCAGTAGAATAGGTTTATTTTCCTATTTGTAAAAATTGATGATGTAAAAGTTCTGCAAGTCTAAATGCACCTGAAGAAAAAATGTTAGGACAGTAGAATGGGTAGGTAGTTGTTTGGGAGAATGTTTTTGCTGATCTAATGTCTTCATGGTTGTGGTAGCTGATCCAAGAAAAGAAAAAGATGTGTCAATTACCAGGCATCTGGCCTACTCCTAAAGATCATTTTCTGAGATTCTTGACACCTTCAAGAATATTCCATCCCCATGTGGAGCCACTATTAGCCACCTATAAATTTTTGACAAGAAAACATGTGGCTAAATATGTTCTGAGCCTTCAAGAGAAACATTTCCCTTGAAAATATTTCATTCTTGAAGCCTCTATGTGTCTTTTGCCTTTAAAGAGTCTTCACTGTTGTTTCCATTTGAAAAGCCCTGCTGATTGTGTGAAAGATAATGCTTTTAAAGGCCTCCATTTGCCCTTTTATTCCCTCAAAACCCCATTTTTCATCCCTTTTCTCTTCTCAAATTTCCTCTGAAAATCCCTTCATGAGCCCTCTATCTAGTCCTAAAACCCTTTGTAAGCCTTATATTATCATTTATCTGGTTTAACATGGCTTTCTTTCATCTACCGAAACCCTCCTTTGGGCCTAAAGAGCACGGAATTTGGCCTAAAAATACCCTGTTTTACTCTTTATCGAGCGCTAAAAAACCCAAGAACCCTTTAAAAATGCTTATAAAACATTTTCTCCACTCTATTTAAGTTCGAAGCCCCTAAGGGATTATTTCTGTTAACACCTCCCCATATAACCCACGCCTAGGACCAGGCGCTAAGCCCCGTGGCGCTAATCGCAATCGGAGCTTCCCATTGGCCTTTTCCCTTTGTTAATTGAAAATTCTCCGATGCGATGGTTATTTGTTCTGTCAACCTTCGCTGTGATATTAATCGTTGATCTATATAGATCTAATAGCCAGCGCTTAGGTCTCATCGCGCCCATCACACCTTTCATTACCCCACCGATTGTATACAGACCATTGATTCCCCTTCGTAATCCAACGGCCCTCGCACAATCACCAATCGTAAAATCTTAATGTGCCACCCTGTCTCCCCCGATTGGCGATCTCCGATCCAATCGCGACCGTCGATCTCACCTGTGATCCGACGGTCCACACGTAATTGCAAAATAAAACCTCAGAGCTTTGGCCCCCTACCTTTCTCCCATGTGATTAGATCTTCTTCGTCCATTCCTTTAGATCCGACAGCTCTCGTTCTTCCCGCTCGTTCATTTTCCCCTTTGCCTTCCCACTCCCTCTTTTAATCCTGACCGTCCATTCTATAGATCCGACGGCCAAGATCTAATCTACCTTTGACCTCATCCCACCCAATCGCCAGTGCATCTTTCCATATCGCGCTGCCACCTGCACCGTCATATCTTCTGCCCCTCCATCTGACAGCTGAGAACACATATCGCATAAATCCTGCGTCCGGGCTTTAAAATTTTAAAAATACGCGATATAGGCAGTTTTGAGAATCCACGTGGCGATTTCTAACAGGATCGCGTTCCAAAAGTGAAAATTTATTACCACCTCCGACCCCACGCGAAAACCCTTCTGAAATAAACTTCCCCGATGAATCTTGGCCATTGATCGCCAATTTCTAATCTAATCGGACGGTTTGCAACCCTCTTCACACCAAACCTCCATCAGATCATTCTTCCACCATTCTGCAATGATTTTCGCCCATTGTTCAGCTACATACACCATTCCCATCACTGCGCCTCCATCTTCCATAGGCCTCCACAACACCCATCCTCCCCCCCGCATGGATTTCTTAACAATTTTATCATGTTTTTGTAGGGATTACAGAGCGATGAATTCACTCTATCTCCACAGTCACAACCACTGTGACTGAGAGCGTAGAAAGACCATCACAGAAGTGGCAAAGAGTATCAGCGAAAAGATTAAAGGGATTTAAGCTCGTTATTGAAGACTCAACGCTTTAATCATGTGTTCAAAGGGTAAAGACGTAGTTAAAATACCATTAAGATGGTCAAGAGGCCTAATGAAACCTTAAGCACAAGAAAAAATTCATATCAGTGCTTTCAGCATCAGCAAAACATATTCTCTCCAGAAAGGACTATCTACCTGATTTCCTCCATCTTCCATCGAACCCCAGAACAGTTATTGCACTAATAGAAGCTTCTAAAGAACTGTCAGGACTGCAGTTATAGAAGTATGGAGACCTGTAGACTTTCTATCCATGTTACTTATTTCAGAAGGCAATACAGAGTGCCTTACAGTCAGAGAGGACTTCAAAGAACACATTTGAGGTTAATTTCAACCTGACAAAACTTCTGAACAGCCTAAAGAGTACCAACATGTCAATACAGACCCATTAAGCAAAGTGGGCATGAACACTTCCTCTACTCCGTCTTAATGAATCATTTAAATTTACATCTACTACTACAGTTACTGGTTTCCCTATAAAAACTCCTAAAGAATACATTGTAAAGGTTGTTGTTGGTTGTAGGGATTCATTCGACTGTTAGAACTATTATTGGGGGGGAGTAGCTTAGTGGTTTGTAATTTAGTGGGCTGGGAGGAGAAGTTCGGAATATAAAGAGCCATTGAGCTCAGAGTATATGACCGGTTTTTCACATCAATTGAACAAGCAAATTTCACAGGATCTTGGTCTATATTTCTGGTGATGTTTCTCTTACTGCAATTGTCTCATTTAATATTTTATCATACTGTCCATAATTCTCTGATAAGAATCAATAATCTGGCTTAGGATATAGTACTGTAAAGTACCCTAATTCTTCCTTCTCTTCTTATCTTTGATGTTTTCTGCTAGTTGTATATCTAAGAACAAATTCGTCATAATTTAACCAATCAAAGATGTTGGTATTACCCATGCTTACTGATGTTTGAATTCAGAGTTTTTTGCTTAGATGTTCTTGTTAGGTTTAAGCTGGAAGAATTGGGATACTGGGGGTTAGAGTTAGCCCTGTCCACTCGGGTCCTTTTCCAACTGCTAACCTTTCTAAGATCTCTTTGAGCTAGTGTCAAAAGCATTGAAGGTTAAAAGCCCTTCTCTGATATTAGGCCTTACTCTGTGTTTAATCTTAAATGTTTTCTATCATTCCGAAGGTAGTTATGAGGACTGTTGGATTGTCTTCTTTAAGAGTATGCTGAAATCAAGTCTGGATTTAAATGACATCTGACTTGATCTTAAGCTAACGTTTGTGTCTATTGAGAGTTTCCTTTGAAGTATGTCAAAAGCAGGCCTGTTGTTAGATGACTTCTGACCTGATCTTAGACTGTTGTTTGGTTTCTTTCTTTCACCCATTCTCAATGATCCATTCCACCATCTATCTAAAAATATCCTTTGGTATAGATAACTTGCCCTATGAAAACCCTTGGATAGTTGTTATGCAAGTAATCCCCTTTCATGACTCCATAGCCCAACGGATTAACCTTTCTCTTGACCTATCTTCCCATGCTGAAACATCCTTCTATTCAGTTCCTTCTTTACTTCCATAACCTTCTTAGTTAATGATCTCCAACCAATCCAACCAAGCAATCAAAAACCCTTGTGCTTCATACCTAGCCTAATACCTCAAATTGTGTCTTAAAGATATATCATTATTTACCTTGATAGATAGATCCCTCTCTAGATCCAGGAGGGCTAGATCCTAGGACCCCAAAGTGGTTTGATGTTATCTTATCTTTTGTTATTGCCATTCTGCCCAAAACATAGGAACCCCAACAATCTGAACGTTGGAGGTCCTAGTCAATTTAAGAGTCCTGTTTGGTGTACAATCTGTCAAATTGTTCGGTTACGTGACTCAAATTCCTGCCCAACGAATGGAAAGTATCAACCTGACTTGAGTCAATGGTAGAATAGTGAGCAGTCAGCAAAATGTACAAGAATAAGAAGAGAACAGGTAGGGAGATGCATATGACCGCACAGATTGGTGTTTATAGAAATTTCCTTGAATTCGCACTCCAAGAGAATCAAAGTACTAAGCTATATGAAAAATAGTGGGTACATAAATATATTTATATAGAAGTGCATGAAATATTCCTTTCCTCCTTTTTGCATGAGCTACAGGAGTGGTTGTCGCACTTCGTTGAATTCAATACCTGCATAAAAGACGACACAGTCACTGAGTGGACTCCTGAATTGATCCAGCAAGTAGAACCATTAGACAATAAGATCACCAACGTGGTAGATCATTGTATCGATCACCTATTAGGAGGATTTATGACTGAATTTTCCATTGATCAATTTGTGTCATATTATGAAGCAGAAAGAAGGTTTTTCAAAGGCCCTAGAGGTAAGTTTTTTCGCTCACTAAAATTGTTGTTGAAAATGATATTATGTTAACAAGGTTGTTTGTGCAAACATATTGCTTGAATGCATCGAGGAGGCCCGACTAAACGCAGTGGTAAAGTTTACCGCATTGATTTTGAAAATTTTATTTATAGCCCTTTGAAGCCTAGATCTAAGAGTGAAGGTGAACCAGAAACTAGTAGCTCTAGTGATTCTGAAGGAGAAGTTTCATCACACCAGAAACCCTTGAGTTTGTTTCCAACCCCATCCATTCCACTTTTTTTCTCACATCAAAGATCAACCACTCCACTGCGTTGTCCATCTCCACCACCACCTCCCCCAAAAGTAGATATGGTTGCACTAATGAAGTTACCAAATTTTAGAGGCATTGGAAATGAGGATACTGACCACTTCTGGTTTGTGACTGAGGCTGTATGGAAAGCTCAACAAGTTAATAATATTGATATTAGGAATGCACGGCTAGCTACTAATTTCAAAGATCGTGCTTTAGATTGGTACATCAGGTATGCTCAAGAAAACTCTAATGCTACCTTGGAACAAATAAAATATGCCCTAAAAGAGCAGTTTAAGAAGCCTAAGTCATACGTGCAGCTCGTGACATAAATGAAGGAGACTTGTCATGAGGCTAATGAATCTGTATGAGAGGCAATCATAGGTTCAAGCACACCATCAAATATGGTGGATTTTTCATTGATGATATTCAACATAAGGAATGGTTCATTGCTATGTTTCTCCCACACCTGCGCCAACCCTTAGGTCAGCGAAATATTTCCACACAGCCTGAGGTTGTGGAGGTTGCAATGAAATAGGAGGATACCTAAATACATATTGTGCTAGGAACTCAACGTATTCAGAATCAATTGGAAGCCATGCTTCTAAAATTAAAATCCTGCACAAGGACACGGGAAAGGCGATTTGTGCAAAGTTTTGGTGCATAAAATGCAAAGCTTCTGGGCACCATAAAGGTCAGTGTCCTATCTTTAACAATTATTTGAACATTGGAGGTCCTATTCCATTGAAGAGTCCTGTATGGTGTACGATCTATCAAATTTTTCAGTTACGTGACTCAGATTCCTGCCCAAGGATTGGAAAGTAGCAACCTGACTTGAAGCAGTTGTTTTGCAGATTCATTTCGTTATTAGGGCATGATGAGCAGCACTTTCGCACTTATGGTATGATGTTAGATAAATTTGAAATATATAGAATGCAAGTTAAGCCTACATCACCAGCATCCCTTTCTGGGCATGGAGGATTTCAAGGCAAAGGATGAGGCCGAGGAGTTGGATCAGCTAGCCCAGGAAGAGGACAATTTATTTTCTATAATTGTGGATATGTTGGCCATTATGTGTGAGATTATCTGAATCCAGCACGACAATCCTGTAGGTATTGTAGGCAATTTGATCATGTAATAGAAGATTGTCCTGTCTTGATTACTAAAATTCAAGAAAAGAACACACAGACCCTGACACAAATCTTCAAATGGTGAGAGTTGAAACCTGTGAAGAAGATCCTAGTGTGAATGTGGTTACTAGGATTAGTGTAGCCACCAAGGAAGATAAAGGAAAGCAATCAACCACTAATATATGGATCTAGAAAACACCTGAAAACAAAGAAGGATTGAATCTTCAGTGCCTAAAGGAGACCTTTATTTAAGCACAGAAATAATTTGCAGAAGGAACCACATCAAAATCAGGAAGACCTATGGAGGATACAGGAGGAGATAAAGAGATCAAAAAATTTCTATAAGCATGTATAAAGTTACTAAACAACAAGAAGGCGGTAGAAAATTTGCAGGCTTTGGTAGATAATTGCACAAAGAAGGAACAGTCGATGGTAGAACAGTGAGCTGTCAAAAAAATATACAAGAATAAGAAGAGAATGGGTAGGGAGATGCATATGACCACGCAAATTGGTTCTTATGAGATGGACCAGGTTATTTTAGATCTGGGATTAAATGCTAATTTTCTAGCTAAGAAAACATGGCAACGCATGGGAGAGCCAAAGCTGGAGTGGTCTACCATCCAACTGCGCATGGCCAATCAGCATAATATCATTCCTTTAAGGAAGCGGTCGCAAGTTGTGGTCAATATAGAGGGTGTTAAGGTGATGGCCGACTTTGAAGTCATACAAATTTTCGATGATACTTATCCTTACCCCGTGCTGCGAGGGTTGGACTAGGCCATTGACATGGATGGTGTTATAAATATGAAGAAAAGGAGAATGGAATTTGAAAGCAATGGAGTTAGGGTAATCATTCATCTAGATCCTACCGAGGGACAAAGGTATACTAAACCGGTGCACGCTAATGATGAGATTGATCAAATCTATAAGTTGACCTTACACGAGGAAGATTGGATTAATCTAAAAGCAGATGGAAAACTTAAGTGGGAGAAGGATAGCTCTTCTTTTTCAGACTATGACGAAGAATTATAAAACTGGCAGAATCGGTTGCATGAGGTATTTGTACTGCACTGTAATCACGTAACCTGATCTCTGTGATGTATGACATCTGAGGTACATGACTTACTGCACTATGATGGATTAACTTATATAAAGATGTTTATAGGGGAGCTTGAACGAACAGTGTTTGAAGGAAAAATATTCCATGCTTTAGATCTTGGCCTACACGCTACTGCAGCAATATGGTGGGAAAATTATAAGGATAATATTGGCAACTGGGAGGAACGTGCGCACATGATGAGGTTGTGGTTTGAATTTCCAGTCATTAAAATGGAATACAATGTGTACTCTGGAAAAGAGATTCATACAAACATTTGGTGAGATGGAATCAGGTATGGGGCATAAAACCAAGACTTGAATGGGTGCATATGTTTATTCACACATTGGGGAAGGTGACTATTGAATGGTATTTGGAGACATATTTGCGCAGAGACACTAGTGAATGGTCTGTGCTAACAGAGAGTTTTATTCTTAAATTTATCTTTGAGAGTGGATTTGATACGGTTGGCCAAGCTTTGCATAGTATTCAAGAAATCATATTTGATACAAAAAATCCTACAATCTAATGTTCTCCACCAGCCTGGGACGTGCAAATGAAAGATATTGTGAATTACAGGATCTGAAAATGGAAGAAGGTGAAGAGAATCCAAGGAATATTATGATACCTGAATCTGAGGGACAATGCGCAGTGGTTGGGCCCTCGATCACCTCGCTAGATGTGAAAAAGCCCCTAAAGCTCAGGCAGGTGAATATTGGATCTGAAGAAAAACCTAATTTTTCAAATATTGGAGACTACTGGGGTGATGATATAGTAGGCAAGGTTGTTGAGTCGCTAACAGAAAATCAAGATTTGTTCCCCACAAATTTTTCAGAGCTGAAAGGAATCATTGGGGAGCTTGGAGATGTGAAAGTCACATTGAAGCCTAATGCGTGCCTAGTAAAACATCACCCATATAGGTTGAACCCAAGATATAAGGAGAAGGTGAAAGAAGAATTGGACTAAATGGTTGATGTAGACATTATTGAACCCGTAGAAGAGTCTGACTAGTAAGCCCAATGGTTGTGCAAGATAAGAAGACCAAGGGAGAAATCATGATCTGTGTAGATCTGCGCAAACTGAATGATGCTTGTGTGCATGATCCATTCCCAACTCCATTATCTGATGAAATCTTGGATAATGTTGGAGGCCAAGAAGCATATTCCTTCACAGATGGGTTTTTAGGATATCATCAGATCCGGATTGCGCCAGAAGATCAGAGTAAGAAAACCTTTGCTACTAAATGGGGTTCTTTCTAATATACACTAATTTCCTTTGGATTGAAGAATGATCCTTCCATTTTCTCGTGCATATTAGTTGTTGCTTTCAAAGAATTCATCCACAAGTTTTTGGAGGTATATTTTTATGATTGGACTGTATTTTGGTTATTGAAGAAGCATGTGTCAAATCTGCACTTAATGTTGCATACTTGTAGGAAGTATCAGATTTCCTTGAATTTAAAGAAGTGTATATTTTGTGTACCATTTAAGATACTGTTGGGACACATTGTCTGCCAGCAGGGGTTGATGGTAGATCCCTCAAAGATTTTCGTCATAGTTAATTTGGAGATACCTGAGAATGTTAAGCAATTGTGCTAGATATTGGGGCATATAGGATATTATATGAAATTTATTTAAGGATATGCGCTGATAACTAGGCCCATGGAAAATATTCTCAAGAAGGATGCAACATTATGCTGGGATGCAGATTTCCAGAAGAGTTTTGAGCTACTGAAGGAAAATATGGTCACTCTGCCCATCCTGGTCTTCCCAGATTGGTCAAAGGTATTTCATGTACATGTGGATAGCTCCTGCATTGCGCTTGGATATATCTTAGTGCAGCTGGGAGTGGGTGAAATTTATCATCCTATTGCTTATGCAAGCCGAAAACATTCAACCACATAAAATAATTACTCAACCACGGAAAGGGAAGGGCTCGCAATGGTGTACACGGTGCAGAAATTCCGGCACTATCTATGAGGAGGGCACTTTAATATTTTCACTAATCACTCTGCTTTAAAGTACCTATTCAATAAGTCTATTTTGAGGGGGAAGATCTGCAGGTGGCTTTTTTTATTCCAAGAATGTGATTTTGAGATTATGGTCAAACTAGGAAAAATGAATGCTAGGCCAGACCATCTATCGGGCATTGAAACGGGTGAGGAACCTACAAATTTGGAAGATGGATTGTTAGACACGCAGTTGTTTGCGATAAAGGTGGTTGATGAGAATTTCCCTGATATTATTCAGTTTCTGACTACTAGACACGCACCTGACAAATATTTAGTTCAGTAGAAGAAAGAGCTTGTGGTGCGCGCAGTGGACTTCACCATTATTGCTGGACAGTTGTATAAAATGTGTGCAGATGAGGTTTTGCGAAGATATTTCCTTGAGTATGAGAGACATGAAATCCTAAATGAAGCTCATGGAGGGGTTGTTGGTGGTCATTATGTAGGTAAGGTCACTGCATAGAATATTTTGCGAGCCGGGTTACAGTGGCCCACGTTGCAAAATGATGCCTATGCGGATTGTCGCACATGTGATGTATGTCAGTGGACGGGAAAGCCATGGTGTAGATACGAGATGCCCTTTCATCCATAGATAGTGCTATAAGCTTTTGAGAAATGGGCTATAGATTTTGTGGGACCTATTAATCCTCCAAGAAAGAAGAGCATTGTATGCTACATTATCACTGCGACGGATTATGTCACCAGATGGGATGAAGCCAAACCTATGAAGGATTGCATGGATGATACTACTGCGTAGTTTATATTTGATAAAATTGTGACTAATTTTGGTTGTCCTAAGATTATGATCACCGATCAAGGTACGCATTTTGTAAATGACACCATTAAAGCATTGACATAATAATTCAAGATGCGTCATCAGAAGAGATCTCCCTATCACCCTCAGTAAAATGGTGCATTTGAAGCATTCAATAAGATATTGGAAACTATGCAGACCAAGGTATGCAATGCTAACTAAAGTAATTGGGATGAGCAAGTGCCAGTAGTTCTCTGGGCATATAGGGCCACTTACAAGAAGTTGACTGGAAGGACACCTTTCAGGATGGTATATGGGTAAGAAGTTGAAGATGCATTGGCTAGGGCCCTATGTTGTTAAGGAGATCACTGATGGAGGTGTAGTGTGTCTGGCCACCACTACAAGGAAAAGACCCTCTAGCAGTTTTTTTTGAGGAACGCCTTATAAAAACACCCCAGACATCCGTTTCTAGCGGAGGTTCCTAGAGGAGGTTGGCGGGCAGAGTTTTTTGCGGATGTATTTCGTCTAGTGCTCCTATCACCATACAATGCACTAGTGTGTTCAACACGTGAAAGCACCAGTGCAGTTAAAACATTGGCACACCGAACACCGTGCGCTCTGTACACACCCGCCCGATGCGTTGTATTTCTGTAGTGCACCAGTACTTTACATAACTTCCACACCGATGCCTCATAAAAAGTGTGTGAAAACCGAAATCGCCCAGGTCTCCCTTAAACGCAGCGGGTTTCCAATGCACCGGGTCACCCTGAAATCCCCGCATACTGGCACAAGGTTAAATAAATAAAAAATTACGGCCAAAAAATCGTACAAAACATAGGCACACCAGACACCGTGCGTTCCTAACACACTCGCTCGGTACGTCATATTCCTGTAGAGCATTGGTTCCTTACAGCTCTTCAGCACTGCTGCTTCAGAAACCGTGCATGAAAACAGAAACTGCCCGATGTGGAATAAACCAAATGCACTGGGGCGCCCATAAACCCCACGCACCGGCAGAGGGTTAAACAAAAAAAATTATGGCCAAAAAACCGCACAAAACATTGGCACACCAGAAACCATACGCTTCGTACACACCCATCCGGTGCCTTAACTTAAGGAACCGTGACAGCAACAAATTTGAATTCGGCCCCCCTAAGGAGATCTCGTCTCTATATCCTATCCATAATCCCCTTTGATTCTTATCGAATTTTATCCTTTGGCATAATTAAAATATATCTCTGGACATTTAATCCCCCACAATATAACTCAATGACAGTTCTAAGTCTGCCACCTTATGCCTTTTAACTTTAACACTCCTGACTTATTATTAAAATATGACAATCTTGGCAATGAAACACTTTGATATACTTTAGGTTGTGGGCCCACACATATGATTGATGGAAATTCAATTAAATATACATGCCCATACCTTCGTTAACCTCCGTGCTACTTCCAAATGCGATCACCATTCGATGAGCCTTCCTCCAGATCAACGGCGTTCGTCGATATCGCACTGCCTCCTCATTCGAACGTTAATGCGCGATGGGGGTGGTTTTGGAAACCCGCTTTATGCCACATGTCCTCCAACCGATGTGATCGCTCCCAATTCTCAAATATCGCTCCTCCCACAAAGGCGATGAGATCAAATCCGCTTCCAGCCTTTGAATAGTGATTGACCAAAGGTTAAGTTGCGGTTACGCTATCCTTCCTATTCACTTTGGTTCAAAAACTTGGGGTTTAACCTCCGGACAGAATTTCAATCGACAACAAACCAAAACAGCTTCGCTCGTAAGCAAGTTCTGCCTTCAGGAAAATCTCGCAATGATACAACAGAGTGCACACATATGGCTCGACACATCAGTTAAGGGCACAATGCATTCATTTCTTTGTTTCCTATGTTTTTGTGGCCTACTTTGAAAATTCAGAGGGGGATTATACACATGACTACAGACAGAGAGACTTTCAACCATTAACACAGAAACGGAGGTTCAACACAGCAAATTCTTCATCGAATTAGCACCACGATCGAGGCTCGAACACTTCATAATTAAGAAATTGTATGCACAAAGACAGTATGTCTACACTCTACACTGATAATCAACAAACATCGGAATATATTCAACAGAAAGAAATTTCTTAACGCACACAATCTTTACTGTGAAAATCTCCTCCCCCTTCAATGCATTTGGGGGTTACATTTATACATCAACATTTGTCTCTTCGGTTCCTCTGTGAGGACCGTTTTAGTAAATCAAAAGCCTAATTACAATTTATTCAAATAATTGGAACATGAAAGATGGATCGAATCCAAACCTATTCGACTTCTACTGACTCTAATTGTTCTTAAAGTAACAGACAGCTAAGGTATTTACACCTTGTTACAAACTCGAATGATTCTGAACCCTCCCAGCCACAACATGTGGACAAAACTCCTACATTGTTGGCTAGTGTCTAATGCCCCTGCATCAGACTCCCGAGGGAAATTTTCTTTCATGGACTCCTGTCCATGAACTCTTCGACTGATCTGCCTATCTTCTACAACATTCCTTCAGTCATCCAAGTGGCATCTTCCTCTAGTTGGTCCTTCCACTTGATCAAGTACTGAAAGTACTCTTGTCCTCTAGTCTTCTTGAACACTCTTTTACCCAATATATTTTCTGGTTGTAATGGTTGTGCTGGAGGTAGTTGCTTTTCCCACTCAATCTGTTCATTGTCTGCTGGTCCTTCTTCCATACCATCATCTTCATACTTGTACAAATCTACAACATTAAAAATGGGAGATATTCCAATATCAGGAGGCAATTCAATCTCATAAGCATTAGCAGAAAACTTTCTAAGTATCTCTCATGGCCCATTCTTTTTGAACTTCAGTTTATTATACTGTTCCTTTGGGAATCTCTCCTTTCTCAAGTGTGCCAAAACCAGATCTCCTACTTCAAAAAGGACTTCTTTTCTGCTCAAGTCTGCTCTGCCTTTGTATCTGATGATGCTACCTTGTAGTTGTTGTTTCACTTGTTCATGTATGGCTTCGATCTCTGAAGCAAATTCTTCACCAACAACGCTCCTTAGTTCTACCTTTCCTAGATTTCTTAACTCTGATATCCCTCTGGGGTGCATTCCATAAACAATATGGAACGGACTCTACCCTCTGCTTCTGTTTGGTGAGTCATTATATGCATATTCTGCCTGGGGAAAAATATGGTCCCACTGCTTGGGATGCTCTCCTGCAAGGCTTCTCAACAAATTTCCCAGACTCCTATTCACTACCTCAGTTTTTCCATCATTCTAAGGATGATAAGCTGAGCTGAAACTCAATTTGGTACCAATTTTCTTCCACAATTTCCTCCAAAAATGGCCCACAAATCTGGTGTCTCTGTCTGAAACAATACTCTTGGGCAACCCATGCAACCTAACAACTTCTTTGAAAAACAAGTTAGCAACATGGGTGGCATCACTAGTTTTATAGCATGGAATAAAATGTGCCATTTTGGAAAATCTGTCCACTACAAAAAAGACTGCATCATTCCCTCTCTGAGTCTTGGGAAATCCTAGAACAAAATCCATACTCACCATGTCCCAAGGCTTATCTGGAATAGGCAAGGGAGTGTACAATCCTGCATTCTGGCTCCTTTCCTTGGCATATTGACAGATTTTTCAATTTTTCACAAACTTGTCCACTTCTTCTCTCATCTTGGGCCAATAATAGAAGTGACTCAGCTGCTCATAAGTTTTGTCAGTACCAAAGTGTCCAGCAAGTCCACCACTATGCTTCTCCTTGATCAAATTTTCTCTCATGGAACATTTTGGTACACACAGTTGGTTTCTTCTGAATAGTAAGTCCTCCTGCAAGAAATAATCCAGCCACTGGCTTCTATCTGTTAGAACAGGGTTACAACATGCCTCAAATGCTTCCTTAAAATATGAATCTGTTTTATACAGTTCTTTGAGAAAATCAAATCCTACAACTTCAAAATTGGTTTCTTGAACAAGCATGTGCCTCCTACTCAAAGCATCAGCTACTTTATTTGCTTGGCCACTTATATGTTTCAAAACAAAGTTAAAACCTTGGAGATACTCAACCCATTTGGCATGCTTATGATTCAACTTGGGTTTCTGTACGATGTACTGCAAAGCATGATTATCAGAATATAATACAAATTCCTTAGATATCAAGTAATGCCTCCACTTTTTCAATGCTTGAACAACTGCATAGAATTCCTTCTCATAAGAGGAATACTTCCTTCTGGTGTCATTCAGATTTTCACTGAAATAGGCTATAGGCCTATCATCCTGACTCAGTACAGCTCCAATGGCCTCTCCACTAGCATCACACTTCACTTGAAATGGTTTAGTAAAATCAGGCAGAATCAACACAAGCTTTTCAGTTATCTTTTGCTTCAAAAGTTTAAAGCTTATTTCTGCTTCAGCAGTCCATTTAAATGGTTATTTTCTCTTTTTTATCATCTCAATGATGGGTGCATTAATCTTACTAAAGTTCCTTATAAATTTCCTGTAAAAACTGGCAAGTCCATGGAAACTTCTTACCTCAAAAACATTTATGGGTGAAGGCCACTCCACAATTGCATTAACCTTTTCCGGGTCCATCTTCAATCCTCCTATAGAAACAACAAAACCCAAATACACCAGCTCTTCCTTCATGAATGATAATTTCTTTACGTTTATTAGCAGTTTCTCTTGGTGCAGTTTCTTCAAGACATAATTAAGATGCCTTAAATGTTCTTCTTTAGTTTTGCTGAAAACTAATATGTCATCTAGATACACTATCACAAATTTACCACTGAATTCTTTCAATACTTCATTCATAAGTCTCATGAAAGTACTAGGTGCATTTGACAACCCAAAAGGCATTACCATCCATTCATACAGTCCTTCATTCATTTTAAAGGCAGTTTTCCACTCATCACCCTCTCTTATTCTAATATGATGATATCTGCTCTTTAAATATATCTTTGAAAAATATTTAGCACCACTCACATAATCCATTAAATCCTCAACTCTAGGCAAAGGGAATCTATACCTGATTGTTATCTTATTGATGGCTCGGGAATCAGTACACATCCTCCAGCCTCCATCTTTCCTTGGGCTCAATACTGCTGGTACTGCACATGGACTCAAACTTTCTCTGATCAGTCCCTTATCCACCAATTCCTGTACTTGTCTCCTGATTTCCTCATTTTCTATGGGATTAATTCTATAGGCTGCCTTATTTGGCAGATTTGAACCAAGGATAAAATCTATCTGATGGCTCATCTTCCTCACAGGTGGCAGCTCATCAGGTGAATCATCCACAACAATGTCACAATAATTGTCTAACATCTCTTGGATTTCTATTGGAAAATCAGAAAACTTTGTAGAAGTAAGAACTACCTTAGGCTTGCAAACTAAAGAAAAACTTGCCTCTTCTTCTTCAATCTGTTGTAGATATTCCTTCCCGCTCAGAAACAAGGTCTTTGGATCAACCACTCTACTTGATGGCTCTCCTTCTTCCATGGGTATCAATGTATGATGTACCCCATCCTTGAAGAACTTGTAAGTGTTCTCCTTTCCATCATGCACTGTTGCTCTGTCAAACTTCCAAGGTCTACCGAGTAGTATGTGACACACATCCATGGGCATCACATCACACAGGACTTTGTCTATGTAGTTTCCCATTTTCAGCTCTATCTCACACTGTTATTTTACAATCAGCTGGTGCCCCTTATGCAGCTAGGACACCGTGTAGGGAGTTGGATGCTCCCTTTTCTTCAGGTTCAACTTCTCTACCACCTCAGTTGAAACCAGATTGTCTGTGTTGCCACTATCAATGACTAGCTGGTAGCATTTCCCTTGGACTTTGCATATGCTCCTAAACAAATTCTTCCTTTGTGCAGGCTCAGTGACCTCTTTGGCTTGATTCAACAAGACCTTATTAACCACCAAGGACTCTCCCCTCTTTGGTAGAATTTCTTCTTCAATTTCTGCCTCCTCTCCAGCTTGGGCAACAACAGCATTTCTTGGACCAGCACCCACACTCTCTGGGCACTCATAGTGCTTGTGTCCCACTTGCTGACATCTATAGCACCTCAATTCTCTACCTCTGCCTCTACCTCCTCTATAATAACCCCTTATGCCTCGTACATCACCCTCTGTAGATGCATTCTGAGGTGAGCTACTCTTAGCTCCATCTCTGGGTGTAGTAGGCATTCCTCTACCACCCTGACTTCCCTTTCCATGGAAAGTACCTCTCCCTTTGGCAGACTGCTTCCTCAGGAGTTTCTCCTCTGCTTTCAAGGCCATATGATAGGCCTCTTCAACTATCTTAGGAGACAGAAGACCAATCTCATCTTGTATCTCCAGCTCGATACCATTCACATATCTGGCAGTCTTCTCGGGTGTGTCCTGAAACTGCCCAGCTCTTATAGTTACTCTATAGAATTCTTCTGTGTATTCCTTTATTTTCAGAAACCTCTGTCTCAGGTTCTGCATTTTCCTAAACAATGTTAATTGATAATCACTAGGCAAGAATTTACCTTTTAGCTTAGCCATCATTCTGGTCCAGCTTTTGATAGGATGTTTTCCAACTCTCCTTCTTTCTGCTTGCACTCCATCCACCAAAGTGCAGCATGTCCCTTTAGCTTTGTTACTACAAACTTGACCTTCTTATCTTCGCTCATTTCTTCATAATCGAAATACTTGTTCATTTCATTAATCTAGTCCACCATCTCCTCTGGATTCAGTCCTCCTGCAAAACTTGATACTTCAATCTTGGGCTTAACTGCAGACCCCAGAACAGTTCTGAGGAGCCTTATGTCAGGAGGAATTTCAACATTTTCTTCAGCTTCTTCTATTTCAGGTTCACTGATGTCTTCAGGATCTCTGGGCTATCTTCGCTCCATGGCATCCATTATGGCCTCGAACCTCTGTAAGATCCCCAACACTTCTACATTAGCAACGGGTCTGCCTCTCTTTCTGCCAGCACCTCTACCAACTCGGATTGCCATGTTAATTCTCTACAAAAACAACTTAAAAATAGCTCTGATACCACAATTGACAACAACAAATTTGAATTCGGACCCCCTAAGGAGAGCTCGTCTCTATATCCTGTCCATAATCACCTTTGATTCTTATCGAATTTTATCCTTTGGCATAATTAAAAGATATCTCTGGACTTTTAATTCCCCACGATATAACTCAATGACAGTCCTAAGTCTGCCACCTTATGCCTTTTAACTTTAACACTCCTGACTTATTATTAAAATCCAACAATCTTGGCAATGAAACACTTTGATATACTTTAGGCCGCGGGCCCACACATACGATCGACGGAAATTAAATTAAATATACACGCCCATACCTTGGTTAACCTCCGTGCTACTTTCTAATGCGATCACCATTCGATGAGCCTTCCTCAAGATCAATGGCGTTCGTTGATATCATGTTGCCTCCTCAGTCGAACGTTAACGCGCGATGGGGGCATTTTGGAAACCCTCCTTATGCCACGTGTCCTCCAACCGATGTGATCGCTCCCAATTCTCAAATACTGCTCCTCACACAAAGGCGGTGTAATCAAATCTACTTCCAGCCTTTGAAAAATGATTGACCAAAGGTTAAGTCGGGGTTACGCTATCCTTCCTATTCACTCCGGTTCACAAACTTGGGGTTTAACCTCGGGACAGGATTTCAATCGACAAAAAACCAAAACAACTTCACTCATATGTGAGTTCTACCTTCAGGCAAAGCTCGCAATGATACAACAGAGTGCACACATATGGCTCGACACATCAGTTAAGGGCACAATGCATTCATTTCTTGGTTTCCTATGTCATTGTGGCCTACTTCGGAAATTCAGAGGGGGATTATACACACGACTACAGATAGAGAGACTTTCAACCATTAACACAGAAAGGGAGGTTCAACACAGCAGATTATTCATCGAATTAACACCACGCTGGAGGCTGGAACACTTCAAAATTAAGCAATTGTATGCACAGAGACAGTATGTCTACACTCTACACTGATAATCAACAGACATCGGAATATATTCAACAGAGAAAAATTTCTTAACACACATAATATTTACTGTGAAAATCTCCTCCCCCTTCAATCCATCTGGGGGTTACATTTATACATCAAAATTTGTCTCTTCGATTCCTCTGTGAGGACCGTTTTAGTAAATCAAAAGCCTAATTACAATTTATTCAAATAACTGGAACATGACAGATGGATCGAATCCAAACCTATTCGACTTCTACTAACTCTAACTATTCTAAAAGTAATAGACAGCTAAGGTATTGACACCTTGATGTTACAAACTCGAATGATTCTGAACCCTCCCAGCCACAACATGTGGAAAAAACTCCTACATTGCTAGTTAGTGTCTAATGCCCCTGCATCAAACCGCACCAGTGCATGTCAAATTGTCAGCACCAGTGCCTCATAAAAAGCGCGTGAAAAAAGAAACCACTTGGGGCGGCATGACGGAAACGCGCTGGGGAACCTATAAACTCTGCACACTAGAACAAGGTTAAATAAAAAAAATTACGGCCAAAAAACTGCACAAAACATTGGCTCACTGGACACCATGCCCAGTGTGTCATATTACTTTAGAGCACTGGTTCTTTACAAATACGCCACACCGGTGCCTCATAAAAGCGTGTGAAAATAGAAACCACCCGTGGTAGCATAGTGCTAACGCACTGGTACACCAATAAAAACCCCACGCACCGGAACAGGGTTAAATAAAAAAAACAATTACGGCCAAAAAACCACATTTTTCACTTTTTTCAGTGCTATAGAGCTCTCAAGCACTGGTGAAAGTTATCCTTGTTTGAGCCACCCTAACATTCGTGCTCCCATTACACTCATTGCATGCACTGCTACTATGCATCCACCAATATCCAGCTTTAATTTTGTAAAATGGTGGACAAATTTTATTTTGCAAATGCTAAAGCCAATATGCCTCCTCAATGGGTAAATGTACAGGTATTTTTCTTTTTTTTCCATAATTAAGCCTTTTAGCGGATTAGAATTTCAAAAAACCTTAAAATTAACCATTAAAATATATATATATTTGTCGCGTGGTGCGCTCGAGCCGTTCGGCTCGCACCGGTTTGCAGTGCTGCCTGTAAATTTACAGGTCACACCACCACCAGTGCTAACCGGTTCCAGGGCGGTAATAATAGGCGCACTGTGTTATTTTAAATTTTTTTAAAAAGTGGAGTGTAGTCATTTACCAGGCCGCACTGTTGAGAATGTGGTATCGCGGGAATTATCCATCCCAGGGCACGTAATGTTGTCAGTTCACCGCATACCACAATTCGACATTTTCAACAGTTCGACCTGGTAAACTGGTACTAAGGGTATCTGCACCGATTCCAGGGCGATACCAAAGGTGCACCGTGTTATTTTAATTTTTTTTAAAAATACCAGTGTGGTCGGTTACCTGGCTGCACCGTTCACCTAGTTGAATAGTGGTGATGCGATGTGTTGACCGAAATAACTACCCCGAGACGACTATTTTTGTCAGCGCACGACTTACGTTATTTTTCTGTGTCAATGGTGCGGCGTTTTACAATACCGCACCGACGACTATGTAAGGTGGCAAGAGGGTGATGTGTTGACTTAGCTATATGCCCCGGGGCATATAGTGTAGTCAGCACACCACCCTCCTGACACCGCACGTAGTCAACGGTGTGCTAAAAACATTTTATGTAGCACCGCCCCCGATGCGCTGAATATCATTAGGTGCACCATCCCTGGTGTGCTCTGTTGAAAGACACACCTAGACCAGTGCATGACTATGTTTTTGGCACACCAACAGTTGTTTTATTTGTTTTTCAAAAAATATTTATATACGTATATTTCTAAATACATGTGTCATTTAATAAAAAAATTGTGTTTAATATGTCAATCATTCAAAGACGCAAAAGGAGAGAAGAGGGGCAACAACAACAACAACAGACGGAACAATATAACATGGTTCGCATGTGGGAGGCAAGAGAGAGGGAGAGAGATGCATACCCTTGCCCTATTACAGCAAGGACGCAGGGGCTCCTAAGGCAGGTAGGCCTCCTCAAGTTCTATGAGGAGGCTACTTCCCTAAAGTCCCATAGTTTGTTTTTGAGACATCTTATCTCAAGGTGGAATGTCAAGCAACAAGGTTTCTGGGCTGGTATCAACCAGTGGTACATGCCCACTGAGGAGGATATATACTTTATTACATGGCTATCGAGGAGAGGCGTGGATTTTCCCTCGTTCCCCAAGGTTCCAACTGGCTCTGTAGCATGGAGTCAGTTAGTTTACTCCCGGAGATACATTGGAGAAAATTTAGTATCTCCTGAAAATTGTCGAGTTGTTGGAGGGCTGTTAGGTATTGGTGCATTTGGTCGTGAGGAGGTCCAGTGTCTCTCACTTATCATTTCGACCATTTCGCACAACACCAGTGATGGGCAACACATTAGTTGCTCGCTTTTATATTATGTTGATTCTTTAGTATAGCAGCCACGACTTGTCAGGTGGTCTACCATTTTTTTGCGGCAATTCTGTACAGCATTAGATAGATGTCGTGCTCATTCACAAGGGAGGGTCAACTTCCCTTTTGCTTCGAAGATTTTTTATTTATTTTTTGAGAGGTTTCCATATATGAGGCCTAGTTTTCTTTGGTAGCCTCGTAGGTCAATTACTGAGGCACGTATACACATGTGGGGGCAGATGATGCCCAAGAGGGAGGAGACTCTGTTTCCAGCGAGGATATCAGATGATGCAATGGAGTTGCTAGCCAATGTTGATGAGCATCCCTTCATTATGGTCCCCTATCCTTTTGAAGGGTTGGATTGACAAGGGTGTGCCAACATCCTCTTCACAGCTGATGAACCGCCAGATGATAGAGGTAATATTAATGTTTTATTTAAATTTATTCTAACATGTTCTTTAACTTGTTTTTATTAAATTATGTAATGAAATTGTCTAATTATTGTTGTGTACCTATATATATTTTTCATACATTGGCTCTTTTGATGGCGAGGAGATGTCGCCACCACCACATGATCCAAGTGTGGATCCTGATGATGATGAGGGCATGCCAGATGCCAAGGATCATTAGGAGGTCGGTGTTGAGAGACCTTCTCTTGTTGGTGGGTTGGTGCGCAGTCGACTTAGTGATGCTAGATACAGGATGGAGTTGGGTGACCAACTCATTGCATTGATTGTTGAGGCGGGAATCATTTCTGCTCATTACAAAGACATAGAGGCCTATGATAGGCTATTATGGATGTGGAGAGGCATGCCGCGTGACATGTACAGCTTGATGCGGCATGTCGTAGGAGCTACGACAACTTTTACATGACTGACGAGGACTATTGCATGTTACGATCGAGCCGCAGCATGTGATGGACAGTCTACGAGGCGCAGCATACCATCATCTCATGATCGCTCACCTCGCGCCACGCGAGATGAGCATGAGCCTCCACTAGCATCTAGCAGTAGTCATTATGTAGATGAGGCTGGACCATCATCCACGTCCAGTCAGCAGCCTGCAGCACCCATCAGTACTCATGATCATGAGCAGGCAACATTGACTCCTGAGCAGGCCTCCACTAGTACTGATATTGATGTTGTACTACCACCAACTGATCCATGAAATTTATATTACAGTTTTATATTTTTTACATTATTCAATTATATATATATATATATATATATATTATTCAGTTAATTGTGTTTTATTATATGATCATGATCACAATGATGCAGTTAGAAATTTTGAATGTATTTTTTAGTCAAATATGATGTTTGTACGATGGTTATCATGAACGTGATGTTTATTAATTAATTTAATACTAAATGATCATGATATTGTAAAATTGTAAATGTAATGGAATATATGTAAATTTGTGTAGTTGTAATTTTTTAATTTGTAAAATTGTAATTGTAATTGTAATTGTAATTTTTTAATTTGTAAAATTGTAATTGTAATTGTACGTGAAATTGTAAAATTCTAATTCTAATTCTAATTGTAAATTTAATTGTAATTATAATTGTAATTGTATATAAAATATTTGTAAAATTTTAATTGTATAAATGTGAAATGAATTTATTAAAATTTTTAAATTTGTAAATTTGTAAATTTTAAATAATTGTAAAATAATAAATCTAAAATAATATGATTTATTGTAACGTAATAAAGTTTAGAAAATAATGAAAATAAATTCTTATACTTTAGAACTATCATTATTTTATTATGATCTTAGATACAAAAAAAGAAGTAATTTATACAGTACGCCATTTTTTTTTAGATCAACATAATTTCAAATTATCAAGTGAATTACTGATTTTAACATTAACACAATGCAAATTACCAATTAATTCAAAATACATATTATATTAATATTTCGAAAAACCCATCTTAAAAAGTACAAATATTTATGAAATAACACATGTACCATATCACTCTCGGTTCTCATGATCACCCTCATTATCTTCTAGCTCGCATGGCATGATAACACTATTGTTCTCAAAAATATGTTTTGATCTAGGGTCATGTGTCAATACGAACCACCAATTCTTATCCAACACGTCTGGGTAAAAAAACACATGGTTGCAGTGTTTAGGGAAAACATAGGGCTCCTTAGCTTCATCCCACATATTTCTAGAGTTGATACATATCAGCCTACTATCGCGATATTCCTTTACATTATTCCAATCAAAGGTGTCCCACCACTTGCACCTAAAAATAACACATTGGAAAGAAGAAAAATCCACTTCAATGATCTCTTGTATCTTTCCGATGTAACCTAAAGTCCCTCATACTAGGTTTTTATCACGGTGACTAGATCAAATAGATTGATCGAACTCGACTTCCACTCCACATTCTTGTGTGATGTTTCCAGCATCGACATTTTCTATGCGAAAATGGTATCCATATGCCATCATAGATGGGAAAAAATGCACCTATTATAAAAAAGTTAAAAAAATCATAGTGTCATGTGTCTTATAAATAATAATCCAACGGTTAAAATATGAAATGTAGATGTCTTAATATAAGTTTCAAATTTACATATAAATTAAAAAGATTATTACCGAGTTGCTGCACCCAATCCCTATGTTTAGCGCATCCTCCTCAGCACACGGGTAACGACCGGTAGCACCGTATTTCTCTTTGACTTGGTCAACAACCCAACTGTTGGGCCATATTTTTGGCATATTTATTTAAATGATCAGGATAAGGCACACTTCTACCATTCAATCGTTTGAATTCTTTCCTGTCACTGTCCCATTTCATCCTGTTTTGTTCGTACAATGTGACCCACGGTTGTGTCACTTTATAATTGTAAAGAACGAATTTATTAATTGCTTCAATTTATGCATTCGCTGATGAAATCAAACCAACATTATATAGTACTTAGAGATCAAAATATACATTATATCAAATTTCAACATGAATATTAATTACTTTTTGTAAATTTGAAAAATTATAAGTCGTTTACTCTTTAGCAAGCGCTTTTTTCCACTCATTTAGAGCAACTATCCTTATCTTTTGACTTCATCCATTTCATCATCCAAAATCACCGCACCTGGTATGTTGTCGATCTACTTGATTTACTCACTGTCATAATAGAAAGACTCATACGATATGTACCCCTCTGCCATAGACCCCTCGGGTTTTTCCCTTTATTGAACAAAACCTTTCAATTTATTCATGTACCTCTCTAAGAAGAACATCCAACGACAAGAAACAACCCCAACTAATTCAACCTCATCTACCAGGTGGATTAGAAGATGAACCTGTAAGTCCATGAAACTCGTTGACAGTTCCTTCTCAAACATACAAACAATCTCAACTGTCTCTTGATACCACTATGGAATTCTAGCCACATGAATCTCCTTTGACTTGATCCAACGTACAAATGCAGATAATTTAGATATGGCATGTCCTAGGTCTTGAGGGAATTCATGTTTCACACACCCATGCATGAACAAAGGACAATGACACTTTAAAGTTATAAACAGGTGCAATAATATACAAGATTAGTTATGTTTTATGATTCCCACATGGGATAAAATGTATTAATATAACAAATAATAAAATCATTCTTTTGACATTATACGTACTCTTAGAAGATTCAAATGGTCATGCGATTTCAACCCCGACAAATGGTCATCCACGGTGAAGCAGCACCATACTGAAGACCCGTATGAAGTTGGCACCCTCATATCCATTATAACTTCCTTTCCCAAAGATATATCATCTTTTTTCAAAATCCATGGGACATCACCTTCTTTGAAAACCCATGAATTAGAGGGACCAACGCCTTCATCTGATCCTATACTTTCTAATCGTCTTGGCCAATGTTTCTTTTTAGTTTTTGAAGTAATAAGATCTTTCCTAACAACCAATGTGTCACTTTGTTTCGATGATATGTGCCTCCATAAAGAAGATGAAACATTTTTAAATACATGCATGGGATCTAATAAGTGGGAAATCTTAAGATGCTCCCAATATGGGAGGTCATAAAAGATATATTTCCTTTTCATCCCAATGGGAAATTTATCAACATAGGTGTCGAAGAAATCTGGATCATTGAACATAGGCTCCCCATTTGAATCGAACATTTCTATGAACTCATTCTCCTTCTCTCTCTCATATGCTCTAAGCCATTCAGTTGGTGTCATTATTGGAGGCCTTTGGGTTCTCTCTTGTTTACCATTGAAAGTGGATGCTTCTCTTCTGTAATGGTGTTCTTCTGGTAGGAATACCCTAAAGCAATCATACACTGGCTTTCGTAGGTCCTTGGACCATCTAGCTTTCACAGAAGGTCTACAACACTTACATCCAAAATACCCTTTTGTTACAAGACCCGCGAGATTATATGTGTATACATTAATTAATATGCATGGCATGTTAAAGAATATCATGAAGATTGGAACAAATATTACAACGAATTAAATAACTAATATGTGAAATAATATTGTTACATATATAAAAAAATCAATAAATTAAACATGTAATTTACCAGAGAAAACTCCTAAGCCTGGATAATCATGTGCCATGTAAGCACATATGCCACACAACGTAAAACTCATCTCTGCTGTGATGGATCTTGATACATTGTATACATTTATCCCATCCCATAATTCCTTCAATTCATCTACGAGTGGTTGTAAGTAGACATCCATATTCTTCACCTGTCTTCTACCAAGGACTATGAGAGCTAAAATAATATGTTTATTCTTCACAGACAACCATGGGGGGATATTTTTATTGATCACTACTACAGGTCAAATAAAATAGTTGGTGTTCTGGAGGGAATATGGGTTGACGCCATCCATGGCTATGCTAAGTCGTAGACTTTGTACTTCATCCTTGAATTTTTTGGGCCATGTATCCTCTATATTCTTCATGGCTATTGAATCAGTTGGGATTCACATAAATCCCAACTCACTTCTGTGTTAGGCATGCCATCCCTGCAACATAGCTAATTCTTTGCAATGAAAGAGCCTTTGAATCCTTGGGATTATAAGCATGTGCCTCAATATCTTACAAGGAGGACCAGTACGTGATTTACCCTTCTTTTTTTATTTATCATACTAGTCATGGCCACATTTCGGACACATCTCTTTGTCTGCATATTCTCCTCTATATAGAATACAATCATTTGGACATGCATGATATGATATGTACTCAACACCCAACATTTTCAAAAATTTCTTTGCCTCTTCGCAGCTACCGGGCAAGACATTATCACTCAGAAGAACCTTATATTTGAATAACCTGTAGTTGGTGACCATGGAAAATTATATTAATAAATGTACATTAATGTCGATATAATTATTAACGTTCATAAAATTTACCATTTGTAATGTTCATTGCAGTGTACTGATTATATTTCAAATTTATATAAGGGAGTACTTTATGGTAACTTACCTCAAAAGTTCCAAGAAACATGCATTCGACAAGCCAAACTTTGCTTTCAAGTTGTACAGTAACATCATTGTCCCCAACTAGGTAGAATTTGACTGACTGCCAGGTCCAAAGAGAGGGGTGGTGGAAGAAAATTTAAGGCTTTCGAAAAAGGTGTCAGCGATATGAGCATCATCCCCTAGCTGATCATCATTTTGGAACGAATCTAACAACATTGTCTCCATGGCAGTTGTATCCCTTAATTAATCATCCATATCAAACTCTATTTGATTGCCTCCATTTCCATCTTGTGAAGAACTACTATTTCTTTAGTCATTCCTAATTGGTGAATTTGGATGTAGTGGGAATTGAATCGGTGGTTGATTCAACCATTCTTGGTATCGTTCCTCTCCAATTTTTTCTCTTAATTTAGTCTTCTCTCGATTTAACATTGTCGTGGGGTACAACGGAAGATGGTAGGTAGGTCTTTCATCATCACTATAATGTTAATAATTAAAAAAAAATTGAACATGATTAGTACAAAATATATGATATCAATTAGTAACCACGTTGACAATATTGCATGATTATAAATTGGTTTGACGTTGAAATAATTGCATATTAATAAATATATATACCAAACAATTATAATTATAATTATCATCATTGTCTCGGGATTGTGGCTAGAAGATGCAATATTGTTACAATTGGCAGGGTGAAGCGGCTCTCTATTTTCATCTACCAAATGTGCCTTGAACTTCCAACGTTTTGGAGCAGTTTGAATATGTTGTGCATCTGAACTCGATGTTGAATCTGCATGAACCTGCAAATTTGTATATATTATAAATTTAATTAAGTTGTGCATGATTGACTGCATGGATAAAAAACATAAATTCAATTAGATAGTGAAAAAATAAAACAAATATGATGTAAATATTACGTCTCCAGATGGATAGGGAGAACTCCATAATGGACTTTGAGAAATATTATGGAACGAGCTGGATTTTGAAGAATTTTCCATTCCATATAATATATGATATTTTATCCTTTCATTTGAGAAAAAAACAACAAATTTTGGTGCACAAACATAAATGTAATTTCGGTGCGTAATGTATAGATAATTGCACCGGTGAGTTTTTTGTATTGCGCATTTGTGTCATTTTATAACCTAACACACCAGTGCGATTTGATAAGGGACGCACCGGTAAACGAATAACTGCAAATAAAAAAAGTGCAAACCTATTTTATTTAAGTGAAAAAAAGCAGTAAATTGAAAAATGGATGGAAAAATATTTTCGAAAATCTAATTTCATAAAACATTTCATTAAATACTAAACACTTTTCATTATTTCATTATTTTGGCAAAAAATTTCAGCCAGAGATTTGCAGGATACATACCTGGAGCAAACAAAGCACAAGAGCATTGTGGAGAAGGGAAATACGTTCGAACAAAAGTATTCAGACAATCAGAATTCCAAACCTCTGGTGATTCAAACCTTGTACCCTAGAATTTCAAACGATGTGAGTAAAGTTTATTGTTTTTTTGTACTTTTTTCTGCAGTTTTTTTTATGCAGTAAAAGAAAAAATCATAGTCTATTGTTTTTTTTACTTTTTCTATAGTTTTTTTATGAAGTAAAATAATAAAATAAAATTTTATTTTTTTTTTACTTTTTCTATAGTTTTTTTTTACCTTTTTTGCAGTTTTCAGAAACAAAATAAATAAATAAATCCATTTTTAAAAACAAAAACCCTAGATTCTTTTTGTTTCTACCCTTTCTTCTCCCTCTTTCTGTAATTTTAGAATTATGGATTTTCAATGTAGATTTATAGGGTTTGTATAGTCATAAGACATCCAACCCACGAGACGACTTGCATAGTCGGATCCCAATCAAAAATCTAAAAAAGAAACACATTTTTTTTCGTCGGTGTGTCCTGCATAACATAGCGCACCGCGAAAGTGCACTGATAAAAAATAAAAAAACAAAATATGTTTTTATCAGTGCGCCATATGTAACATACGGCACCGGTGCACTATTTCATTATGGCACACCACAATGTGATGTTTTGCAAAAAAAACCATTTTAGAAACGAATCGTACATTATTTTTGTTTCTGCCTTTTCTTCTCCCTCTTTCTGTGATTTTAGAATTAGGGCTTTTCAATTTATATTTATAGGGTTTGTATTGCTAAATATAAGCCTAATACATCCAACCCACAGGACGACCTGCATAGTCAGATCCCAATCCATGTCAACCATTGTGTACATTAATTTTTTTTCCAGTGCACTCTGTGTACTTGAGCGCACCACTGTGGTCTATTATCCCAGTGCACCGCAAAAGTACTATGATAAAAAATTAGAAAAACAAAATATTTTTTCTCAGTGCACCATTTGTAAAATATGTAGCTGATGCACTATTTCATTATGGCGCACCACGAACATTCTGTTTCGAAAAATAAAACTTTCAAAAAATACAAACCTTACATTCTTTTTGTTTCTGCCCTTTCTTCTCCCTCTTTCTATGATTTTAGAATTATGGTTTTTCAATTTTGATTTATAGGGTTTGTATTGCTAAATATATACCTAAGACATCCAACCGACGAGATGAATAGCATAGTCAAACCCCAATCCATGTGGGCCCTTGCATGAATTTTAAAAAAAACTGATTTTTTTTTATCAGTGCGCCTGGCGTAACATAGCACACTGGTGCTATGTATTGTACAAGTGCACCACATAAGTAATGTGATAAAAATTAATAAAAAAAATAAAAAAATTATCGATGCACCATATGTAAAATATGGCACGGATTTATGCTACAAAAACTAACACTCGACTATTTTTATTATTTTATCATGGTTAACCAGTGTGGTGATTGACATGTAATGCACCGGTGCTCCTTGTTTACATAGAGCATCGTACGATCTATTATATTGTTTGTTCAGTGCATTTGGAAGACACCCACACACCGGCATCGGTGCGTACACCATGAAAGGCGCACCGGTTTCTTGAGATTTTTATTTTACTTGAAAAGTTGAAAATTTATTTATAAATATATTAATGAATGATATGTTACAGGTTTGAGATTGATAAAGAAATGACTGACAAGAGATCAAGTAACAAAAATACTGATAACACAAAGAAAAGAAAAGAAAAAAAAGCAAGTTCTTTGTAAATTCTTTACAAAAAATATTTTTTTTGAACTATATGTAAGTTTAACTAATATGTATTGTTTATTGTGCATCATGCAGAGCCACAAAATGATGAAGCTCAATAAGATTATTTATAATCTAGGACCAGAAGAGAATAAAATCTTGATGGAAAATTTGCAGAAGGATGAATCAGGTGAATGAAAAAATACTATCGATCCAATATGAGTTTTTTTTTAGTTTTCATTAATAATATAATTAAAATTATTAGATAACATGTGTGAAACAGTCTATTAATTCACATATGTTTAATGTTCTACATGGACTAACAACTCAGAAAAGGAATGTTGTTCTAAGAAAAGAAAAAACATAGAACATGCAAATGAAAATGAATTGCTCCTTAGCTCATTTGGAGTGGTGTTGGCGGTTAACGAATGGGGGAAATTTTTTTACAAAAGTTTGAGGGATCTAGTGGAACAAATGTATAGACGTTATTTCCACTTATAATACAAAAACCAATTCAATGATTCCAATAACCAAATTTTTTCTAAACTACAGGAAGAGTTTCCAGAGAATTGGTCAATGAGACATGTCAGACTTTTAATAGCAAAAACGTACAACAACAAAAAATAAGGAATGAAAAAGTAATATTTCTTTAGATGTTTGTCTAGAATTATTTATAAATATCACTTTTGTTATACGTACTTTTTATTTATCAATATAAGAATTAAATATTTTATTGTCATGTTACATTTTCAGGAAGATTATGAAAATCTCAAAAGATGAACGAGTTGATATTATAAATATGCCAGTAAGAATGTCCAAAAAGGTGTACAAGGAAATGGTCAAATAAATGGAAAAAATTGCATCGCGGGAGGAGCCATCTCAACAACAACATGCTTCAAATGTAATATGTAATCATTGAATTTTTCGATCATTAGGTACAATAAATAAACAATTTATCATTGAATATTAATTTTCAAGTATTTTATCGCAAAAAAGAAAAGAAAATGGAACCCATTCAGCACATAAAACAGGACAAGGAAGAAAAGGATTGATATCTAAATTTGTGAGTAATTGTTACTTCCTTGTAACAACTTAACTAGATTTCATTTTTGTATTTTTTAAGTTGTTTTATAAAAATCATCGTTGAATGTCTTCAAAAAGGTTCTAACATACAAAGAAGAACCATCAAAGGAATTTATTGAAATTGGGTTAAATATGGGTTGTGAGTATATGTTGGCATATCAAAACTTAATTGTGGAATTTGTAAGCATCTATTGATCTTTTTTTACTTAGCTCCGTCTATAATTAATAGAAAAATAAATCTTTTATATTAAATATATGATTTGTTATGGGGTGTAAAACTTGTAGGAAACAATGTATGGCACTGCGCCAACAGATCAAATCTTGAAAGATGGCATGTTACATGGTTTTGAAAGAATGTGTATAGTTTATGACTCAATTGTTGCATTGGTATGTCATTTCTTTTCGATTTACATTGATGTATATTATTTAATATTGCAATTTTCATTATTCTCACCAATGTATATACACTCATTACGGTTTATTTTTATGTTTGTAAATGGAAGGTGAAGAAGAAGAAAAAAATCAACACCGTGAACAAAACATTCCTGAAAATAACCCCAAGTCATGGAAGTAGCTCTAGCAGTGACAACAGTTCAAGCGAAGAATGATGATCAGTATATTTGGATATCAAAGCAAGGCATTGTATTTTTTTTTAAATGTCTATGAAATCAAATATTTTCTTTAATTTGATGGACATAGTGTCCCAATTGAAAGATAAAGGGATACCACTAATTGTCCCATTTTGTATGACAAAGAATGTCTTATTCATATATATGTGTGTGTGTGTGTGTGTGTGTGTGTGTGTGTGTTTTAATTTATTCTATTGTGTTCTCTATTATCTCTATTGTGTTCTCCATTGTCGTTCTCAAATGCACTAATAAAAATTTAATTCATATGAATATTGTTATAAGATATATATGTGTCAACTTTTGATGAATAATGAATTTTAAAAAACCACAATAATTATGATATGATATAAAAAATTAATCCAAACATCACATTCAAATGCATTAATAAACATTTAATTAATATGAATATTGTTATAAGATGTGTAGACTTTTGATGAATAATGAATTTAAAACAATCACAATAATTGCACTATCACAGGTCGATGTTTCTAAAAATTACAAAATGAAAACCGGTGTGTGTGTTCTTACACTGGTGCGCTTGTATTCTTAAGTGCGCCGGTGGGTTTTAACGACTTACGGGCACTGCACAAATACCAAAACCAGTTGAAAATATCGAGGCATTTGTGTGGTACGGTGCTCTGGTGCGTTTATGTCTATATACGCACCGGTGCCATTTTAAACCCTATGGGCACCACACGAATACTGATACCAATTATAAATCTTGGTGCATTTTTGTGATACTATGCACCAGGGAATTTTTGTGTCTATACGCACCGGTGCATTTGTGTGATACTGCACACCGGGGCGTTTATGTGTGTATACGCACCGGTGCATTTGTACGACATATGGGCACTACACGAATACCAATACCAATTATAAATATCGATGTATTTGTGTGATACTACACACTGGTGCATTTCTATAAGTCTACGCACTGACGCATTGATATGACTTATGGGCACGCTTAAATCCCAAGACCAATTAGAACGACTTGGTGCGTTATATCACAAACACTACGCCCGGTGTTGCTTTATACCTTAATGGCCCGGTGCATTCTCCTTCGACTGCCCTGGGGCTCTGGCAACAGGTACGCACTGGTGCATTAAATCCCGATTAGCGCACCGATGAAAAAAACATCCGTAATTACCTCCGGCGGCCCATTTTTTTTTAGTTTTTTTGAATTTCTGTTAAAAGCTCCGCCAAAACCTTCGTAACCATAAATGAATGTTGTCGCATATGTTTTTTTGAAAATTTTGGCCAATTTTATAACACTAAAAACCTCCTTTATAACCTCCACTAGAGGGTATTTTCCTTGTAGTGCACATTGAGCGGTGAATAGCTTCATGGGTATGTTAATGGGAGCCGATTGAATTCGTACATGGATGACCCTGTGCCTAACAAATGAATATATGGTCAGAGTATCAGCCCTGCACAGATGGGATGGCGAATGCGCAGTAAGGTGTGAAGCGTGTGCGTTAGCTCCGCGAGGAGGTTGACTGGGTCATACAGGTGTCAAAAACTAGTCCGCGAGGAGGTTGATTTGGGACCGTTTTTCCATTTATGGAGACACATTAATGTAGAAGGATCCCTTGAAGATGCGCCACAAGTATAAAAATGACCTATGGGGTCGCAATAGTTCCCTTTTATTTTTGAGTGAATTATTTGCTTTGAGTTCCCTCATTGTCACTGCATACTCTATTTCTATGTCTGGTTTGGATCCGGGGTTCGAGCATGCATTGCGCCGAGCAGGGTTGGGTTACATTATTCCTGGAAGTATGATGGCTACAAGACCTGGAGAGGACCTTACTGCGCCCGAGGTCACTATTGCTACAACCCCTACACCCTCCAAGTCTAAGAAGGGGAAAAATTTTGGTTCTAGAAAATCTCCAAGGGAGAAGAGCCCAAATTCGTGCTCTACTGCAGCGGAGAAGCTGAGAAGTCCTATGGCCAAGGTCCCTGAAATAGTTTTTGAAGGAGAGGAGGATGTTGTCGAGGTGGATCCATTCTCGTGGCTATCGAGCTATATTGTGTCGTGCAAACCCTAAATCTAAATTCCTAAATACATGGGGAAGGTGTGCGCAAGTATCTAGATGCCATTAATCCCTGAAAATGTCCCGATGGAAGGGGACATGTTTGCTAAATTGTCGCAGCTCAGATTCAATAACTGGGATATTGCACATGTCGATAAATTTCCAAAACTTGCACCGGAGTTGTACCTATACCAAGTCACCTATGAAGGAGGCATTCTGTGCCTCGAGTAAAAGAGATGGGTGCTAGGTCTGCACAAGCCAGGCCTGCTAAACTTACTACAGATCCCTCATTTTGGGCACAACCGCATAAATTAAATCTGTGTCTAGAAGTTGCCCGCACTAGTACATAATGATGCATTGTGGTTGGGAGAGCACATCCCTATTGATGCAGCGTTGATCCATAGGATCACAGATCTACTTTCTAAAGGAGTCAACCCCATTGCTGATTTTGGTGGTAAGACACAAGATAAAACCGTCATAGACTAGATCAAAAAAAAGTATTAAGTCTCACAGAAGAGTCAAGGCTTCGTTTTCGATGAAATAAATGACCTAGCAGTTTGATTCGGTATGCTCATCTTAGCCTGCAAGATGATTCGTAAATGCAGACCAAAAGAGGTGCTCGCACACATCATTGTTGTCCCTGGACAGTGCGAGAAGGGATTCATTTATAACTGGTCCAGCTATCCGTGTAAGGAGTTCCTCGAAAATGTGCGCGAAGTACAAGAGGAAGGCAAACAGTTTCATTACACTTGGATTTTATTGTTGATTGTGTTGATTGGGTGGAAGGCCCCTGAGGAATCCTAGTTTTCAGAGATTGAGCCACAGATGTCTGAGGTTGCACACTATGCAACGTTGTGGAACTATTCAGACCTGGTGTGCGCCAAGGAAAATAAATTTTTTTGGGTTCTTTATGATGCCACTCTTTATCAAGATGTACAGTCAAAGTTGCGACTGTCACCCACACTATATGATTAGTATAAGATGGTAGCAAACTTCAAGGCTACATTCCACAACATACACATCCATGCGAAAGGCGTCGTGGAAGGAGTGTGGTACGAGTTACCATACTTAGTGAAGAAGGATGATTTTCTCTGAGTAACGACATAATAGCCACCAACATGGTTGACACCTATCACACCAACGAAGCTGTGCTCTGGCACCTAGCGAGTGAAAGAAATAGAGAAATAAGCACCGCCCACTACTACTGGCGAGACCATTGACCTTGAAAAAGAAACAGAACCAGAAAATAATTGGTCTGCGCCGAAGGACACAAAAAAAGCAGAGACCTCTAAGGGAATGAAGTGCAACTCTCATGCTGCTGGTGGATCAAGACATAAGCGGAAGGGTTCCAAAGAGGCCGAGCAGGAGGTATTGACATTGACAGAAGACGATATGCACAAAATTTCCAACATAGTCATGTCTGCGACCGAGGATCATTGGACTGATATGGAGGTGCAGTACAAGACTGCACTGGAGCTTGTTCAGGTTCGAATCCAAGAGCTAAAGGGGAAAGTGAGCGAAATACAAGCAAGCGTAGCTCAGGCGAGCTAGACCAACGTGTGAGTCACAAGAGCACAGCCATTGGATGTTGCATTACCAACTACCAGGGATTTTCTCCTTGTCCAAATCCCTGTGCCACCCATTTAGGTGGATGTCAGACGGCACGCCCAATTCCGTGGATCAGGTGATATAAATATTAATCTATCTTTGTTACCTACAAGGAAGATGCACTTCATCCACTCAATGATCGTATATGAACTTCAGTTTAGAGAGGTTGTTGTGCACACCAATACAAGGGAATCTTAGAAGCAGACAAAAGAAGCACACCAAAATCAGCAAGTCGCTGAGGCATCATACCATGAAGCCGAAGCCAAACACACTGTGCTAGAGGCAAAAATACATCATATATGTCGTGATTTTCAAGCACTCCTAGCCACAACATCACCAGAGGAAAAATTGGAGGAATTGGTTACCCTGTTGAAAGCATCGTGAGCTGAGGTGCAGACAGTCAGAGCGAAGTATGAGAAACAAATCACAGATCTGCAAACCAAGTTGCAGCCTGAGACTCCCCCAGAGATCTGCGCCCAAAAAGCAGCTAAGGTGAAGCAAGCTAGAGACAATATCGCCGCTATAGTCACCCAGTGTGACAGTCTGTTAGATAAAGGTATGGGTGTATGGAAATTCGTCCATAATGATCCAGTCATTTAGTAGCTGTGGGACAGGCTCCATCAAAAGGAACAACAATTCGAAGAGATCCAAACAATAGTGTCGACCCTGGTTCTTACACAGTGCCTAGCTCATCTGCAAGAGTGTTAAATGATCCAGACAGAGATTGAAGACCTACACTGAAAATAAAATTTCTTGAAGCACGCATGGAACCGTGGGCTGGGGAAGCTCTTCAGATTTCGCAGATGCTGGACAAAACATTGAAGACTATTCATCAGACACAATGCAGCATAGAGATGGCCACTGAAGGGTGCACCACATGGAAGTTGGTTCAACAAGCGCAGGAAGCTACATCACAAAGTTTGGACATGGTGCTCCCTTGAACATCTTCTGTCAGTGCGCTCCAAGCCAAGCTCAAGGAGAAGACACCTCACTGACTCGAGACGAGTCACATGTTTTTGTTGGGGGCCTATTGGAGCAGGGTCCCCTAGGGCACATTTTTTTATGTAATTTTATTTAATTTTTGTATATGAGCACTGCGCTAATGAGTCAAGGGAAGGGGGTTTGGGGTGTGTTAAAATCCATATTTTTTATGTAAATGGGTTTAAGGGAAAATTGTGGGCCTTAAACCATGGTTTGATACCATAGTATCTGTGCGCAAGAAGAATTTACATAGACAGATCAAGTCTAAGGAAAGTAGTTCAGTTTAGTTTTTTGGCACCGGTGTATTCTTTGTTAAACTTGTGTTTTTGAAAAAAAAATGTGCCGCAACAATCTAGACAAACTCTACTTCAATATGGCTATATTTACGAAACCAACAAATGCACATCATAATTAGTAGAATTTTTTAAATTGAACCAAATTGAAAAAATTACAGATTTTGAAGAAGTTTAACATAACACCATGTTTCTCAACATATTAGTTAAAAACTAAAAATATAAAAAATACCCATTAAAGAAGACAAAGAAACGTAATGCACCATAATTTTTTCATATTTTTTTACAGTGTATTTTGAAATATACAAAATTTTGATTTCACTGAATCATAATGACCTTCATAAATTTTTTCCAAACATTTTACTAGAAAATTAGTTAAAATTAGCAAATATCTATGAAACTCCATAAAATTTATATCTACTGCAAGTAGATTCAATTCTGAAAATTATGGTATTGTTTCCAAAAGTAAATTCACTATATTTTACGAAATTTAACCATTCTGAAATTGGAAAAAGGTGAACAGAGCCGAGTTGTTAAACAATTGTAGGTTTTCGGTCAGAAAAAAAAATAAAAAATAAAATAAAAAAAATTAAAAATTAAAATTAAAATAAATAAATAAATAAATTGGTAAAATTTCTTTTTGCCACAAACAAACGTTAAAATTAACAGAAAATTTTTTTTGGCCTAAAACATAAAATGTTCAGCCAAAAAAGAGATCCATATTCTTCGTCGGCCGCGAAATTGAAATGATGTGGCCCTCTGATATAACCGTTTCAGCCGAACGCTATAAATAGTCTCAGTTGAAACATAATTTTTGCACTCGCATTCTTCACGTGCAACCTTTTTGTTTTCAAGTGGTCTGAGTTCGTCAGATATTACATCAGGCTTGACATGTAGCTTTCGAAACTGCGACCCAAGGGCATCTAAGTCGTCAAAATCACCTAGGGATCGCACCCGGTCTAGGCCACACCAGCACTAAGTAAATTGGGCTTAACTTGTCTCCTCCCCCTAGCACAGACGGAACAACCTCCGTGATGTTTGATCCTGGGTCACCCTTCTGACGAGGACCATCCTCAACTGGTTGTGCTAGTGGGACTTGACTTCATGTGCAGATTTTGAATACCAAAGTTCTTTGAATATAATTTTTGGACATAATTTTTTCTTTTACCCAAATTTGAAATTACATATTTTGGGCTAGATTTTGAAAGTAAGTTTGTGCTTATGATACATTCATTTATGAGAATAATTACTTGGAGGAAATTCCTTCATACAAATATATGGGAATCAACATCTATCATAAGCTTAATTGGAATTATAGCATTGAGAAAATGATAAATGGAGGTTGGAAAACTTACTATGGGATTGAAAATAATTATGAGTAGAAAAATCTTTAGATATGGGAAAAATAAACTTCTCTTTGAGACTGATGTCACTCTTGTTATTTTATACATATGTGAGGTATAGAGTTTAAATATATTTAGAGAGTCATGGAAGATTCAGTAGATCCAAAAGTACTTTATAACCTACAATCTCAATATTAAAGGAGATAATCCCAACCCCATCCTTCTTATTGAAGCTAGCCTTTCCCTCATTGAAAGCATGGCTATGATTAGGTAACTTATGCATAAGAAGAACATATGCAACATAGAATCCAAAAGGTTACCTAAAATTGCTTCTAACTCTAACAAAAACGTGTACCTTCAATTATATTCAAGGATGCCCATGCTTGGTTGGCCCATTGGGGAATAGAGAAACTCATCTTCCAAAATGAGGATAATATTAAAATATTATTGCTTTCAAATTTAAGATTATTTGTGGAGAGATAAAGAGTAAGAGGGGAAAAGGAAACTAATATGTTATAACGAGGTGATAAACCACAATCTCAAACACCAAAATTATGTTTATTTCTTGAATGGAGTTTAAAAAATTAACATTATTAAGATAAGAATCTGTTCTCATGAGCTCCATAATGAAACTCAGTGTTAATTCCCCAAACACCTTGGGATGAAAGAGTGTGCCATCTGTGCCATACTAATATAGAGTTGAAGATGAAAAACATTTTTTCTTAAATTGTTAATCTTATACTCACATTTTGTCTAATTTTCAAAATATTTGCCACAATACCAACCTTCTTGATTTTTTAAGTCAAGAAAACTTTAGTGATTTAGAAATCTTCTTTCAATTTTTTTTTAACATATAAATAAAATTTTAAATAATTTTGATTAACGTTTACCTTCTTAAATATGTAGACCATATAGATGTTAGAGAAAGCTAATCATCATTATCATCATTCTCTAAATGAGTAAGTAAAATAACAAATATAAACCATTTTGTAATCAGGTAAAGCTATATTATTATTATTAAAAAGTTAATGTCTAGCATTGTATACAAAGGTTACAACCATTTAATCCTCATTTTTTTTCAAAACAAATCGATGGTGAGAGTGTTGAATCATTTTTTTATGGTGGAAATGGATTCAACACCATAAAAAACCCACGGGGCTTACTCAATGAACCTATGACATATCAGGTGCGTTCCTGGCATACTAAACAAAACCCCTAATTTGACTACATATTTAAAACTAATTCTAAAAATCACATTATTTAACCTCCTACCAATACGAACTAGATACACCTTCCCAATTTAAAAACCCCTACTTTCACTAGATATTGTAGGTATCCATTTTTTCATTAACATTTTTTATACCCATTTATATTATTTTACTAACTTTGAGTCTCATTTTTTATACCTGCCAATATAAAACCCTTTACCCCCAATATATGTTCAATATATTAGGTCATTGTTTCCTCAACATATATCCTCCAATATGAAACCACTTGGTATGGCATTACTCGAGCAGTAAAGCCCCCATACAAAAACCCTAGGATACATAAAATCCTGAAACTTGACAACTATAACTTGGATTTCCAAAACTTTCTACCATATTTTATCAAAATTGTGTGGAAATCTCTATGATTTTAGAGTGGTATCCTTAGACTAACACCTTTATATATTATTATTTCCGAGTAAATAACTTAGCAATTATATAACTTTGCAAACATAGTATATTAATATTTTCCAAGTAAATAACTTAGCAATGATAAACCAATTTTTGCTAAGCTAAAATTTTATTTTAGACAATTAATTTTTTAGCATATGCTCATGTGTAAGTATGTTTGTATGTTTGTGCTCACGTGTCCTCTTCAAATAAAATTTTTAAAAAAATATATTCTCTAAATAGAAAAAAATGCCAGCTATAATAAAAAAAGAAAAAAGAATATGTTATGCATAATATAATGTAAATTAATTAGAAATAAAAAACATAAGTGTGTAAGATGTTTAAACTTTATACCTTTCAAAAATATTTGAACACGTTATTTAAATAGAATATTTTAATATCTCTTAACCAACTTATATGAATATCAACTTCATATATATAGAAAAAAATATTAAAAACTATTTGAAGATCTATGTTAACGAACTTATATGAATATCAACTTTATAAATGGCTATATGTAGAAAAATATACTACAAAACATTTAAATGTTGTATATAATAAATTTTCCAATATAATTTATGGACAAAATATTTTAATATAAATTAATGTTGAGATATACATAAAATATGTATCATTCAATAATACAAGTTAAAAAATGAAAAATTACACTGTTTTTTTCTCACTCTATAATAAGTTTGCACATCAATAAATTTGATCCCTCTCCACTCATATTATCTCTACTTCAAATAATATATGCTAATTTTAAAATTAGGAAATCAAAATTGTCTTACCTCTTTCGTTTTATCGGCTAATTTTTTTCCCTGTTTTAATCAGTCCCGATCCAGCATGGGCACAGGATCGATGGCATCAAGATGTTGGAATTTCTGATTATTTCGAACAACTAAGAGGAAAATAATATTCCTCTGCAAACACAGAAAATAAAAAAAATGTAGACAGAGAGATGGATTACAACACTATTTCATTAAACAAACTATAAGCTGTTACAAAATGAATTCCTTAGAACTCTGGTGTTCTGGATTCTCAAAAAATACTTTTGCTGCTACAGGACACAACTCTTTTCTCCTTGGAATGCGCTGCTACAAAACACAGCTTACTGCTCTCTCTATATTTTCTCTTTGCCTTCACTGATACACACACAATTTTGTAGCCTCACTGCTCTCAGCATAAATTACACACAGTCTTGCTACTCTCTACTCTTCTCAGCATACATTAACCTTTTTTTTTCCGCAACACACACACACACATATATATATGGTTTATTTTTACAAAGGGTCGGGTATTAAAACATTTAAAAATAAAATATAACAAACTATTACAAATATATATTTATTATAAACATTACATGTTTATAATACGTATGTCAAAACATATATATAAAATGAAATATGTCGCTGCAAATAATACAAATAAAACATTATACATTCTGTAGAGTTTAATTATTATGCAAAAGCCCATTTCTTTGCCCCACAGAATTGTTTTGATTGGTCCGGAGGAATGTGTTATCACCTTCTCCGGTGGGTCAACTTCAACCTTTGCTGCCCATATTGGATGTCGTCAGAATGAGGCTGGCTGCAAATTTAATTCAAATCAAATGTGGTTGGTGGAGAATTTATGGCTAGTGGGTGCTGCAGATAAGGATACGTGGTTGCGTGGAGTGCAAATCGGAACTGAAGATTTACTGCCACCATTCTTCAAGAACTTCACATCAGAAATTAACTTCTCATCCTTTTCTACTATGCGGCAGTTGGAATTAATTTCCAGCACTCCCCCTTAATTACAACTGTGATTCTCTTGCATACCCAGGAATTTTATTAAATAATTAAAACTCTTCTACTCCAATGGTTTTTTTAATATATCAGCAAGTTGCTCTTTTGTTCTGTAATGCTTCAGAAAAAATTCTCCATTTCTCACTAACTCTCTGATGTAGTGATACTTGGCATCAATTTGATTCGTGTTGAATCCTTAGTTAAACTGATAGGGGGGGGTGAATCAGTTTAACACATACATAAGCCTTTTAAATTTTTCATCAAACTTATTTACAGCTTAATTTTATAACCAACTTTAATATGAGAACAATCTTAATATGTTGCAGCAAGTATTAAATTAATGTGACACCAAACTTATTATGAGAGCAGCAAACATTAAGCAAATTGGGTAGATCATATCAACACATAGGCAACACACATAGAGACAGAAAATATAAGTGGAAACCCATAAAGGGAGAAAACCACATCTTATTATTGTTGTGATGCAAAGGCAAGCTCCAACTCCCTCTCACCACTGTTTTTCTGCAGGCACCAACTGACAACTATCAAACTTCAACTTGATAGGGAAGCTCCAACTTCCTCAATTTATCAAAAGAAATATTTGTTGATTTACCTCAGATATCAGCTCTGTTATGTAGCATCTCTTTCTGCTCCTCTCTTCCTTATCTTCTCTGCCTCAATTCTTCATACTTTCCACTCTCTAACATTTTTATGCATATCAAGGTGATATTATTTATAGAGATTTCCTTGTGAGCCATACCTCTTAGCCTTCTGCCTTCTCATTTCTTTTTTAGCTCACTCAAAAAAATATAACTGTATGTACTAATTTTAACATTATAATTGGATTTTTGTTCTCTTCCGGAGACTTGCCAATGCATCACAAACAATATAAACCAATTAAAACATTTACATTTAATTACAATGAGAAATCCAGCTCAACTCATTCGGCCTCTTGGATCACTATGTATTTGTCTTTTCTATGACTGTGTCTGTCTTTTTCTTCTCTGTATGCCTTTCTGTTCATTGTTGTTGTGTAACTCCTGCATGTATGTAACTGCACTTTTATATAATACAAATCAATTCTCGACATAATAATAATAAGGTGTTTTTAACATATGCACTGCCGTGTTATATATCTTAAGTAACTTTTGGCGATATAATGATAAAAGATCATTTTAATACATAAAATGCACTTACGGGCCCACTCGCTGAACTTGCTCTACTCTCCTCTGCGATGTATCACCTCTCGAATATTTTCGATTGTGATTAATCACAATCGCAAATTCCATTTATATGTTCCAATGCTCTGCTCCTTCTCCGATGCAATCAATCACTATTCACTTCGATGTGAAGATGTGATGTAACACTGTTCACTTTGATGTGCCGATGCGATTGAATCGCTCTGATGTGATGTAACATTGTTCACTTTGATGTGCCGATGCGATTGAATCGCTCTGATGCGATGTAACACTGTTCACTTTGATGTCGGAATTCAAACATATATGAATCATCGTTTAAAACATATTGGGTTCGGAACTCAATCGCAATCGCAACTTTTGGTTAATATATTCCCTTGCCATATTTTCTCCGATGCGATTCGTGACTCGGGTCCCACCTTATAAGACTTTGTTTGTATTAGGCCCGAACAATAGAGCGCTTCACATATATGTATATATATATATATATACTTTGGCCCCTTTTTTATAAAGCACTACATATATAAATCACTGAATATATATGTATACTTTGTTGCTTATGTATTTATGTATCCTCCAGCTTGGGTTATGATTCTCAGAATTTTATGTAGCAGTCCCACTTGCGTATTAATTATGGTTTATACTCCAATCGTTGGTATATCATAACATAAAATCCGGACTACACAACACAGCTCGATATGTTAACCCTCGGCCATATCATTATAACATATCCACATTATATAAATTACTATAGGTCCACACCCTTTGTATTATTTCATTTGAATCATCAATCAACTTATAACTAAACCCAACGCGACATTTTAATACACAGCCATTCCATGGAACTCACATGTGTTTGATAAACTCTGCACTTTTAGTACGTTCCAACTAACAGCACCCTTTGAACATATATATATATATATATATATATATATATATATATAAGCCTAAGTCAATCTTTGACCATGGCTTTAACCCTCGGCATAACATAATGTATTAACTTGCAACAAATATATAATCCGCACATAACCCATTCTTATATGTGCACTCAACTTTAATATATTTCAAATATTGCAATGGATATCAAACTTGATAGATATTTTAGCACATATACGTTCCCCAGGCCCACCTCCATTAACACGCCTCTTGCATCCAATGGCGAACAGTTTATCACATCGACTCCGATGATCCAACGGATGTCATACCATATCGTGTTTTTATTGATACAAGATTTAACACTTCAAATTTGCGCAAAAAAAGTTGTTTTACAAAACCGCCTGAGGACACATGTCCTTCAATGACACATATCCCGTTCATTTTGGCAATACTGCTTACCACTTCCACCAACGCGTGAACCCACTAGTTTTGTGGCCCTCTGGTTTTACTGTTCATGTTCAGGGTTCCGCTTCAATTCATGGTTCCACTTCAATAAAGAATTTTGCGCCTTCGTTACATACATATAAATATAAGCTCTGTTCAAACTATAATATATATAAACCCTTCATGATTTCGTTATATACCTTTCTTCAGCACTTTAATATATATGAACCCTATTTCATTGCTATTTTAATATATCGCTATCATAAGGTTTAACACGTGACTGTATTAGATTTTTATTGTTTAATTCTTGGTATTACCCCTTATACACAGAGCCTCGATTCCACCTCTTCTTGTCTCTGTTGCTTGATTGTTTCATCTCTGCCTCTGTATTCTCTGTCTCCACCTCTGCTGCTCTACCTCCTCTGGTTCTGCCTCCTTTCTCTGTCTCTGTGTCCTCTGCTTCTCGACCGTTTCATTTCAACAGTCTTCTTCCACCTGTCTCCTTTGCCATCTATGTTGTCTCCTTTGCTCTGCTTTGCTTCTCTTTTTGTTGCCCTGTCTCTGTAAATAAACTCTCCCTCTGTTCTTCTCATGCTCCCTGTAAATGTTACTATACCATTTACCAAAAACTTGTTGTCTTATCCTTTGCTTTTGTTGCTGTCCTTTGTCTGTCTCTACCTCTGCTCACTGTCAATGACAAAAAATTTCCAAAATCTGCCATTGATGTGTCACGCTTCCCCCTCTGCTTGCCTTTAAGTTGCCTGTTTTATTGCTTTCCTCTTCGACCCTTTCTTCTTTGCTCGCTCTTCCTCCCCCTTTGACATCAATGGCAAGGGTTCTCAACTAGGTGATTTTAAATCTCATCCTTGTTGCTCGATCTTGAGGACACATTTCAAAAACACTTGCCTTGTTAACTAATCTCCCCCTAGAATGATATTAGTGTTAGTTAAAGGTTATATATATATTTATAAAGGGTGAATCTCATCATACTTCATGTGACCTCATCTAACATTACGTTTATCTAATATTAAATCCAATCATACTCTAAATACTTTTCCAAAGAGCTCTAAACTTGTTGTTGTTTATTTGTAACTTAGATTTTTAAAAATTCGAAATGAGGAGTTTAAATATCCCTAGCGTGCTTTCTTTCTTCATATAGAACAAGTAAATCTCTGAGATACAAATACACACAAATCTATAAATACTCAAATGGTCCTCCATGAGAGAGTTTGGTAAAATACTATTGCCTTAAATGTTTTGTTATTTTATATTCTTTACACACGCACCTAAGCTAACATTCTCTGAGAAAATGATACTTGATTGGAATATGTTTAGTTTTTGAATGAAGCATAGGATTTTTTGATATGATTATAGAACTTGTATTATCACATTTGATAGAGATAGGTTCATCAATGCTTACATTCATGTCTTGGAGGGTTTGCTTCATCCACATGACTTGTGTGCAGCATGTTGCTGCTATGTATTCTACTTATGTTGTAGATAGAGAAATAGATGTTTGTTTCTTGCTTAGCCATGTCACCAGAATTTCTCCTAGATAGAATGCACCTCCACTTGTGCTTTTCATGTCATCCACACAATTGACCCAGTCTACATATGTGTATGCTGTCAAATTGAAGCTTCTTCCTTTTGGATACCAAAGTCCATACTGTGCAGTTCCTTGTAGATATCTGAATATTATTTTGACTGCTAGAAGGTGATTTTGTTTAGGTGCTTCTTGATATCTAGCCACAAGTCCTATTGCTAGCACGATGTCTGGTCTTGATTCTGTCAGGTATAGCAGACTTCCTATCATGGATCTGTAGAGTCTTTGATCTATATCAGGAGATTCATCATCAGCACATAGCTTGCATCCCGTGATCATGGGAGTTGACACAGGTTTGCAGTCTTCCATTTTGAACTTTTTCAACATCTCTTTTAAGTATTTTTCCTGTGATATGAATGTACCTGTGTTCTTTTGCTGAATTTGAAGTCCTAGGTAGAAACTGAGTTCTCCAATCATAGACATCTCAAACTCTGATTTCATCTCATCAGCAAATCCTTTTTCTAGCTCATCTTTGTTGCTTCCAAACATAATGTCATCAACATATACTACAACAATCAGGAGTTCATTTCCATGGGCTTTTATGTATATATTGATGTCTACTCCTCCTCTCTTAAATCATTTGAAAGGTAGTTTACCTTTGTATTTACCTCAACCTCTATCCAGTTTCTTGACAAATTTAGCCTCTTCTTCATCAGAGCAAGAGCATATATCTTATTTTTCTTCTTTCTTCTTTTCTATTTTAAAAGCTGCCTCCCTCGCACTTGACTTCTTCTATGGGAGTCTCATCTCATAGGCTATTAGATTTCCAAGTAACTAGTTCATAGTCAAGGTTTCCCAATCAGTTGTTTCTTCTATTGCAAACACCTTGGGATTAAAACTAGGTGGAAGAGATCTTAGAATATTTTGTACAATTACACTTTCAAGTATGGTTTCTCCAAGAACTTTCATATTGTTAAAAATTTCTGCAACTCTTAAGAAGAAGCTGCCAACATCTTCATCATCATTCCTTTTTAAATTTTAAAACTAAGCTCTGTATACTTGAAGTTTGGCAGTCTTTACCTTTTTATTTCCCTCATGGATTTTTTCAAGAGTATCCCACATATCTTTGGCAGTCTTGTTGTGCATTATTTTGATAAATTTAGCCTCACAAAGTCCACTTAAGATTGCATTCATGGCAATTCTTTTTTAGCTTCTCTCTTTGGGTCAGTTGCCTTTGGGGCATATCCAAATTCCACAACAACCCAAACCTCTATTCCTAGAGACATTATGTATTCTCTCATTCTAATTTTCCAAAACTCATCAGCTGCTGAATGAAGAAACTTTATTAGTTGAAACTACGCTGTAAGCTAACCATCCTGAGGGCCCTGGATCTGCTGATGGTTAGCGGTACAAAAAGACGATACGTGAAAATTGTTGAATCTTTGGTTAAAATGAGAGGGGGGGGGGGTGAATCAGTTTAACACATCCATCAGATTTGTAAATTTTCATCAAACTTATTTGACCAATTTTTATAACGTAACTTTAATATGGTCTTGTATGTTATGACAAGTATTGATGTTAGAATTATGGAAAACTATTTTTGTATGAGAAGCGACAACATATCAGCGAGATTTAGATGCTTATCAAACTTTGCAGGCAACACACATGACACACCCTGGTGAAACATAAAGGAGAAAACCACATCTTATTATTGTTGTGATGCAAAGGCAAGCTCCAACTCCCTCTATAATTATTTCTGTTGTTTTCAACCTACACAGGGGTTGGCCTAGGTGGAAATCCCAGCCGTGGCTATCAAGCTTCAACTTGATAGGGAAGCTCCAACTTCCTCAATTGATCAAAAGAAATGTTTGCTGATTTACCTCAGATATCAGCTCTGTTCTGTAGCATCTCTTTCTTCTCCTCTCTTCCTTATCTTCTCTTGCCTCCAATTCTTCCTTACTTTCCTCTCCATTTTATTGCATATCAGGGTGATATGACCCATGAATGTTTTCATACTTGTTTGTATTCTCGAGAATTAGAAATGGATACTTTTACCCTCTTAATATATACATTATCATTTTATGTATATAGAAAAAAATATAATAGCATGTACTAATTTCCATAATTTTATTTTGATACGGTGGGATTTTGATCTCACAGAACTTGCTGACACGTAAACTTAATATAAACCAATTAAACATTTGCATTTCATTACAATGAAGACTCAGGCTCAACTCATTCGGCCTCTTGATCCTCTTGGATCTTCTTAAAAAATTTATCTTTTGTGACTTTGTCACATCTTTTTCTTCTGTATGCCTTTGTTCATTGTTGTATTGCGTATCCACATCTTTCATTACTTTTTATATAATATTACAAATCAAATTAAAGCATATTGTGGCTAGGGTTTTTTTAACATATGCACTGCCGTGTTATATATCTTAAGTAACTTTCGGTGATATAATGATAAAATATCATTTTAATACATAAAATTCCCTTACGGGCCCACTCGCCAAACTTTCTCTACTCTCCGATGCGATGCATCACCTCTCGAATATTTTCGATTGCGATTAATCGCAATCGCAACTTCCATTTATATGTTCCGATGCGATCAATCACTATTCACTTCGATGTGCCGATGCGATAGGTACTAAAATGCGATATTATTCTTTTATTCACTTTGATGTGCCGTCAAGTTGTATGTTTCCAGGTACATGATGGAAATTTTCTGCTTTGATGTCTTGAAATGTAAATTTAGATAAACCGATGCGATGTAATACTTTTCACTTTGATGTCGGAATTCAAACATATATGAATCATCGTTTAAAACATATCGGGTCTAGAACTCAATCGCAATCGCAATTTTTGGTTAATATGTTCCGCTACCAACTTTTCTCTGATGCGATTCGTGACTCGGGTCCCACCTTATAAGACTTTGTTTGTATTAGGCCTAAACAATAGAGCGCTTCACATATATGTATATATATATATATATATACTTTGGCCCCTTGTTTATAAAGTGCTACATATATAAAGCACTGAATATATATGTATACTTTGCCGCTTCAGTCTTTATGTATTCTCTAGCTTGGGTTATGATTCTCGGAATTTTATGTAGGGATCCCACTTGCGTATTAACTTTGGTTTATACTCCAATCCTCAGTATATCATAACATAAAATGCGGACTATACAACACAGCCCAATATGTTAACCCTCGATCATCTCATTATAACATATCCACATTATATAAATTACTATAGGTCTGCACCCTTTGTATTATTTCATTTGAATCATCAGTCAACTTATAACTAAACCCAACGCAACATTTTAATACACAACCATTCCATGGATCCCACATGTGTTTGATAAACTCTGCACTTTTAGTACGTTCCAACTGACAGCACCCTTTGAACATATATATATATATATATAAGCCTAATTCAATCTTCGACCATTGCTTTAACCCTCGGCATAACATAATGTATTAACTTGCAACAAATATATAATCCGCACATAACCCATTCTTATATTTGCACTCAACTTTAATATATATCCAATATTGCAATGGATATCAAACACGATACATATTTTAGCACATATACGTTCCCGGGGCCCACCACCATTAACACGCCTCTTGCATCCAACGGTAGACAGTTTATCGCATCGACTCCGATGATCCAACAGATGTCATACCATATCGCGTTTTTTATTGATACAAGGTTTAACACTTCAAATTTATGCGAAAAAAGTTGTTTTACAAAACCGCCTAAGGACATGTGTCCTTCAATGAAACATATCGCGTTCATTTTGGCAATACTGCTTACCACTTCCACCAACACGTGGACCCACTAGTTTTGTGGCCCTCCGGTTTTACTGCTCATGTTCGGGGTTCTGCTTCAATTCATGGTTCCGCTTCAATAAAGAATTTCGCGCCTTCGTTATATACATATACATATAAGCTCTGTAAAAACTATAATATATATAAACCTTTCTTCAGCTCTTTGATATATATGAACCCTATTTCATTACTATTTTAATATAACGCTATCATAAGGTTTAACACCTGCCTGTATTAGATTTTTATTGTTCAATTCTTGGTATTACCCCTTATACACAGAGCCTCAGTTTTGCCTTTGCTTGATCATTTCACTACTTGTTAATGGCTCTGCCTCTGTTTTCTCTGCCTCTACCTCTGCTGCTCGACCATTTCATCTCTACCTCTATATTCTCTGTCTCTACCTCTGCTGCTCTGCCTCCTCTGGTTATGCCTCCTTTCTCTGTCTCTGCGTCCTCTGCTGCTCGATTGTTTCATTTCAATAGTCTTCTTCCACCTGTCTCCTTTTCCATCTATGTTGTCTCCTTTGCTCTGCTTTGCTTCTCTTTTTTCTTCCCTGTCTCTGTAAATAAACTCTACCTCTAGATTCTTCTCATGCTCCCTGTAAATGTTACTATACCATTTACCAAAAACCTATTGTCTTCTCCTTTGCTTCTGCTGTTGTCCTTTGTCTTTCTCTGCCTCTATTTCCTCCTTTGCCATCAATGACAACATTTCCAACAGTCTCCCCATTTGGCATTGATGAAAATACGCTTCCTCTGCTTGCCTTTTAGGACCCTTTCTTCTGTTGCTTTCTCTTCGACCCTTTCTTCTGTTGCTTTCTCTTCCTCCCCCTTTGACATCAATGGCAAGGGGTTCCTCATTTCCCAGTGTGCTTTTAAATCTCATCCATGTTGCTCTGATCTTGAGGGCTTGTTTCATGCTTTCCTTGTTAACTAATCTCCCCCTAGAATGATACTTTTGTTTCTGTTCTCCCCCTAAAACGATGCTTTCTCTTCATATCAGAGAGTAGCATCTATAGATACTACCCCTAGTCTATCTCTCAAATACTCAAATGGTCCTCTAGCAAGAGGTTTGGTAAATATATCTGATGTCTGTTCTTTTGTTGGCACATATTCCAACTTTACTACCTTCTGAGCTACTTGTTCTCTGATAAAATGATACTTGATTGGAATATGTTTAGTTTTTGAATGAAGCACGGGATTTTTTGATATGCTTATAGCACTTGTATTATCACATTTGATAGAGATAGGTTCATCAATGCTTACCTTCATGTCTCAGAGGGTTTGCTTCATCCACATGACTTGTGTGCAGCATGCTGCTACTGCTATGTATTCTGCTTCTGCTATAGATAGAGAAATAGATGTTTGTTTCTTGCTTAGCCATGCCACCATACTTTCTCCTTGATAGAATGCACCTCCACTTGTGCTTTTCCTGTCATCCACACAGCTGGCCCAATCTGCATCTGTGTATGTTGTCAAAATGAAGCTTCTTCCTTTTGGATACCAAAGTCCATACTGTGCAGTTTCTTGTAGATATCTGAATATTCGTTTGACTGCTAGAAGGTGATTTTGTTTAGGTGCTTCTTGATATCTAGCCACAACTCCTACTACTAGCATGATGTCTGGTCTTGATGCTGTCAGGTACAACAGACTTCCTATCATGGATCTGTAGACTCTTTGATCCATATCAGCAGATTCATCATCAGCACATAGCTTGCATCCCGTGATCATGGGAGTTGACACAGGTTTTCAGTCTTCCATTTTGAAATTTTTCAACATCTCTTTTAATTATTTTTCCTGTGATATGAATGTACCTATGTTCTTTTGCTGAATTTGAAGTCCTAAGTAGAAACTGAGTTCTCCAATCATAGACATCTCAAACTCTTATTTCATCTCATCAACAAATCCTTTTGCTAGCTCATATTTGTTGCTTCCAAACATAACGTCATCAACATATACTACAACAATCAAGAGTTCATTTCCATGGGCTTTTATGTATAGATTGTTGTCTACTCCTCCTCTCTTAAAGCCTTGTTTTTGTAAATACTTATCTAGTCTTGAGTACCAAGCACGAGGAGCCTGTTTCAGTCCATATAGAGTCTTCTTTAGTTTACACACATGGTCTTCTTTGTCTATTAATGAAAAACCTTCTAGTTGTTCCATGTAGACTTCTTCTTCTAGATCTCCATTCAGAAATGCAGATTTCACATCCATTTGATATACCTTGAAGTCTTGGTAGCATGCAAAGGCCAGAAACATTCTGATAGCTTCCATTCTAGCTACAGGGGCAAATGGTTCATCGTAATCAAGTCCTTCGATTTGTGAATATCCTTTGCAAACAAGTCTGGCTTTATTCCTGATTACCTGTCCCTGCTCATTCATTTTATTTTTGAATACCCATTTTGACCCTATGACATTTTTCTTAGTGGGTCTAGGAACTAATTCTCAGGTATTGTTCTTCTCAATTTGGTCCAATTCTTCATTCATAGCATTCACCCAACACTTGCCCTTGTTGGCTTCTTCAAACTTCTTTGGTTCTATTTGTGATAACATGGCTATGTATACCTCTTCTATCTGTTCAGTGAGCTTCCTTCTTGTATGGAATCCTACACTCTTGTCTCCAATGATCTGATCTTCTGGATGGTTTTTTTAAGTGTATCTTGAGGGGGATTTTGAGCTCAGCTCAGCATCTTCTGTTTTCTTTCTTGTTTCATCACCATCTTGGTTTTCTTCTTCATGATTGTCTGAAGGACTGTTGCATTATGTACTTATTGTCTTGTTTGGAAGTTCTTCATCAAATCTTACATCAATGCTTTCTACAATTTTTTGAAGAGTCTTGTTGTAGCACTTGTACCCTTTACTTTTGGATGCATATCCCAAAAATATCCCTTCATCTGCTCTTGCATCAAATTTCCCCAGATTTTCATCATTATTCTTTATGTAACACTTGCTTTCAAATATTCTAAAGTGCTTGATTAAAGCTGGTTTACCATGCCATAGTTCATAGGGAGTCTTGTCACTGCTTGGCCTTAAATGAGCTTTGTTAAGAATATGCATGGTTGTGTGTACTGCTTATGCCCAGAAGGTTTGAGGAATATTACTCTCTTGCATCATAGCTCTGGAAATTTGTTGTACAAACCTGTTTTGTCTCTCTGCTACTCCATTCTGCTAAGGTTTCCCTGCAATAGTAAATTGTTTCTTTATCCCATGTTCATTGCATAGGTCTGCAAAGTCATAATATATGAATTCACCTCCTCTGTCTGATCTGATGCATTTTAGCTTGCATCCTGTTTTATTTTCTGCTAAAGCTTTGAATATTTTGAATTTCTCCAGAGCTTCCGATTTATTCTTGAGAAATGCAACCCATGTCATCCTGGAGAAATCATATATTATAAGCATGAAGTAGGATTCTCCACTTGGTGTTTTAGTTCTTGTAGGTCCACACAGGTCCATGTGCACAAGCTGGAGTGGTCTTCTTGTTGATAACTCATCTTTGGCCTTAAAGGATGTGCGGGTCTGTTTTCCCAATTGACAAGATTTGCATATGGTATTGAAAGGCCTTTTTATTTCTAGCATGTCTCTGACAGCTTTCTTCTTGCTCAGTCTGATGATATGATCGAAGTTGAGATGTCCCAATCTCCTATGCCATAACCATGACTCTTCAAGTTTGCTAAGATGGCATGCTTCATCTTCATCTTTTACTATGTAAACATTACTCTCTGTTCGAACACCTTTGAGCAGAGTCTTTCCTGTGGTGCTTGATCTGACTTCACAGTCTTGTGATCTAAAAAGAAATTTGCAGCGTTTATCACACATTTGACTAACACTCAGCAAATTTGCTTTCAGCCCATCTACAAATAGTACATCTTGGGCCTTTCCTCTGCCATTATCTAGGCTGACTGAGCCTTTTCCTTTGATTTTTCCTGATTTATCATTGCCAAAAGTAACATTACCAGATTTCCTTTCATCAAAAGTGATAAACTTGCTTCTGTCTCCAATCATATGTTTTGAGTAGCCACTGTCCAGATACCATTGGTTTTTCAGGTCTTGAGCAGTTAGAGCCAGCTCACATTTATTCACCTTCTTTTTCCACTGGAAACATTTGTTTGTTTGATATCTTTTGTGAGATGATGAACCACATCTTCTGAGAGGACATTTGGAAGGCATATGTCCAACTTTATTGCATACACAGCATTTGATCATAATTTTTGTAGAATTGTGAGTATGAGTAAAATCTCCTTGATTCATAAACCTCCTTGAGGTGTTGTACATCAATCTTTGTCCATATTTTCTGCACTCAATGATTTTATGGCCAAATTCCTTACAATAAAAACAGTAACCATAGAAACAACTTGCATACCTGATGTGACGTTGTCTTCTCCATTTGTTTGCTTGAAACAATCTCTTCACTGTTTACATCTTTTGTTGGTTTGAATTACTCCTCATTGTATGATAGTATGTAGCGATGTGTCCCAGCTTGTGGCAGGCATAACAGGTGGCATTTTTCATAGGAGGGAAGAATCTCCTTTGATGGCTTCCAAATTTGACATACCCAGGGGTATATGAGCCTTTTTTTGTTGTCTGAGTATTTATTTCATTCTTTGTTATTAGAGGTTTTTTCTAGTTTCTATCTCCCTCATTACATGTTTCTTCTTTTGTAGAATTTATTTGAGCTGCTTCATCAGCCTTCTTTGCTTTTACAAAAATAATATTTTTGTTTTCTTTTTCTTTTCTTTTACTTGATTCTCCTTCATAGCCTATCCCATTTTTTATCATAGATCTTTGAGCATCCAGAATCTCGTTCAACTTACCAGAGCTTCTTCTTAAGAGTTTCATTATCTCGTTCTTGCTGTGCATTATTTTGAATAAATTTAGCCTCACAAAGTCCACTTAAGATTGCATTCATGGCCATTGCATTCGCTACAAATTCTTTTTTAGCTTCTCTCTCTGGGTCAGTTGCCTTTGGGGCATATCCAAATTCCACAGCAGCCCAAACCTCTATTCCTAGAGACATTATGTATGCTCTCATTCTGATTTTCTAGAAGGCATAATTTGCACCGGTGAAGAAAGGGGCTTTATTGGTTGAGCTTCCTTCTTGACTAGCCATCCTGGGGGCCTAGGATCTCCTTTCAGTGGTTAAACTGGTACAAAAGGAACTGGATCTGATACCAATTGTTGAATCCTTAGTTAAACTGAGAGGGGGGGGTGAATCAGTTTAACACATACATAAGATTTTTAAATTTTTCATCAAACTTATTAACAGCTTAATTTTATAACCAACTTTAATATGAGAACAATCTTAATATGTTGCAGTAAGTATTAAATTAATGTGACACCAAACTTATTATGAGAGCAGCAAACATTAAGCAGATTGGGTAGATCATATCAACACATAGGCAACACACGTAGAGACAACAGATATAAGTGGAAACCCATAAAGGGAGAAAACCACATCTTATTATTGTTGTGATGCAAAGGCAAGCTCCAACTCCCTCTCACCACTTTTTCTCTGCAGACACCAACCTACAGGAGGCTCCAACCTCAGTCAGCTCCAACTGACAACTATCAAGCTTCAACTTGATAGGGAAGCTCCAACTTCCTCAATTTATCAAAAGAAATATTTGTTGATTTACCTCATATATCAGCTCTGTTCTGTAGCATCTCTTTCTGCTCCTCTCTTCCTTATCTTCTCTGCCTAAATTCTTCATACTTTCCACTCTCTAACATTTTTATGCATATCAAGGTGATATTATTTATAGATATTTCCTTATGACTGTTTTTATTCCTCAAGGAATTTGAAATGGATAGCCATACCTCTTAGCCTTCTGCCTTCTCATTTCTTTTCCAACTCACTCAGAAAAATATAACTGTATGTACTAATTTTAACATTACAGTGGGATTTTTGTTCTCTTCCGGAGACTTGCCAATGCATCACAAACAATATAAACCAATTAAAACATTTACATTTAATTACAATGAGAACTCCAGCTCAACTCGTTCGGCCTCTTGGATCACTGCGTATTTGTCTTTTCTGTGACTATGTCTGTCTTTTTATTCTCTGTATGCCTTTCGATTCATTGTTGTTGCATAACTCTTGCATGTATGTAACTGCACTTTTTATATAATACAAATCAATTCTCGACATAATAATAATAAGGCGTTTTTAACATATGCACTATTGTGTTATATATCTTTTAAGTAACTTTTGGCGATATAATGATAAAAGATCATTTTAATACATAAAATGCCCTTACGGGCCCACTCGCCGAACTTGCTCTACTCTTTGATGGGATGTATCACCTCTCGAATATTTCCAATTGCGATTAATCGCAATCGCAACTTCCATTTATATGTTCCAATGCTTTGCTCCTTATCTAATGTGATAAATCATTGTTCACTTCGATGTGTCGATGCGATGAATCACTCCGATGCAATTTAACACTGTTCAATTTGATGTGCCAATGCGATTGAATCGCTCTGATGCGATGTAAAACTGTTCACTTTGATGTGCCGATGCGATTGAATCGCTCCGATGCGATGTAACACTGCTCACTTTGATGTCAGAATTCAAACATATATGAATCATCGTTTAAAACATGTCGGGTCCGGAACTCAATCGCAATCGCAACTCTTTGTTAATATGTTCCGCTGTCAACTTTTCTCCGATGCGATTCGTGACTCGAGCCCACCTTATAAGACTTTGTTTGTATTAGGCCCGAGCAATAGAGCGCTTCACATATATGTATATATATATACTTTGGCCCCTTGTTTATAAAGCGCTACATATATAAAGCACTGAATATATATGTATACTTTGCTGCTTCAGTCTTTATGTATCCTCCAGCTTGGGCTATGATTCTCGGAATTTTATTTAGGGGTCCCACTTGCGTATTAACTTTGGTTTATACTCCAATCCTCGGTATATCATAACATAAAAGCCAGATTATACAACACAGCCCGATATGTTAACCCTCAGCCATATCATTATAACATATCCACATTATATAAATTATTATAGCTCCGCACCCTTTGTATTATTTCATTCGAATCATCTATCAACTTATAACTAAACCCAACGCGACATTTTAATACATAACCGTTCCATGGAGCCCACATGTGTTCGATAAACTCTGCACTTTTAGTACGTTCCAACTGACAGCACCCTTTGAACATATATATATATATAAGCCTAATTCAATCTTTGACCATGGCTTTAACCCTCAACATAACATAATGTATTAACTTGCAACAAAAATATAATCCGCACATAACCCATTCTTATATGTGCACTCAAATTTAACATATATCCAATATTACAATGGATATCAAACTCGATACATATTTTAGCACATATACGTTCCCGAGGCCCACCTCCATTAACACGCCTCTTGTATCTAACGACGGATAGTTTATCGCATCGAATCCGATGATCCAACGAATGTCATACCATATCGCATTTTTTATTGATACAAGATTTAACACTTCAAATTTGCGTGAAAAAAGTTGTTTTACAAAACCGCCTGAGGACACGTGTCCTTCAATGACACATATCACGTTCATTTTGGCAATACTGCTTACCACTTCCACCAACGCGCGAATCCACTGGTTTTGTGGCCCTCCGGTTTTACTGTTCATGTTTGGGGTTCCGCTTCAATTCATGGTTCCACTTCAATAAAGAATTTCACGCCTTCGTTATATACAAATACATATAAGCTCTGTTCAAACTATAATATATATAAACCCTTCTTGATTTCGTTATATACCTTTCTTCAGCACTTTGATATATATGAACCCTATTTCATTGCTATTTTAATATATCTCCATCATAAGGTTTAAAATCTGACTGTATTAGATTTTTATTGTTTAATCCTTGGTATTACCCCTTATACACAAAGCCTCGGTTCCGCCTCTGCTTGATCATTTCACTGCTTGTTAACGGCTCTACCTTTGTATTCTCCGCCTCTACCTCTGTTGCTCAATTGTTTCATCTCTGCCTCTGTATTCTCTGTCTCCACCTCTGCTGCTCTGCTTCCTCTAGTTCTACCTCCTTTCTCTGTCTCTACGTCCTCTGCTACTTGACCGTTTCATTTCAACAGTATTCTTCCTCCTGTCTCCTTTTCCATCTATGCTGTCTCCTTTTCTCTACTTTGCTTCTCTTTTTTCTGCCCTATCTCTGTAAATAAACTCTCCCTCTATTCTTCTCATGCTCCCTGTAAATGTTACTATACCATTTACCAAAAACCTGTTGTCTTCTCCTTTGCTTCTGCTGTTGTCCTTTGTCTGTCTCTGCCTCTGCTACCTCCTTTGCCATCAATGACAACATTTCCAACAATTCGTTCTCTTATGAAACACTGAATTCTTTGATAATGTTATTTTTGAGCTATTATCACAATAAATTGTTGTGCCTCTTACTTATTCATGACACAAACTTCTCAACATTCTCCTCACCCATACTACTTGACATGCTGCTATTGTAACTGCCACATACTCTGTCTCTGTTATTGATAAAGCCACAATTGGTTGTTTCTTAGAAGCCCATGAAATAGCTCCTGATCTCATATGAAAAACATATCCAGAGGTGTTTTTCCTGTCATCTATACTTCCAGCACAATCATTGTTAGTATATTCAATCAATTCAAAATTTTCTAAAGTGGTGTATAAAATTTCATACCTCTTTATTCATTTCACATACCTCAAAATTATTTTTGTTGCCAGCCAATGTGCCTCCTTTGGCCTTTCCATAAATCTGGAAATTAAACTTACAACATGCATAATATACAGCCTAGTTGCAGTTAAATACATGAAGCTCCCAACTATGCTCTTATACAAACTTGGATCAAAATCATTTCTGCTATCTTCTTTTCTCAATTTCAATTCCATCACTGTAGGAGTAATTTTTGTATTGCAATCCTGCATGTTAAACCTTTCCAAAACTTCTTTAACATACTTTGCTTGAGAAATAAAAATTTTATTTTCATTTTGCTCTACTTCTATTCTTAAGAAGTAACTCAGCAATCCCATATCAGTCATCTCAAATTCATCCTTCATGACTGTCTTAAAATTTTCAATGAGGTAAGCATCATTACCTGTGAATATAAAATCATCAACATAAAAGACAACAATGAGCATCTTACCATCTTTCTCCTTGATGTATAATGTGGATTCTCCTTCACATTTTTCAAACCCATTTTCCTGTAGATAGGCATCTATCTTACTGTACCATGCTCTTAGTGCTTGTTTCAGCCCATACAGAGTTTTCTTCAATCTGCATACCTTGTGCTCTTGGCCTTCATTTTCATATCCCAGAGGTTGTTCAACATATACATCTTCCATCAATACTCCATTCAGGGACGCTGATTTCACATCCATTTGGTAAACTTTCCACTTATGTTGTGCTGCTATGGACAACGCTGCTTTTACTGTTTCCATTCTTGCAACTGGTGCAAAAGTTTCCTCATAATCTCTTCATTGTTGCTGCTTGTAGCCTTTGACAACAAGTCTGGCCTTGTGCCTTTCAATCTTACCTTCAACATTGCTCTTGGTTTTATAAACCCATTTTACTCTAATGACTTCCTTCTCTTTTGGGAGATCAACTAATTCCCATGTTTTATTTTTCTCTATGGCATTTATCTCTTCATCCATAACATCTATCCATTTCTTATATTTTACTGCTTCTTCAAAATGAATAGGATAATCTACATGATAATACAATGCAAATAAAGATTTCATACCTTCATTTGCTGCCTCTTACTCATAGATTTCATTCAGACTTCTGAATCTGGTTCCTCTTTCACTTGCTAAACTTGTGCTTGTAGAAGCACTCAAATATTTTCCTTGTGATGTGCTTGGAGAAGCACTGTCATCACTTCTCAAGGGTGTTCTCATACCTGCTTGTGGTGTCCCTTACTATCCTTGTGTTAGTGGAGGTGGTGCTGCTAATGAGGGATGTCTTTCAGCTATTTTTTCCTCATCTTCATCATGAAACAAACAACTTTTCACATTCACTGTTTTCTCAATACTTCCATCCAAAGCTTCTTCCTCAATAAATTGTACATCTCTGCTTATCATAAACTTCTTTATGGATGGGTTATACAATCTGTATGCTTTGAATTCTTCACTGTATCCAACAGATATGCACTTCTCCCCCTTACTGTCCAACTTCTTTCTTCGCTGATCTGGAATGTGTACATAAGCCATAACCAAAAAATCTCATCTGGGTGGCATGTTGTTTCATGCTGCTCCACGCTTTTTCAGGAACTCTGTTCATCACACTCTTTGGTGGGCACCTATTCAGCACATATGCTGCATAATGTACCGCTTCAGCCCAATATTCATTTGGAAAATGTTTTGTCTTCAACATGCTTCTCACCATATCCATGATGGTTCAGTTTTCCCTTTCAGCAACTCCATTTTGCTGTGGTGTGTACATTGCTGTAAATTGTTTGTGAATCCCATTTTCTTTGCAAAAACGCAGAAATTCTTTTGAAATATATTATCCTCCTTTGTATGTTCTTAAGACTTTTATGTGCTGCCCACTTTGATTCTCAACAAAAGCTTTACAGTGACAGAATTTCTCAAACACTTCACTTTTCAAATTCAAGAAATAAACCCAAGTTTTTCTTATGTAATTATCCATAAATGTCAGCATATAGTGGCTGTCTGCTAATGATGGTGTTTGCATTGGTCCACACAAAGCAGAATGGACTATTTCTAAAGGTGCCTTTGTCCTTATGCTATTTCCTGATGGAAATCTTTCTCTGTGTTATTTGTCCAAGATGCAGCCTTCACATAGGTTGTCTGGCTTCTCAATCAATGGTAATTTCTTTACCATTCCCTTTCTATGCAACAAATTCAGACCTCCAAAGTTGAGATCTACAAATCTCAAATGCCATAATCAGTTTTCATCCTTTGCTTCCCTTTGGAATGTCTCTTATGTCACTACTGTCATTGCAGCGCTTTTCCACAAATCTACTTTCATCTTGAGAGGAAACATTATGTTTATTGTCATCTTCACTTGTGCAATCCTCTGCTTGCTTAGTGGTATGTCCATGATGGTACATATATCATCCTCAAAGAAAACAATGTAGCATTTCTAAATGAGTTTTCCAATGCTCAAAAGGTTACACTTCACACCAGGCACATAGTATACATCTCATATGAATCTCATTTCTTTGTCAAAACACTCATTCTGTCTTTCCCCATGACAGAGACCTTACTATCTGTCCCAAAAGTAACTTGAGACTTTACATTTTCATCAATCATGGAAAACATATAAATGTTTCCAGTCATATGGTTGCTACATCATGAATCTAGAAACCATATATCTTCATTTTTCTCTTCAGCCATATTAGATGCTAAAAATAAATTGGCTAATATTTTCTTTAGTGAAATTAGCACAAGTCTATTACCCATGTCACTCTGTTTCTTCCTACATTCATTGGCATAATGGCCATACTTCTTACAATAATGACATTGGACTTGGGATTTACCATACCTTTGTCCATTTGCTTGATTTTGTCCACTTTGTTGGTTGTTGCCTTGGCTTTGATTTTGATTTTGATTGTTGCACCTTCCACTAGTATTTGCAGTTTTGTTTATTCCTTTGTTTTGGCTTCTACCTCTTCCTTTTGCTCTGTAGTTCGATCTGTCTTGACCTCTTCCTCTTCTAAAGTACATTTGGGTTTTGAAGGCATGCTCCAAAGATGAGTTTGTTGTTCTGCCCAATCTTTATTCATGTGTCATCAATAATGCATGAAGCTCATCAACTGTAAACTTTGAGAGATCCTTTGTCTTTTCAATGGTTGTTACTATCACATCAAATCATGAGGGTAGGCTCCTCAACACTTTCTCCACTAATCTTCTTTCTTCTATGGTCTCTCCATGAGATCTCATTTGGGTAACCAACCCAATCAACACTGTGAAGAATGAGTCTATTGTATTAGACTCTTTTATGCAAATAACTTCAAAATATCTTCTCATTAATTGAATCTTTGCTGTCTTTACCTTCTCCATTCCTTGGTAGGTTGTCTGGAGGGTATCCCATGCATCCTTGGACCTCTTTGTTGCTGCAATTCTTGGAAATACACTTTCATGCACTGCTTGATAGAGATAGAAGAGGGCTTTTGAGTCCTTCTTCCTATTACTCTTCAGCAAATCCTTCTCTGCTTGTGTTAAAGCATTAATGCTTGTTCATCTGTTGATTCTTTTAAACCATCTTCAACTAGCTCCCATAAATCTTGAGAGGCAAACATGGCTCTCATTGTGATTGCCCAATAGTCATAGTTCTTCCCATTGAACTGTGGGAGTTGAGTATTTCCCATACTTGTGCTTATGCTGGCTCCTGTCATAGTTAGCGTTCTGAACTATGCAATAAAAACTTGATTGTGTTTCCAGACAAACTATCTCTCTGCTCAGAGATAAGCTCTGTCTTCAAGAGACTTCCTTCTACAGCTCTCTGGACTGTATTTAAAAAAAAAAACACAAAAACTCTGTTTTTGATAAATACCTGACCTTGCTGATCTTTCACACTGCTCGAGAAAACTTCAACAAACTTCTTCTTCCTTCCTTCAGCTTCTTTGGCAAATGCAAAGAACTTGGACTAGTTCTGATACCATGTTGGAATTTTTTGTTATTCCGAACAACTAAGAGGAAAATAAAATTTCTCTGCAAACACAGAGATTAAAAAAAATGCGGACAGAGGGATGGATTACAACACTATTTCATTAAACAAACTATAAGCTGTTACAAAATGAAATTCCTCAGAACTCTGTTGTTCTGGATTCTCAAAAAATACTTCCACTGCTACATGACAATTATTTTCTCCTGGCATGTGCTGCTACAAAACACAGCTTACTGGTCTCTCTGTCTTTTCTCTTTGCCTTCACTACTACACACACAAAGTTTTGCATTTTCACTGCTCTCGGCATAAATTACACACAATCTTGCTACTCTCTGTTCTTCTCGGCATACATTAACCTTTTTTTTTCCGCAACATATATATATATATATATATATATGGTTTCTTTTTACAAAGGGTTGAGTATTAAAACATTTAACAATAAAACATAACAAACTATTACAAATATATATGTATTTATAATACATATGTCAAAACATATATATAAAATAAAATATGTCGCCGCAAATAATACATAAGTTTAATTATTATGCAAAATCCCATTTCTTTGCCCCACAAAATTGTTTTGATTGGTTCGGAGGAAAGTGACATCACTTTCTCCAATGGGTCAGCTTCAAACTTCGCTGCCCATATTGGATGCCGTCGAAATGAAGCTGGCTGCAAATTTAATTCAAATAAAATGTGGTTGGTGGAGAATTTATGGCTGTGTGTGCTGCAGATAAGAATACATGGTTGCGTGGAGCGCAAATCAGAACTGCATAGTCTAAAAAAGCCGTGTTTTCACCCAAAATTCGGCAATGATTTTCAGAAAATTCGGCAAAGATTTACCCAGAATTTTGTTTACAGTTGTTAAACTTTAGTATTTTGAGTGCCCTAAGGGTTTTTGATAGTGTTGAATCCATTTTCAGCGTCAAAAATGGATTCCAAACACTCCAAGCCCCTGATTTTTTGAGTTTTAGTTGACAGGATTCCAGCAGTTTTCTGCCGTCCAGGCTATTTCACGGGCTCGGTAGAAAACTCCAATCGGAACTGAAGATTTATTGCTGCAATCCTTCAAGAACTTCACATCAGAAATTAACTTCTCGTCCTTTTTTGCTCTGCAACTGTTGGAATTAATTTCCAACACAAGAAATACGCTATCCTCACCTCAGCCTCTAGATCATCCCGGGTGAAAAATCTCATAGGTTGGCCACGACGGAATCGTGGGTGGTGTCACGTACATGTAAATTCATAATTCACGTATGCTCAATTTTTAAAAGTTACTGCTAAGGGGATCGAACACACTTATGGATCTACTTTTGGGCCGGTTGTGCAGGGTCTCATGCCCAATGGACAGCCGGGCAGTGCTGCCGTCAAGAGTCAAGCTTACGTACTACTGGTGGGGCTCTAATTTATTTCTCAGATGTTGAGAATTTGTCCATAATCAACACCATAGCCAATCAAAAGAAAAAACGTGTAAAGCTCTACACCATTCAATTGTCAAATATACCCACGAAGTTACATAAAACGGAAGCGGCTCTATTCACGAGGTGTTCAAGTCTGTTTAGTTAACTGTGACTTACCTGCTCATATAATTATTTACAGTAATCCAAAAGTGAAGACCTGTTACTACACTTAGATTTGCCAATCCTTAGTGGCGGTTTTTCGAGTATCTTTTTAGGTTAAGTTTATTTGGTTAGGAATCATAATTTTGAGCTGGGAATTTATTAATGCGGAATTAATGGCAGGTTTCTTCAGCCCTTATCTAGAAAAGTCTTATGTACAAAGATACTCTACGATGTTTTACCGTAGATTCAAGAATAGTTGCGAAAAGTCTTATGTACAAAGATACCCCTACGATGTGTTACTGTAGATTCAAGAATAGTTGCTACCATAACTTGAAGAGTTCTGCCTTATGGTTTAACGTGGACACTCGTGATAGGCCATGAATGTGAAAAATTGATAGGGCAAATGGGAAGGGCAGATATCTTCAAGTACGTTCAAGTTTCAATAAAGCGCATGAGGAATGAGGAATGTGTTCACTTCCTATCATGTTTATCCAAAATGCTTCATTATTCCAATACTTGTATGATACAAACAACATTAAGTTGTCATGTTTTGCATTTTTTTAAATCATTGGACATACTGAATGAATGGTCAAATAAAATACATATAATATATTAAAAACACATTTGTTTAACGATAATTTTATTTATCTATAATGTTTATTAAGTGTATATTTGTTTTTTTTTTTTTTTTAATATTAGATATATTATGAGATCTGGTAGACTACATTGATTTTAGTAGACTTTAACAATCATCAATATTAAATATATAAATTTTTATAATATAATTTTATAAGGGATTTTTGGCTAGACTATAATTCTTCTTAATTTTTAATTCCTTATAAAATTAAAATTGTGAAAATAGATTTAATTATTTGAAAAATTTATGAAACACTTGAATTTATAAAATTAATAACTTAAAATTATAATTTTCATAATTTCTAATTAAATTAAATTAAAATTAATAATAAAAAAATCTAATAAAATCCCTATAAATCACCTTATTAAATTGTTGCTTTATTAAACTGTTGTTTTTGTAGAATAAAATAAAAATACCTACTTTCAAAACAATGTATAGAAAATGTTCATAATTTTAATAGCTTACTAGACAAGCCATATTAATTTTCCCATTCATGTATTTTCAAATTATCACACAAATTTTAGTGCAACTAAAATGCACATAAATATAAAGAGTATGTCTATTGATATGGATTATTATTAAAAATTTCGCTATATTATATGTTTTTCTATAGTAACTTCATTTATTTCTATCTCCAATGTTTCAAAGAATAATCAAGGTAGTTTATATTTCACAATCCACATAATAAATTTAATATTTTTTCAGAATATTGAATATTTATCTGATTTCTTAAAAATGAAAATAACTATAATACAATTGAGGTTTACTTTAAAAAATTTTCATTTTAAAATTATGATTTTATGTTAATAGAAAATTTATTTATATTTCACAATCTACAAAATAAAATTAATACCTTTTTTATAATATTAAATATTTATTTTAATTATGTTAATAGAAAATTTATTTATATTTCACAATCTACAGGATAAACCTAATACATTTTTATAATATTAAATATTTATTTTAATTAATTAAAAAAAAAGAGAAAGGTAACTACATTATAATTCACAATTTAATTGAGAAAGTCATATTTTAAAATTTTAATTTCATATTAATAATAACTTTAAAAATCTTTTTTATAATAAAATTATATAAATTAACAAAATTTGAATTTTTTTTTTTAAACTTATTACTAACCTTCTTGAAAATTTTGCATTACAATTACATAAGACAAATTTATAAGAATTTTGGTATGTGTAACTCTCAAGCAAACAGGTTTCAAACCCTTAACTACTTCATTATTTTAGGATTTCTAACTTGATAGGAAATGGTTTATAAAATAATAAAGAAATGTTGCAATATAGTTTTTTTTTTTAAATATTTTCTATTAAAAGATAGTAGAATTTAAAAAAAAAACATATATCGTTGTTAAGAAGATTGGTATATTTTTATTTCTTCATATACATTAAAAATATATATCTAATATTAACTTCATATTCATATGTTTTCATGTAATAGTCAAAAATTGATTCTGTTGGATTCTTCTTATATTCATTAGCTTTCTAGAACATGTCAAAATATAATATTCACATAACAAGACTCTATAAAAAATTATAAGTTATTCTTCTAACTATATATTATATTTATAAATATTTACACACTCATATAAATCACTTCTCTAACTATCATTGTCTACAATTTCTATGATTGTGATGTCTATAAATTCTCTTTTATTATTACCCACAAGCCTGAACTTGCTGTTAGGTATTATTACCCACAAGCCTGAACTCGCTTGAAGATTCTCCCTGTATATTTTCTCGCTCTAGATTCTTATCATATCACACCCTTAGATTGTCTCACTGTCATTGCTTATGCATGCTCATCAAATGCAAATTAAGTGGCTACGATACTATGTGTCTACATTTATAACAATGTTAATGAACACTGTTAGTTGTTAGTCAAAATTGAGGGATTTTATAGGTTTTTTATTTGTCTATTGTTTTCAGATTTTTTCCCTTTAATTTGGAAATGAAAAAACAATTAAACAGTGAAAGGCAAAGAACTTGTTAAAATTCGATTGTGAAAAACATAGACATTAAAGAAAATGGGAGCAAATGATTGGATAAATGGAATTAAAGACCTAACCCCGTCTTCCGGTATATTAGAGAAGATTTGGTGGTGCAACTTGCAGTGTACTGTCGTATAGATGGAGGTGGGCAAAGTGATATGAAATTTTGATGCGCAAGTGGGAAGGGCTAAGATTTTGAAATCAACTGTGGTGAAGATTCCTTGTATGACTAGCACAATCACATTTACCAATGTGATTGATATACGTCGATAGGCTTATATGAAATAGATTTACAACCACATTCACCAATGTGGTTGATATATGTCGATATGCCTATATCCACTACCTAGCACATACATTTCACCAAAGTAAATATTATATATGAATGTAGTTGATATATGCCAATAGGCCTATATCCACTACCCAGTACATACATTTCACCAAAGGAAATATTATATATTTATGCTTGATATCACCGAAATATTTTATATATTTACTTATAATATATTAATAATATTAACTATATACATACTATATATTAACTTGAAATATATATATATATATATATATATATATATATATATATATATATTATTCAATAGTAAAATATATAATAAAAATATATTATTAAATTATTTCAATACATTAATAGTTTTAACTCCAACTATAATATAATTCTATTATAACATAATAATAATATTTTATTAATATTATAATAAGTTTAAATCTCTTATCAATATCTCAAGAGATTATTAATATTGTATACCAAAAGAACTAATAAACTCAAGGATTTAATATTATAAACCGAAGTAATTGGTGAAGCAAAAGATAAATATTAATATTATAAACCAAGAAATAAATAAATAAAAAACCTAAGAATAAATAATTTAATCTAAGAGATTAAAAAACCCTCAGACATAATAATACTTTAAACCCAAAAAAACTAATAAAATTTAAGAATTAATATATTAAACTAAAGAGATTAATAAAGCATATGAAATAATATTTAAAAACAAAAACCCTAAGAACTAATAAACCCAAGGGTTTAATATTATAAACCGAAGTAATTGGTGAAGCAAAGGATAAATATTAATTTTACAAACCAAGAAATAAAAAAATCCTAAGAATAAATAATTTAATCTCAAGAGATTAAAAAACCTTCATAAATAATACTTTAAACCCAAAAACATAAGAAAGTAATGAACTCTAAGAATTAATATATTAAACTAAAGAGATTAATAAAGCATATGAAATAATATTTAAAAAAAAAAAACCTAAGAACTAATAAACCCAAGGGTTTAATATTATAAACCGAAGTAATTGGTGAAGCAGAGGATAAATATTAATATTATAAACCAAGAAATAAAAAAACCGTAAGAATAAATAATTTAATCTCAAGAGATTAAACAACCTTGAGAGATAATACTTTAAACCCAAAAGCAGAAGAAAGTAATAAACTATAAGAATCAATATATTAAACTAAAGAGATTAATAAAGCATATGAAATAATATTATATTAAACTAAAGAGATTAATAAAGCATATGAAATAATATTTAAAAACAAAAAAACTAAGTACTAATAAACCCAAGGTTTTAATATTATAAACCGAAGTAATTGGTGAAGTAAAGGATAAATATTAATATTATAAACCAAGAAATAAAAAAACCCTAAAAATAAATAATTTAATCTCAAGAGATTAAAAAACCCTGAGAAATAATACTTTAAACCCAAAAACAGAAGAAACTAATAAACTCTAAGAATTAATATATTAAACTCAAGAGATTAATAAAGCATATGAAATAATATTTAAAAATAAAAAACCTAAGAAATTAATAAACCCTAACAATTAATATTTTAAACTAAAGATATTAATAAACCCAAGAGATTATTAATAATACAAACCAAAAGAACTCATAAACCAAAAGATTAAATATTATAAACCAAAGGAATTGGTGAACCCAAGGGATAAATATTATAAACATAAGGGATCAATATTAAAAACACAAGAGATTAATAAACCCTAAGAATTGATATTTTAAACTAAAAAACATAATAAATTAATAAACCATAAGAATCAGTATTTTAAACATAAGATATTAATAAACCAACGGGATTATTAACATTATAAAGCGAACTAATGGCTTGAAGTTTAATATTATAGCTCAAGGAATTGGTGTTTAGGGAATTGATTTAAACATTGGAACAATTGTTGTCACAATGGAAGCAATTATTATGATACTGATATGGTTGGCCATGGGTGACTTTCATATTAAGACAATATTTGTCAGAATGTGACATTTGATCATTGATGACATTGATCGACTATGGCTAAAGAAATTAATAAACACTAATAATTAACCCAACGTATTATTCATATTACAAACCAAAAGAACTAATAACCCAAGGGTTTAATATTAGAAAACAAAGGAATTGGTGAACCCAAAGGAAAAATATTAATAACCTAAGGGACCAATAAGGCAAAGGATCAATAAAATTAATTAAAAAATACTCAAGTTGAAGAAATTAATAAACACTAATAATTAGCAGAAGTTATTATATTATAAAACAAAAGAACTATGGCTTAAAGGTTTAATATTATAAACAAAGATTGGTGAATGGGGAATTAATTTAACGAACAAGACAATTGTTGTCTAATGCGGCGTTGAACCAACTATGACCATGGTTGGCCGTAGGTGGTACTATGTGGGAATAATATTTGTCGAATGTAGAAATTTGTTCATGGATGACATTATTCGTTTATCGCCTTATAAACCAATTGGGCTGGGGAATTGATTTAAGCGTTGAGTGAACAAATTGTTGTCACAATCGTGAATTGGACCAACTATGACCATGTTTGGCCATGGGTGATTTTCATATTAAGACAATATTTTTCAGAATGTGACATTTGATCATGGATGACATTGATCGATTTTTCATATTATATACCAAAATAACTATTAAACCCAATGGTTTAATATTATAAACCAAAGGAATTGGTGAACCTGAGGGAATTGATTTAAACATTGAGACAATTTTTGTCACAATTGGACCAACTATGACCATGGTTGGCCATGGGCGATTTTCATATTGAGACAATATTTGTCGAAATGTGACATTTGATCATGGATGACATTGATCAATTATTATATTATAAACCAAAAGAACTCACAAGCCCAAGGTTTTATCGCCAAAACAAATCCGTTGGTAGACGAGAAAAATATTAATAACCAAAGGGACCAACAAGGCCAAGGGATACATATAAAAAACAAAAAAGATTAAAATAAAGGCTAGGAATAAATATTTTAAATGCAAATGAATGAGGAACTCACATGATTAATAAAGAGATTAATAAATGTTAGGAATTATTTTTTTAAATAAAAATCATTAATAAAGTCACATGATTATTAATATTATAAACCGAGAGGAGTAAACATAGTTTACAATGTTTGATTTAAACATTGAGACAATTGTTGTCACAATGCGATGTTGGACCAACTATGACCATGGTTGGCCATGGATGATTTTCATATTGAGGCAATATTTGTCAGAATGTGAAATTTGATCATGGATGAGATTGATCGACTATGGCTAAAACTAATTAACAAGGGTTTTCTAAGGTGAGAGGGATGACAATGGTTGACCAAGAATGACCATGGTTGAGTAAGGTTAAGTAAACTTCTCTATCATTTAACATAGGTGAGAATGAGACTATGTTGGCAATATTTGGCCATAGTTGATTAAAATGATTAGAATGTAAATATTATTAGTATTACTTATTCATATTAATATTAATAATATTTCTATTAACAATATTAATTTTAATATCATTAATACTATTAATGATATGGTTACAATGATTTTTTTTTTTTTTTGCCTCAAAATATTTTTTATTTTAAATAAAAGAGAATTATAATTACTTAAACCATTATTATACTTATTTAAATATTATTCTATTTGTTTATATATTATTTTATATATTATTTTAATCATAATGATTTTAACCATTTAAACAATTATAACTATAATTAATTATTATAATTATTAATTATAATTAAGGCTCACCATGGATTATTATGGTTTAAGAGGGTTACCCATGGATGACTATGGCTAAGAAAAATTGTGTATCATTGAGCATTGGTGAGAATGTGTGACATTGATTGAGTGTGTTGGAAATGTTTAACCATATTTAATTAAAACGATTAGCATGTAAATATTATTAATTGTTAAAAGTAATCTTAATAGTATTTATATTAACATCATTAATAATAACATCATTAATACTTTTAATCATATTGTTAGAGTGAATAAAAGTATAAATTTATTTTTATTAATAATTATATTGTTAATTATTACAAAATAAATATTATTATTCTTATTTATCAATATTAATGTTAATAATTTTTTTAACAATATTAATATTCTTAATAAAATTAATATTATAATGTAGATAGTATTATCTTAATAATACTAAATAAACTTTATAAACTAAAAAAAATCTACCAGCCAATCTTTAAAAAGAAAAGGAACAAATCCCATTCGTTAAATTTAGTTTGGACTGCCTTTTAATCTACTAAACAAATACACAACCTTTTCATTAAGCAAATACACACTGCCTTTTAATCTACGAAAGAAATACACAACCTTTTTGTTTAAGCAAATACACCTGCCCTTTCAATGCATTAATCTGTTAGACGGAGTTACATATTCATATCAATCTACCCATAAATATTTTTGATCTTTATTAAGTTTTAAAATATTTATGTGATCTATAATATTTATGAAGTTTCTCATTCAAACTTCACACAGAGGGATAAAGATTGAGAGTGGAGTGATTTCTAGACCGCATCATTTTTTTTTTGGATAATCAAAGTATTGAATATAATTATGTGTATTCAAAACGACTAGTGACTTTCCAGTTCAAACTCTCGGAACTATAAAACTTCAATATATATAAGTTCAAAATCTGGCAAGTATAAAACTTCAATATATATAAGCGTCATTGTTGGAATTTCTGATAATTCCATAACAAAGACTGAGAGAATAATACTCTTCTTTAAACACAGAGAATAAAAAAATTACTCACTAATAGATAGAGATGACAGAAACTAGTTCTATTTCATTAACTGGAAAAACTATTACAAAAATTGATCTTCCTCTATCAGAGGGATTACATTAGACTACTTTAGAACGCAGTGCTAAAAAAACTCTCTCTGTCTCTCTTACAAAAAATGCACACTCATTGTGCTTTTCTAAAAACTCTGTCTTCTTTTCACTACACTGCTGTGTATATTCTTAACACATTGTCTCTCTGTCTTAACACACACTACTGTGTATTACATTTGCCTTCAGGCTATTACATTACACAAAAAACAATACACTTAATACACAGTCTATACCATTCTCATGGCACATTACAATACTTGTATATATTGTAAATATAATATATTTACAATATATATATTACATAAAGTTTAAAACCAAAGGTTAAAACATATTTAAAATATCCCGCGGTAAAAAAAAGGAATTTAACCAAGGTTAAAACCTTCAATACATACATTGTCGTAAAATAAAATAAAAACATTAAAACTAAACATAAAACTAAACTTTCATGCTTTCCAGGGGCTGCTTCAAAAAGCCTTCCCGTGAGTTCCTTCACCCCCTCGAAACTCTTTTGTTTTGTGGACAAGTGTGCTGGTAGTGGGACTGGCTGTTGTTGTGGCCCAAATCAAACGTTAAAAAAAAAATTTCCCACGTACCAAAAGCTCTGTTTCCAAAGACTGTAAACTCTATTTTAAACTTTGACTTGACTGCTCGGCAAAAATAACAAGCGGCTTTTGATAGAGTTTTTCAACACTCCCCCTTAAGTTCAACTACTGGGTTATCAGTCATACCCATGCATTTCCTCAAATATTCAAAGCTTTTTTGCCCCAATGGCTTTGTCAGTATATCTGTAAATTGTTCCTGAGTCCTGCAACGTTTTAAAATGATTTCTCCATTGTTCACTAGCTCCCTGATGTAGTGAAACTTTGCATCTATGTGCTTTGTCCTTTTGTGAAACATAGAATTTTTTGACAATGCTATGGCTGAGCTATTTTCACAATAAATCACTGTGCCTTTTACCTGTTCTTGACATAAATTTCTCAACATCTTTCTCATCCACACTGCTTGACATGCTGCTACTGTAGATGCCACATATTCTGCCTCTGTTATCGACAATGCTACAATAGGCTATTTTTTAGAAGCCCATGAAATAGCTCCTGAAACCATATGAAAAACATAACCAAATGTACTTTTTCGGTCATCTACACTTCCAGCCCAATCACTGTCAATGTATCCAATTAACTCATAATTTTCTAAAGTAGTATACAAAATACCATATCTTTTAGTTCCTTTCACATACCTCATAATTCTTTTTGCTGCCTACCAATGTGCTTCTTTTAGCCTCTCCATGAATCTGGAAATTAAACTAACAGCATGCATAATATCAGGCCTAGTTGCAGTCAAATACATGAGGCTACCAACTATGCTCTTGTACAAACTAGGATCAAAATCCTTGTTGTTGTCCTCTTTGCTGAGTTTCAATCCCATTACTGTGGGTGTAATTGCTTCCTTGCAATCCTCCAGGTTAAATCTTTCCAAAACTTCATTTAAATATTTAGCTTGAGAAATAAAAATCTTATTTTCATTTTTCTCTACTTCTATTCCTAAGAAGTATTTCAGCAAGCCCATATCGGTCATTTCAAATTCATCCTTCATGACCTTTTTAAAAATTTCAATAAGGTAATCAACATTACCTGTGAATATCACATCATCAACATATAAAATAGCAATCAACATCTTACCATCTTTCTCCTTGATGTATAATGTGGATTCTCCTTCACACTTTTCAAACCCATTTTCCAGTAGATAGGAATCTATCCTACTGTACCATGCTCTTGGTGCTTGTTTCAGCCCATAAAGAGCTTTCTTCAATCTGCAAACTTTGTGTTCTTGACCCTTTTTCTCATAGCCTATAGGTTGTTCACTATAAACCTCTTCCATTAAAACTCCATTTAGAAACGCTGATTTTACATCCATTTGATAAACCTTCCATTTGTTTTGTGCTGCTATGGACAGCACTGCTCTCACAGTTTTCATTCTTGCAACTTGTTCAAATATTTCCTCATAGTCTCTTCCATGCTGCTACTTATATCCTTTGACAAAAAGTCTAGCCTTGTGCCTTTCAATTTTACCTTCAGCATTGCTTTTGGTCTTGTAGACCCATTTAACTCCAATGACTTCTTTACCTTTTGGGAGTTCAACCAAATCCCATGGTTTATTTCTTTCTATGGCATTAATTTCTTCATCCATAGCTTCTATCCATTTTATATCTTTTATAGCATCTTCAACATGAATAGGATCATCAACATGACAATATAAAGCAAATAAAGATTTCATACCTTCATTTTCTTCCTCTTGCTCATAAATGTCATTTAAATTTCTTAATCTTGTTCCTCTTTCATTTGGTGTACATGTGCTTGAAGAAGCACTCAAATCAGCTCCTTGTGGTGTGCTTGGAGAAGCACTCTCATTAATTCTCAAGGGTGTTCTTACTCCAGCTTGTGGTGTTCCTAGCTGTCCTTGTGTTGGTGGAGGTAGTGGTGCTAATGATGGATGTATTTCAGCCATATGATCCTCATTTTCATCATGAGACAAACAATTCTTTACATTGACTGTTTTCTCAATGCTTCCATCCCAAGCTTCTTCTTCAATAAACTGAACATCTCTGCTCACAATAAATTTCTTGGTGGATGGGTTATACAACCTGTAAGCTTTGGATTCCTCACTGTATCCAATAAAAATACACTTATCCCCCTTGTTGTCCAACTTCTTCCTTAGCTGATCTGGAATGTGTGCATAAGCCACACAACCAAAAAATTTCATGTGGATGACTCCTTGTTTTATCCCACTCCATGCTTCTTCCGGAACTTTATTCATCACTGCTTTTTTTGGGCATATATTTAGTATATACGTTGCACAATGTACAGCTCCAGCCCAATAATCATTTAGCAAATGTTTTACCTTTAGCATACTCCTTACCATATCCATGATTGTCCTATTTTTCCTTTCGGCAACTCCATTTTGCTGCAGAGTGTACCTTGCTGTAAATTTCTTGTGTATGCCATTTTCTCTGCAAAAATGCAGAAATTATTTAGAGATGTACTCACCTCCTCTATCAGTACTTAAGACCTTGATATGCTGCCCACTTTGGTTCTCCACAAGTGCTTTAAAATTGCAGAATTTTTCAAACACTTCACTTTTATTTTTCAAAAAATAAACCCAAGTTTTTCTTGTAAAATCATCAATAAAAGTTAACATATAGTGGTTTCTTGCAAGTGATGGTGTTTGCATTGGTCCACATAAATATAAGTGGACAATTTCTAAGGGTGTCTTTGCCCTTATGCTTTTCCCTGATGGAAAACTTTCTCTATGTTGTTTACCCAAGATACAACCTTCACATAGGCTGTTCAAATTCTCAATCAATGGTAATCCTCTTACATCCCTTTCCTATGTAACAAATTAAGACCTCCAAAGTTGAGATGTCCAAATCTCAAGTACCATAACCAATTCTCATCTTTTTCTTCTCTTTGGAAAGCCTCTTGTGTCACTGCTGCCATTTCTTCTCCATTCTTCAAATCTGCCCTCATTCTGAGAGGGAACATTCTGTTCCTTGTCATCCTTATTTCAACAATACATTGTTTTTTTGGAGGTTTATCCATGATGGTGCATACATCATCTTCAAAGAAAACATTGTAGCCCTTTTGAATGAGCTGCCCAATGCTTAACAAATTACATTTCATACCTGGTACATAATATACATCAGATATGCTCTTCTTTTCTCCCTTCTTTGTCAAGACATTTACTATGCCTTTTCCTGTGACAAAAATCTTACTATTTGTTCCCAATGTGACTTGAGACTTCACATTTTCATCTAACATAGAAAACATAGCAATGTTTCCTGTCATATGGTTGCTACATCCTGAATCTAGAAACCATAAATCTTCACTCTTTTCCTCAACCATATTACATGCTAAAAACAATTTATCTTGGCTGATATTTTCTCTAGTGAAATTTGCACTGGGTCTATTACCCGTATCATTCTGCTTCTTTCTACATTCATTTACATAATTCCAATATTTTTTACAATAATGACACTGGACATTGGATTCGTCATACCTTTTTCCATGAGCATGTTGTTGTCCACTTTGCTGGCTACTGCTTTGGCCTTGGTTCTGATTTTGATTGCATCCACTTCCTTGAGCATTTGCTGGGTTGTTTCTTCCTCCTCTGTTTTAGCTTTTGCCTCTTCCTCTCTTGTTTCCTCTGCCTTGACCTCTTCCTCTTCCAAAAGACATTTGGGTCTTGAAGACATGTTCCAAAGATGAGTTTTCATTTCTACCCAATCTTTGCTCATGTTTCATCAGTGATGCATGAAGCTCATCAACTGAAAATTTTGAGAGATCCTTTGTCTCTTCTATGGTGGTGACTATAACATCAAACCTTGAGGGTAAGCTCCTCAAAACTTTCTCCACAATCCTTCTTTCTTCAAGTGTCTCTCCATGAGACCTTATCTGTGTGACCATCCCAATCACATGTGTGAAGAATGAGTCTATGTTATCAGACTCCTTCATACAGAGAGTTTCAAAATCTCTCCTCAACAATTGTAGTTTTGTTGTCTTCACTTTTTCCATACCTTGATAGGCTGTTTTGAGAGTTTCCCCTGCTTCCTTTGATTTCTTAGCTGTTTCTATCCTTGGAAACACACTCTCATGTACTGCTTGATAGAGATAGAAGAGGGATTTAGAGTCCTTCTTCTTATTGATCTTCAACAAGTCCTTCTCTGCATGTGTTAAAGCATTAAATTCATTTTCATCTACTGGCTCTTCAAAACCATCATCAACAAGTTCCCATAAGTTTTGAGAGGCAAAGAGGGCTCTCATGGTGATTGCCTAATAATCATAGTTCTTCCCATTAAACTATGGGAGCTGAGCATTTCCAATACTCATGCTTGTGTTGGCTCATGCCATGCCTAACACTCAGAACTATGCTTTAAATCTTGACTGTGATTTTTAAATAAACTGACTGTCTGCAAACAGTAGAACAAATTCTATTTTGAGAAATACCTTGGATTTTAGCTGAGCCTTCCCACTGTTGGAGAAACTACTGCAACAAAAAATCCTTCCTTCAGCTTCTTTGACACCTTCAAAGAGCATGGACTAGCTCTGATACCATGTTGTAATTTCTGATAATTCCATAACAAAGACTGAGAGAATAATACTCTCCTTTAAACACAGAGAATAAAAAAATTACTCACTAATAGACGGAGATGATAGAAACTGGTTCTATTTCATTAACTGGAAAAACTATTACAAAAATTGATCTTCCTCTATCAGAGGGATTACACTAGACTGCTTCAGAATGCAGTGCTAAAAAAACTCTCTCTATCTATCTTACAAAAAATGCACACTCACTATGCTTTTCTAGAAACTTTGTCTTCTTTTCAGTACACTGTTGTGTATATTTTTAACACACTGTCTCTCTGTTTTAACACACACTACTATGTATTACATTTGCCTTCGAGCTATTACATTACACAAAAACAATACACTTAATACACAGTCTACACCATTCTCACGACACATTACAATACTTATATATATTTTAAATATAATAAATTTACAATATATATATTACATAAAGTTTAAAACCAAAGTTTAAAACATATTTAAAATATCCCACAGTAAAAAAAAGGAATTTAACCAAGGTTAAAACCTTCAATACATACATTGTCATAAAATGAACTAAAAACATTAAAACAAAACATAAAACTAAACTTTCATGCTTTCCGGGCGCTGCTTCAAAAAGCCTTCCCGTGAGTTCCCTCACTCCCCCGGAACTCTTTTTTTTGGTGGACAGGTGTGCTAGCAGTGGGACTGGCTGCTGTTGTGGCCCAAATCAAATGTTAAAACAAAATTTTCCCGTGTACCAAAAGCTCTGTTTCCAAAGACTGTAAACTCTGTTTTAAATTTTGACTTGACTGCTCAGCAAAAATAATAAGTAGCTTTTGACAGAGTTCTTCAAAACAAAAATGGAAAGTAATGTTTTTCTGCAGGGTAGTTGAAGTTAACACTTCAACAGTCATGACTATACTATGCAAATACCAAGTCCTAAGGCTATTCCCTTGCCATGGTTGCTTTATGCCTATTTTGTTCAATGGCGAATATAATGAACACCACAATAATACTTAAATACAACAATTATAATTCAATTGTGATAAAAATACATGCGCTACTACAGAGCTCTCTTAATAAGACCATATAAAATTAGACAATTCTCTTGATTCGATATCAGGAAAAGCTTTGAAATACATAGATCTGTACGACTTTTTTGAGCTAATAATTTAGCACGAAACCCTTTCGAGTACTGAAAAGCTCACTTTAATTTATATGATGATTTAGCACAGAAGCCATTTGAGTGGCGAAGAGCCATTTTTGCTTTCTTATGATTGAGCACTGAAGCCATTTGAATAATGAAGAGCCTTTTTCTATTTCAAATGTCTCCATCGAATAGTTGTCTGATGTTTCACATTCCAGCAGTTTCTGCGCACAATCTGGCTCAATCGATTGCTCCCAAGGGATGATGGGAATGTTATTGAGAGCTCTTCGATCTTTCATTTAAAATTTTCAAGCCCATATACCTGTGCACATATACCAAATGACCTTATGTTCAGAAATAGAAACTCAGTTAGAGAAACCGATCAAAGCAAGCAAATGACAGACTTGTTAAAATGTGGAGAGAGAATTAGAAAAGACTTGCAATCTTAATCAACTTACCTTCCCAGCATCATTACTGTAGCTTGGGGATTAGTTCCAGGAGACATATTGAAGGTCGACCCGTCAATCACCCGCAGAGAATCGACCCCTAGAACTTGATATTTCTCATTGACAACAGTGTCGACTTGACAATCGCCATGATAGTGCCATAGTGTAGCCACAGTGTCTCGGCAGAATGCTTCCATGGCCTCGTTGTCGCTTATATTTGCAGGGAGCTGAGGACCAATAATTCGCATCGTATAAGGCTTGATTTATTTTATTCTCAAAACCCTGCTTATAGTTCGCAGTCCCTTCACACAATTTTGGAGATCCACCTGATTTGAAAAGTAGTTAAACCTCACCGAAGGATTGATTCTAACATCCACAGAACTCAGACGAAGCTCCCTTTGAAAAAGGCCATGCAACCATTTCAATTATGCTTCCCATATAGATATATCTGTCAAATGAATTTGGGTTGTCTCTACTTCGCACGCTGGAAGCTTGATCTGGGTCATTTTCTAGAAGCCCGTCGTGTCCATAAAACCAATTTAGAATTGGAACACTGGATGCTTCGATAAATCTTTCTGGAAGTATTCCAACAACTTGAATTAGAGAATACTCAAGAGGCTGAGGAGAGATCACGGTAATACCATTTCTCGGATTATCCGCCATTCCTTGTCCAATGCCAGGTAGGTCGAGGACTACAGGAATCCTCAAAGATTCCAGGTGCTCACGAGGGTCGATCCCACTCAGAAGTAGGAGTTGGGGGCTCCCAACGACACTAGAAGAAATAATCACTTCGCCTCCTCTGGCCGGCTTTAATACAACCCGATCAGTAATTCCATATGCGTCCAAATATTCGACCCCAGAAGCCATCAATATTAACTTGGATCCTCCTGTTAGTCAAGAAGCACAAAATGAATTGTTTTCTCCCTAATTATTTCGATCAATAAAATGCACTTAGACTTCCTATCAAGAAAATACACAGCAATTCTTCAAGCAATCAATAATTTCTATCAAGAAAACTCACATCAATAATTTCTTGATCAAACAATTTATGCGGCTCCACCTGTAAATATAACAGAGGACATTCATTCCACATGAATAGTGATTATTCCACGTGTAAAATGTGTACAGACTTAACAAAGTGTTCCCTTCACTGTAGTTAAAACCATCACGCATGCATTGAGAATTTGAACCATCACACATAATGGCCTCGGCCTACGCAGCGTCTACAGCCACATGGTATCTCATGGTATCCCTATATTTTCAGAGTTCACCCTAATTTGATAGGTGGTGGTCAACAAATGGAATAGTAAATTTTTAATCATGTTTTGTAAAAAATTAATTGAAGTATGGTTTAAACATGTGATTTAGATTTGCAAGGAAGTTAATTGTTTGAATTTTGTCCATTGATTTAGTAGCGACAACCAAAATATACCGCCATCTTTCAATCTAGACCATCAGATGAAAAAGATTAATTAGCAAAAGGATTAATGAAGCCAATTCCAATAGGTGTTTACGCCTATCAGCATAATAACAAGGAACGTGCCTACATTCAAACATGTTTATCCCAAATGCATTCCAATGCTTGCGCTATATTGACCAACAACATCAATTTTCTCAATCCAAGAATCTTTATAACCACTTTGGAATACTACAGTGAAACTAAAATGCAGATAATATACCTTGTTCATACAATTGTTTATAAAACACACTATGTTTTTTTGAGCAACCTTATCCACTTTATTTATAATGTTTCAAACAACTGGAAGTACCATATATTCCACAATCTATGATATTAATTTTACATTATATTAAGAAGATTATTCAAATTAAATTTAATAGAAATTGAGACAAACCATTCTGTTTACATGCATTGGCAACGTGTGAGTTAAGCTTCTTGATCTATCAAGTTACAATTATATATGACATGCTTTCAATTTCATTAGCTTCAAGAAAACCACCAGATTTGGCAGTGGGTTACTCTAAGTTTCATGACATCCCACATGATAAACTTCTAATAATTTGGTGTCAATATAACATCCCCAGCTACCAAATTGGTCTCTTGCATTTGTCTCCTTGCATGATAGGAAAGGAGTGTTGTCCATAAATAATGGAATATTGTAACTTTTGCACCAAGTCAACAATGCCAGTATTTTATTCTTTTCTATCATTTTCAAATTTATTTTGCAAAATTTTACAGATTTTCATAAAAATTCCTTTTTTATTCAAGGAGAGAACAAGTTTCAGCTTCCTAGGGAAGACAAAGACATGATGGAGAATAAGAATAAAAGGAAAACCTATTGGATAAATGAATTTGAAATTTTAGTGAGCCCGAGAAACTGGAAATATCAAATGTTTCCAATTATGCAGCAGCTTTGCCATTGTGAAAGCATCGATATTAAATGTCAAAAGCGTCAATTTTCAACTTTGGGGACCGATAAGGGAGACGTCCTGAATCAAACTCGAGAGAAAGGAGAGAAACGTGAGGAAAATATTATAATAGGGCAGTGGTACAGATTATCAGGGTTGGGATGGGATATTGAACTTAATATGAAGTGTAAATTAGTTGGTTTCAGGGAATTTAGATTTTATTAGAATTTAAAGTTAATATAGATAGAAAAACTTAAATCACTTTTTTGAAATTAAATTATTCAAAAACTAAATTCTTGATAATAGTATTGATAATAGCATTTTATTAGTGAGTAAAATTGAATCAAGTTTCACACAATTTTAATAATAATATTTCATTAGTGAATAGATAGTTCTTCCATCTAATAAACAAACCGAGACTAAATTTAGAATAACCTGATGATACTATCTCATTAGTGAATAAATAGTTCTTCCATCCCATAAACAAGCCTACGCTAACCTAAACCTAGCCTAACCTCAATCGAGTTTAAATAAACCCCAAAAAAAAATATGGCAGGATCGTCTCCTGTGTACGTGGACCCTCTTCTGGCAGGAGAAGAATTGGTATAAGCCATGGAATCGACATAGCAATAAATACAAGTGTGGACATATTCCTCTAGACCTAACTAGCAATCTGAATCTTGAATTATTGAGATATGGTAGATTGGGGAGTTGACCTGTGGAACAAGGGTAGGCATTCTGCACAGTTATTATTCCATACATTTCGTGGTGTTGTGTATATATATTTCCATGTGAACTTTACCCGTCTACAACCCGAGGCCGAGTCTGTTAAGTTTCCTAGTTTTGTTAATTTCTCATTTAAGGATTGGACTTCAGCGGGATCCATGGAAAATAACCCGCGAGGACTGAAGAGAACAAAGAGCGGATCTAGCGGAGAGTCAGACGGACGTGAGAATTTGAGAAGGTATTTAATGTCGATGGTGCAACCTCAGAGGCTGCCTTCGTCGCAGTACAAGGGTGTGGTTCCTCAACCCAACGGGCGATGGGGAGCACATATTTACAAGAAACACCAGCGCCTATGGTTAGGAACGTTTAAGAGAGAAGAAGACGCCACGCGGGCGTATGACCGTGCCGCCCTCAAGGTCCAAGGTCGCGAACCAATTTCAGTCCCATGGGAGACGGAAATCTAGAGGCCCAATTCATGAGAGAGCGCAGCAAGGAACAAATCGTGGAAATGCTCCGAAAGCACACTTACAACCAGGAGATGATGATGATGACGATAAATCGGTCTGCAACAATGAATAACGTCGAGGAGGTGATCATGGGGTCCGGGCCGGGAAGAGTGTGTGAAGAAAAGAAAGAGCACCTTTTCGATAAGACCGTCACACTCAACGACTTCGGAAAACTGAATCGCCTGGTTATTCCCAAGCAATATGTGGAGAAGTATTTGCCTCTCGATGTGAATTCCAATGAGAGGGGTATGCTCTTGAATTTCGAAGATTACACAAGGAAAGTATGGAGATTCCATTATGTTGGAATTTAATTTCCAACTGCCCAGAAAACGGCAGAAGAGGCCAAGCGGTAGTCAAGTCCGCGGGGGTCCAACAGGCTGGGTAGGCGGATGAGTGAACCCCATCGGAACTGCTGACGTAAGCGGGGGCCAACACAAATACGTTAACAAAGGGTTGCGGGGTTTAATATATTTTCCCATCTCACATGTTTTAAATCAATGCAGTGCAAAAGAAAAAAGGAGAAGTATATACAGTAGTGTAATCACCGTGCGACAGGAGATCAATGGAGAGCGGGTGTTTAAACAGCTCGGAAGTTAACGGGAGCTATACCCCCGCAGTTGACCAGCCAAGGGCATGTTGACCCAAGATCAACGGTTGGTATTTGGTGCAGGGCCTTACCCCGACCATACTGAGCTGGCAGAATGATACCCCCGCAACCACCAGGAAGTGGTGTCTCCGCCCACGCACCACCGAACCACCGCCGCCGTGGAAAATTTTCCAAACTGTGCCACCAAGCCAAATTCACCATCAATGCGATTTTTCAAGCGGTGACGGCAGAAGTTATGAGGCCATTAATGAAATTTTCATGCTGTGAATTTTTGTTGTATGTCAATTAATGACATTGAATTAAATGAGGCTGAGATATTTTGTTTATATAAAGAACAGAGTTGTAATTTTTTTTATTATTACACACAGAACAGATTATGTTCTTTTTATGCACAACAGTGTGTTTGTAAAAGACAAAGACTGTGAATGAAAAATATAGCAGAGTGTTTTAGGAAAAACATAGTATACAGAACAGTGTATGTTGTTTTAGAGAGACAGAGTATTTTTCTGTGTGAGACAGAGAAGAGTTTTACTTTGGCACTGTGGTTAGAAGTAGTCTAGCAGTTGTAATCCCTCTGTGTTGAGGAAGAATTTGTATCAGTTTTTATGAAATAGAAATTTGTTTTCTGAGTTGAAACTCTGTCACTGTGAATGCAATTTTAGTATTTTCTCTGTGTTAAGGAAGGGAGTTTTATTCTCCACTGTTTTTTCTGGAATTTGCAATATTCCAACATGGTATCGGAGCTAGTCCAGGCTCTTTGAAGATCAAAGAAGCTGAAGGAAAGGAGTTCTTTGTTGCAGCAGCTTCTCCAGCAGAGTGAAGACTCAGCCAAAAAGAATTCAAGGTATTTCTCTATACAGTTTTTGTGTTACTGTTATAGAACAATCAGTTAATTTTAAACACACAGTCAAGTGTTTTTTGAATCATAGTTAAGAGTGCAGAATGGTTGGAGCCAGCACTAGTATGGGTATGGGAAATATCCATCTCCCAATGTTTAATGGGAAAAATTATGACTACTGATCAATAACTATGAGAGCATTATTTGTCTCCCAAGACTTATGGGAATTTGTAGAAGATGGCTTTGAAGAGCCAGCAGATGAAGAAGAGTTTCAAATGTTAACTCAGGCAGGAAGAGAACTGTTGAAGAGCAATAAGAAGAAAGATTCCAAAGCTCTCTTCTTTTTGTATCAAGCAGTGCATGAGAGTGTGTTTCCAAGGATAGCAACAGCTAAGAGATCCAGAGAAGCATGGCAGACTCTTATGACAGCCTATCAGGGCATGGAGAAAGTGAAGACAACAAAAATTCAGTTGTTGAGGAGAGATTTTGAGACTCTCTGTATGAAGGAGTCAGATAACATTGACTCATTCTTCACTTATGTGATTAGAATGGTCACACAAATAAGATCTCATGGAGAGACTCTTGAAGACAAGAGGATTGTGGAGAAACTCTTGAGAAGTTTACCCTCAAAATTTGATGTGATTGTAACCACCATAGAGGAGACTAAGGATCTCACAAAGTTTTCAGTGGATGAGCTACATGCATCACTGATGACCCATGAACAGAGATTGGGTAGGAGTGAAAACTCATCTCTTGAACATGTCTTTAAGACCCAGATGTCTTTCGGAAAAGGAAGAGGGCAAGGCAGAGGAAGATGAAGAGGCAAAAGCCAAAACAGAGGTGGAAGAGACAGCCCTTCACATTCACATGGAAGGTGCAACAGTCAATATCACAGCCACGGCCAAGGCAGCAGCCAACAGAATGGTCAGCAGAATGCTCAAGGACAGAGGTATGATAAATCCAATGTCCAATGTTACAATTGTAAAAAATATGGTCATTATGCTAATGAATGTAGAAAGAAGAAGCAAGATATGGCAAGTAGAACTAGTGCAAATTTCACTAAAGAAAATAGCATCCAAAGAAATTTGTTTTTAGCTTGTAATATTGCTGAAGAAAAGAATGAGGATTTATGGTTTCTAGACTCCGGTTGTAGTAACCATATGACAGGAAACATAGCAATGTTTTCTATGTTAGATGAAAGTGTGCAGTCACAAGTCACACTAGGAACTGATAGCAATGTTTCTGTTATGGGAAAAGGAGATGTAAATGTTTTAACAAGATTAGGTGCAAAGAAATCCATAGCAGATGTTTATTATGTTCCAGGAATGAAGTGTAACCTCTTAAGTATTGGACATCTTGTCCATAAGGGGTATAATGTCTTCTTTGAGGATGATGTTTGTACCATCATGGACAAACCACCCAGCAATCAGTGTATTGCTGAAGTAAAGATGACAAGGAACATGATGTTCCCTTTCAGAATGAGAGCAGACTTGAAGAATGGTGAAGAGAAAGCAGCAGTTTCACAAGAGACTTTCCAAAGCGATCCAAAAGATGATAATTGGTTATGGCACTTGAGATTTGGACATCTCAACTTTGGAGGTCTTAATTTATTGAACAGAAAAGGAATGGTAAGTGGTTTACCATTGATAGAGAAATCGGATAGCCTTTGTGAAGGTTGTATCTTGGGGAAAAAACACAGAGAAATTTTTCCTTCTGGGAAAAGCATAAGGGAAAAAGCACCCTTAGAGATTGTCCACTCAGATGTGTGTGGACCGATGCAAACTCCATCACTTGCGAACAACCACTATATCTTAACTTTCATAGATGATTTTACAAGAAAAACTTGGGTTTACTTTTTGAAAAACAAAAGTGAAGTGTTTGAAAATTTTTGCAATTTCAAAGCACTTGTTGAGAACTAGAGTGGGCTGCATATCAAATTTCTAAGGACTGATAGAGGAGGTGAGTATATCTCTAAATATTTCCTACATTTTTGTAGAGAAAATGGTATTCAAAAGTAGTTTACAACCAGATATACTCCGCAACAAAATGGAGTAGCCGAAAGGAAGAACCGAACCATAATGGACATGGCAAGGAGTATGTTAAAGGCAAAGCATTTGCCTAATGATTATTGGGCTGAAGTTGTACATTGTGCAGCGTACATTCTGAATAGATGACCTACAAAAGCAGTTATGAACAAAGTGCCGGAAGAGGCATGGAGTGGCACAAAGCAAAGTGTCACACACATGATGGTTTTTGGATGTGTGGCTTATGCACACATTCCGGATCAGCTAAGGAAGAAGTTGGACAGCAAGGGGGAGAAGTGTATTTTCATTGGATACAGTGAGGAATCCAAGGCTTATCGCTTGTACAATCCATCAACCAAGAAGTTTATTATGAGCAGAGATGTTCAGTTCATTGAAGAGGAAGCTTGGGATGGAAGCATAGAGAAAACAGTGAATGTTAAACATTGTTTATCTCATGATGAAAATGATGATGAGTTGGCTGAAATACATCCCCAAACAGCAGCACCAACAAAAGAGCAGCAGAGTACACCTTTGAGGAGAAATGAGAGTGCTTCTCCAAGCACACCACCAGGAGGAAATTCAAGTGCTTCTTCAAGCATTTGTACATCTAATGAAAGAGGTAAGAAATTTAGAAGTTTGAAAGATATTTATGAACAAGATATAACAAATGAAGGTATCAATTCTTTGTTTGCTTTATATTGCCATGTTGATGATCATGTTCATTTCGAAGAAGCTATCAAGGATAGGAAATGGATAGAAGCCATGGATGAGGAAATAAATGCCATAGAGAGGAACAAAACTTGGGATTTGGTTGAACTCCCAAAAGGTAAATATGTCATTGGAGTAAAATGGGTCTACAAGACCAAAAGTAATGTTGAAGGAAAAATAGAGAGACACAAGGCAAGACTTGTTGTCAAAGGTTATAAACAGAAGCATGGGATAGATTATGAGGAAACTTTCGCACCGGTTGCCAGAATGGAAACCGTGAGAGCAGTGTTGTCCATAGCAGCACAAAACAAGTGGAAAGTTTACCAAATGGACATGAAGTCAGCATTCCTAAACGGAGTGTTAATGGAAGAGGTTTACATTGAACAACCTCTCGGCTATGAAAAGAAAGGCCAAGAAAACAAAGTATGCAAGTTGAAGAAAGCTCTTTATGGGCTGAAGCAAGCGCCAAGAGCGTGGTATAGTAGGATAGACTCCTATCTATTGGAAAATGGATTTGAAAAGTGTGAGGGAGAACCCACCCTCTACATCAAAGAAAAAGATGGTAAATTATTGATTGTAGTCTTGTATGTTGATGATGTCATTTTTACAGGTAATGAGGATTATCTTATTGAAAATTTTAAAACAGTCATGAAAGAAGAATTTGAAATGACTGACATGGGTTTGTTGAGATACTTCTTGGGAATAGAAGTAGAACAAGATGAAAATGGGATTTTTATCTCACAGGCATAGTATGTTAATGAGGTGCTTGAAAGATTTAACATGCAGGAAAGCAAAGCAGCAATCACACCCACAGTGATGGGATTAAAACTCAGCAGAGAGGACAGCAGCAAGGATTTTGATCCTAGTTTATACAAGAGCATAGTTGGCAGCCTTATGTATTTGACTGCAACTAGACCGGACATAATGTATGTTATTAGTTTAATTTCCAGATTCATGGAAAAGCCAAAGGATGCACATTGGCAGGCAGCAAAAAGAATTCTGAGGTATGTTAAAGGTACAAAAAGGTTTGGTATTTTATATACTGCTTCAGAATGTTCAAATTTAGTTGGATACACTAACAATGATTGGGCTGGAAGTGTTGATGATCAGAAGAGCACTTCCAGTTATGTTTTTCATATGGGTTCAGGAGTCATTTCATGGGCTTCTAAGAAACAGCCCATTGTAGCGTTGTCTACAGTAGAAGCGGAATATGTGGCAGCTACAGCAGCAGCATGTCAAGCAGTTTGGATGAGAAAAATGTTGAGAAGTTTGTACCAAGAACAGGTAAAAGGGACAATGATCTTTTGTGACAATAGCTCAGCTATTGCATTGTCTAAAAATTCTATTTTTCATAAAAGGACAAAACACATTGACACCAAGTTTCACTTCATACGTGAATTGTTTAACAATGGTGAAATCGTTTTACAACATTGCAGAACAGAGGATCAATTTGCAGAGATCCTCACAAAGCCGCTTGCACAGAAAAGCTTTGAATATTTCAAGAAATGCTTGGGTATGCAGGAAAACCCAACAGTTGAAATTAAGGGGGAGTGTTGGAATTTAATTTCCAACTGCCCAGAAAACAGCAGAAGAGGCCAAGCGGTAGTCAAGTCCACGGGGGTCCAACAAGCTGGGTAGGCGGATGAGTGAACCCCATCGGAACTGCTGACGTAAGCAGGGGCCCACACAAATATGTTAACAAAGGGTTGCGGGTTTTAATATAATTTTCCCATCGCACATGTTTTAAATCAATGCAGTGCAAAAGAAAAAAAAAAGAAGTATATACAGCAGTGTAATCATCGTGCGACAGGAGATCAATGGAGAGCGGGCGTTTAAATATCTCGGAAGTTAACGGGAGCTATACCCCCGCAGTTGACCAGCCAAGGGCACGTTGACCCAAGATCAACGGTTGGTATTTGGTGTGGGGCCTTACCCCGACCGTACTAAGCCAGCAGAATGATACCCTTGCAACCACCAGGAAGTGGTGTCTCCGCCCATGCACCACCGAACCACCATCGCCGCGGAAAATTTTCCAAATGGTGCCACCAAGCCAAATTCGACATCAATGCGATTTTTCAAGCGATGCCAGCAGAAGTTATGAGGCCATTAATGAAATTTTCACGCGGTGAATTTTTGTTGTATGTCAATTAATGACATTGAATTAAATGAGGCTGAGATATTTTGTTTATATAAAGAACAGAGTTGTAATTTTTTTTATTATTACACACATAACATATTATGTTCTTTTTATGCACAGCGGTGCGTTTGTAAAAGACAGAGACTGTGAATGAAAAATATAGCAGAGTGTTTTAGGAAAAACAGAGTATACACAGCAGTGTATGTTGTTTTAGAGAGACAGAGTATTTTTCTGTGTGAGACAGAGAAGAGTTTTACTTTGGCACTATGGTTAGAAGCAGTCCAGCAGTTGTAATCCCTCTGTGTTGAGGAAGAATTTGTATCAGTTTTTATGAAATAGAAATTTGTTTTCTGAGTTGAAACTCTGTCACTGTGAATGTAATTTTAGTATTTTCTCTGTGTTAAGAAAGGGAGTTTTATTCTCCACTATTTTTTCTGGAATTTGAAATATTCCAACACGTTACTCGTATTGGAATAGCAGCCGTAGCTACATGTTGACCAAAGGGTGGAATCGGTTTGTGAAGGACAAGAAACTTGAAGCCGGAAACATTGTTTCGTTTCACAGAGGAGAGGCGCAGCCTCAGCAGCTATACATCAGCTGGAGACGCAGGTCATCAGGTCGGCCCCGACTCGAAGTCCCACCAACCCCAACATGAGAGCAGTAAACAGCTCGTGTTCCTTGAATCCTTTCAATTCCGGAACCCAGAGTGTCGTTGTTTATAATGCCCAATGGATGCCCATCTTCTAGTCCGCTTCGAGAAATCCCAATACCTTCCTGCAATTCAATTCCAAATCCATGTCCCCCGTCATCACAAAATTCGGTCATGTGGATACATTGTGGTCTGAGAGTCATTACGTGTTTCCTTTTTATTGCACTCCGCCGCCTAATAAAGAAACCGACGTGAGTCAGGAGCAATTGCCAAGCATGGACCAGAAGTCACTCAATTCTGGTGACGGAAGTGACATCAAACAACCGCTTGGGCTCTCTACGGCACAAGAATTGGACATACCAGAAAATAAGGCGGGGCCGCATCTGGCACCCGCGAGCAAAAAAGGAAAGGCTTTTCGGAGTGATTTTGTTGGACCGCCACAGATTTTCACCCCAACATCTCAGTTAATGAATGGCAGTCATGGGTGTAGTGGAAAATGGATTATGTTCATCCTGTAAAAATGAAATTGAATCCCAATTGAGTTTTATGGCAGCGCTTCATTTCGAAAGATGTGGATCACTGGCTTAATTTTTGGAAAATCGATTAAAATTACCAGATAGTGAATTTTTGGAAAATCGATTAAAATTACCAGATTGATCGAAAATTTAACTGATCTAATTCATCTATTAAAAAAAGAATACTACAAAACCAACATGTAAATATATGAGATATTTTGTCTGTTCTATGTTGGCTGGTATGATTTGGTCAGTTTAACTATCAAATATTTTTAGTTTTTTCATTTTAATGATATAATTTTTGGCAAGATTTTGAGTTTAAATGGTTTAAAAGCATTTTAAGTATATAAACTGTTTTAATATCTGAAATTTTATTTAAAATTTTAAAAAATATTACCAAATTTTGATTGATAAATATAATTATTTTGAAAAAAAAAAAACCAAAAACCTTAAAGACCAAAAATCTTTTTTTTCCAAAATAATATAATTTTTTACAAGATTTTGACAAAATCTTTTGGAATTTTTTGGAAATTTAAGTTACAATTGTTAAGCTCACAATTTTGAATATTCAAGAAATTTTGATAATACTAAATCTATTTCTATCATATATTAAAAAATAAAAATAAAAAAATAAATAAAAATTATTCAAACACTTTCACAATCAATTTTTTCGAAAAAAATACCAAATTTTAATAAAAATGACCACCTCTATCTATTTATTTAACAAAAATGTATACCTACATTCATTATTAAATAAAAAATGACCATCCAAAAAGAATTATCACCTCATAATCCAAAGACAATTATCACCTCATAAACAATGCCTATCGATTTATTTAACAAAATGTATACTACATTCATTGTTGAGTCAAAAGAATGATTATTTAGTATGACGCCAAGATGATAGATGATGAATGATGGGAACCGAAGATAATGACGTCATCAGGTTCTAAGCACATAAAAATGTGGATTTTATTTTCGTATAGAAAATTGATCATAATGGATATCAAAGAATTTAAGGAAAAAACCAAAATAATATCTAACTTAACAATGCCTATCAAGCTGAATGATGGAACCGAAGATAATGATGTCGTTAGGATCTAAGCATATAAAAATATGAATTTTGTGTTGGTCTAGAAAAATTGATGATAAAGGATATCTAAGAATTTAACAGAAAACTATGAAATATGAAAGTTCCTTCAAAAAAATTAATGACATTTTTAATACCTTCATATGAAATCCATATTTGTACTTTGGAATTGTTTTGTTACTATTATTCCCCATGCTTTTTAAACTTATATGGGGTTGGAATTTCACTTTTGTAATATTGAAGTCGATCGTAGTGAGATTTTGGAGTAAATTTAGGCTTATCATAAACTTCGATTACATGAACTTGAAACACAATCATGATACATAATCAAATTTTCATTACATATCTCATAAAAATCTTCTTCTTTTTATAGGGATAAATGTCTTATGTTGTGACCAAAAATTTCTATTAATGTCTTTTTTTAATAAGGGATAAATGTTTTATGTTGTGACCAAAAATTGAGAGATGTGCAATTTATATTTAAACAAAAATATATAACATATAAGTGTAAATATATTTTAATTTATGTCGAAGATATTGATTAGATTCACAATTGTTCATAATTAGTCTTTTAAATATTAGGAATACAAAATATCTTGTCTCAACTAGAACACAAAAATATATATATAAATCTTCCAAAAATTGTTTATTCCACAAGTACAAGGTATACATCACTTCAACCCTCACTGAACTGAATTGGAGCTATATATCTTAAATGCACATTCATGCATGCATATATAAAAAGTTGATGTATGTCAGTCATAACTTCTCTGTTATTCAATAATTCAACCCATTGCATTCAATAAATGACACCCAACCCATTAAATTCAATAAATGACACCCATCCCACTAAATTTCTCATTAAAATAGATCGAAGCAGAAGGATCAACCATAGCAAATTCCGAGTCATTGGGTCATATCCAAATCAATCCATAACACACATTCGAAATTAAGAGATTGCAATCCATGTCAATCCGTGTTACCATTCAAATTTAAGGCAAAAAACTATATAATAATTTCAACCCTTTTTAAATTTGCATTTTTTAAATTCAAACTATTCAGGAGCCCTCGAAACATACCATCACAAAAAATTTCACACTATATTCAAGTTCTTTATTTGAGTTTTTGCACGGTATGTATTTCATTTTATTTATTTCAGTGTTTGCACAATATGTATTTGTTGGAGTGAGGTCCCCTTCAGCACACTTTTTGATGTAATTTTGTATAATTTTTGTATATGCGCAATGCATGAATGAGTCAAGGGGCTTTGGGGTGGATCAAAGTCCCTATTTTTTATATAAGTGGGTTTAAGGTAAAACTCTGGGCCTCAAACCATGGTTTGAGACAATAGTATCTGCATGCAATAAAAATATAAATAGATAGATCAAGTCTAAGGAAAGTAGTTTAGTTAAGTTAACCTTGATATGAGATTATGATATGTATGCGTCTAATACTTTTGTAAGGGTTGTATGGGTTGAGTAGAAAGGTTCCTGCTCGCTGTGTGCATGGAGACCTAGTCGTGGATGTGTGCGGACTCTGCTGATTGTGAGCGCGGAAGGGTTATGTGTAAGGGAAAGTATGATATGTATTGAAAGGATATTAATTAATACAAAGGAAAGATTTTGGAAAACTTACTTTGTTATTGATCTGAGTTATTTACTTTTTTCGTTATGTTGAGATTGCAATGTTTATGTTCTGTTGAGATCGCAATGTTTCATGTTGTTGATTTATCATTACTCAAGGATATTTGTTATATTTCTGTATACATATTGATGAGTGATAAATATGTTTAATTAATTATGCTTTGTTTAAATCTGGATCTGGTTCTGTAATGCTTTATCTGCGCTAAAGCGATCTGTGACTCTATCCTATTCTGTTAAGTATTGCGCACATCTGCTTATGATTGACCTAAGTCTATTATCGATCTGCTTAGGACCACTTCATTATTTCCTCCCTCAGTGTGTGGTAACCTGGTTCCAGCACCCCCCCATACTGCTTCGGGTAGGACTTTGATCTACGTAAGGTTATTGCTGAAAGGGCCAGTAGTTGGAGGGTTTGTTGGTTTCTCCATAAACTCTGAACCTGGGTCAGGACCCCTCAAGCCAAAAAATGGTTCCGTTATTGAGACCAAGATCATTTTGAGGGAGATTTTATGTTGTGGCATCCTTCGCGAAATGAATTGCAAGATTCGTTGGATAGAAAGATCCTTGAATTCGCACTCCAAGAGAATCAAAGTACTAAGCTATATGATGAATAGTGGGTACATAAATATATTTATACAGAAGTGCATGAAATATTCCTTTGCTCCTTTTTGCACGAGCTACGAGAGTGGTTGTCGCGCTTAGTTGAATTCAATACCTACATAAAAGATGATGTAGTCACTAAGTGGACTCCTGAATTGATCTAGAAAGTAGAACCATTAGACAATAAGATCACCCACGTGGTAGATCATTGTATCGATTGCCTGTTAGGAGGATTTGTGACTGAATTTTCCATTGATCAATTTGTGTCATATTCTAAAGCAGAAAGAAGGTTTTTCAAAGGCCCTAGAGGTAAGTTTTTGTGCTCACTAAAATTGTTGTTAAAAATGATATTATGTTAACGAGGTTGTTTGTGGGAACATATTGCTTGAATGCATCGAAGAGGCTCGAATACACGCAATGGAAAAGTTTACCGTGATGATTTTGAAAATATTATTTATAGCCCTCTGAAGCCTAGATCTAAGAGTGAAGGTGAACCATAAACTAGTAGCTCTAGTGATTTTGAAGGAGAAATTTCATCACACCAAAAACCCTTGAGTTTGTTTCCAACCCCATCCAATCCACTTCTGCACTCACATCAAACATCAACCACTCCATTATGTTGTCCATTTCCACCACCACCTCCACCTCCACCTCCCCCAAAAGTAGATATGGTTGCACTAATGAATTTACCAAATTTTAGAGACATCGGAAATGAGGATACTGACCACTTCTGGTTTGTGACTGAGGTTGAATGGCAAGCTCAACAGGTTAATAATATTGATATGAGGAAGGCACAGATGGCTACTAATTTCCAAGATCGTGCATTAGATTAGTACATTGGGTATGCTCAAGAAAACCCTAATGCTATCTTGGAACAAATAAAATCTGCCCTAAAAGAGCATTTTAAGAAGCCTAAGTCGTATGCGCAGCTAGTGACCGAAATGAAGGAGATTCATCAGGAGGCTAACGAATCTGTATGGGAGGCCAATCAGAGGTTCAAGCGCACCATCAGAGATGGTGGATTTGTCATTAATTATACTCAACATAAGGAATGGTTCATTACTATGTTGCTCCCACACCTGCGCCAACCCTTAGGTCAGAAAAATATTTCCACACAGCCTGAGGTTGTGGAGGTTGAAATGAAATAGGAGGATACCCGAATACCTGTTGCGCTGGGAACTCAAAAAATTCAGAATCAGTTGGAAGCCATGCTTCTAGAAATTCAAAGTCTACGCAAAGACACGGAAAGGAGATTTGTGTAGAGGTTTGGTGCATAAAATGCAAAGCTTTTGGGCACCATAAAGGTGAGTGTCCTATCTTTAAAAATTATCTGAACGTTGGAGGTCCTATTCCATTGAAGAGTCCTGTATGGTGTACAATCTGTCAAATTGTTGGGTTACGTGACTCAGATTCTTGCCTAAGGATTGGAAAGTACCAACCTGACTTAAAGCAGTTGTTTTGCAGATTCAATCCGTTATTAAGGCATGATGAGTAGCATTGTCGCACTTATGATATGATGTTAGACAAAGCTGAAATATATAGAATGCAGGTTGAGCCTACCTCACCAGCATCCCTTTCTGGGCACGAAGGATTTCAAGGCAGAGGAAGAGGTTGAGGAGGTGGATCAGCTGGTCGAGGAAGAGGACAAGTCATTTTCTATAATTATGGAGATGTTTTCCATTATGCGCGTGATTGTCTGAATCCAACACGACAATCATGTAGGTATTGTAGGCAATTTGATCATCTAATAGAATATTGTCCTGTCTTGATTGCTAAAATGCAAGAAAAGAACACGCAAACCTCAACACAAAATCTTCAGATGGTGAGAGCTGAAACCCGTGAAGAAGATCGCAGTATGATTGTGGTTATTAGGAGCAGTGTAGCCACCAATCAAGATAAGGGAAAGCAATCAACCATTGATGTATGGATCCAGAAAACACTTGAAAACAAAGAAGGATTGAATCTTCAGCTCACAAAGGAGACCTTTATTTAAGTGTAGAAATAATTTGCAGAAGGAACCAAATCAACATCAGGAATACCTATGGAGGACGCAGTAGGAGATGAAGAAATCAAACCATTTCTATAAGCATGTATAAATTTACTACGCAAAAAGAGGGCAGTATAAAATCTGCAGGCTTTGATAGATAATTGCGCAAAGAAGAAATAGTCGATGGTAGAACAATGAGTGGTCAACAAAATATATAAGAATAATAAGAGAATGGGTAGGGAGATGCATATGACCGTGCAAATTGGTGCTTATGAGATGGACCAGGTTATTTTAGATCTGGGATTAAATGCTAATGTTATAGCTAAGCAAACATGGCAGTGCATGGGAGAGCCAAAGCTGGAGTGGTCCACCATCCAACTGCGCATGGCCAATCTGTAGAAGATCATTCATTTAGGGAGGTTGTTGCAAGTTTTGGTTAATATAGAGGGTGTTAAGTTGATGGAGGACTTTGAAGTCATACAAATTTTCAATGATATTGATCCTTACCACGTGCTGCTAGGGTTGGACTGGTCCATTGACATGGATGGTGTTATAAATCTGAAGGAAAGGAGAATGGAATTTGAAAGCAATGGATTCAAGGTAATCATTCATCTAGATCCTACCGAGGGACAAAGGTATACTGAACCAGTGTACGCCGATGATGAGATTGATCAAATTTATAAGCTGACCTTACATGAGGAAGATTGGATTAATATAAAAGCATATGGAAATCTTAAGTGGGAGAAGGATAAATCTTGTTTTTCAGACTCTGATGAAGAATTAGAAAACTGGCAGAACTGGTTGCATGAGGTATCTCTACTGCATTGTAATCATGTAACCCGATCTCTGCGATGTATAACATCTGAGGTACATGACCTAACGCACTATGATGGATTAACTTATATAAATATTTTTATAGGGGAGCTTGAATGGACAGTGCTTGAAGGAAAAAGATTACATGCTTTGGATCTTGGCTTGCGCACTACTGCAGCAATATGGTGGGAAACTTGTAAGGAGAATATGGGCAACTAGGAGGAATGTGCGTGCATGATGTGGTTGTGGTTTGAATTTCCAGTCATTAAAATGGAAGATGTGTACTCTAGAAAAGAACATTCACGCAGACATTTGGTGAGATGGAATTAGGTATGGGGTGTAAAACCAAGACTTGAATGGGTCCATATGTTTATTCACACGTTGGGGAAGGTAACTATTGAATGGTATTTGGAGACATATTTGTGTAGAGGCACTAGTGAATGGTATGTGCTGACAGATAGATTTATTCTTAAATTTATCTTTGAGAGTGGATTTGATATGGTTTTCCAAGCTTTGCATAATATTCAAGAATTCATATTTGATACAACAAATCCTGCAATCGAGTGCGCTCCACTAGCCTGAGACGCGCAGATGAAAGCTATTGTGAATTGCAAGAATCTAACAATGGAAGAAGGTGAAGAGAATCCAAGGAATATTATGATACCTAAATCTGAGGGACAACGTGCAGTGGTTGGGCCCTCGATCACCTCGCTAGATGTGACAAAGCCCCTAAATCTCAGGCAGGTGAATGTTGGATCTGAAGAACAACCTAAGTTTGAAAATATTGGAGACTACTGGGGTGATGATATAGTAGGCAAGGTTGTTGAGTTGCTAGCAGAATATCAAGATTTGTCCCCTACAAAGTTTTCAGAGCTAAAAGGAATCATTGGGGAGCTTGGAGTTATGAAAGTCACATTGAAGCCTGATGCGTGCCCAGTAAAACATCACCTATATAGGATGAACCCAAGATATAAGCATAAGGTGAAAGAAGAAGTGGAAAAAATGGTTGTTGCAGGCATCATTGAACCTGTAGAAGATTTTGACTGGTAAGACCAATGGTTCTGCAAGATAAGAAGACCAAGGGAGAAATCGTGATCTGTTTAGATCTGCGTAAACTGTATGATACTTGTTTGCATGATCGATTCCCAACTCCATTCTCTGATAAAATCTTGGATAATGTTGGAGGCCATGAAGCATATTCCTTCACAGATGTGTTTTCAAGATATCATCAGATCTGGATTGCGCTAGAAGATCGGAGTAAGACCACCTTTTCTACTGAATGGGGATCTTTCCAATATACACTAATTTCCTTTGGACTGAAGAATGCTCCTTCCATTTTCTTGTGCGTATTAGTTTCTTCTTTCAAATAATTCATCCACAAGTTTTTGGAGGTATATTTTGATGGTTGGATTGTATTTGGGTTGTTGAAGAAGCATGTGTCAAATCTGCGCTTAATGTTGGATACTTGTTGGAAGTATCAGATTTCCTTGAATTTAAAGAACTGTATATTTTGTGTAACAATTGGGATACTGCTTAGACATATTGTCTGCCAGCAGGGGTTGATGGTAGATCCCTCAAAGATTTTCGTCATAGTTAATTTGGAGATACCTGAGAATGTTAAGCAATTGAGCTTGATATTGGGGCATACGGGATATTATATGAAATTTATTCAGGGATATGCGCTGATAACTAGGCCCATGGAAAATATTCTCAAGAAGGTTGCAACATTCTTCTAGGATGCAAATTTCTAGAAGAGTTCTGAGCTACTGAAGGAAAATATGGTCACTCCGACCATCCTGTTCTTCCCAGATTGGTCAAAGGTATTTCATGTACATGTGGATAACTCCAGCATTGTGCTCAAATTTATCTTAGCGCAGTTGGGAGCGGGTGAAATTGATCATCCTATTGCTTATGCAAGCCAAAAACATTCAAGCAAAAAAAAAATTACTCAACCACGGAAAGGGAAGGGCTCGCAATGGTGTACATGCTACAGAAATTTCGCCAGTATATGTTTGGAGCGCACTTTAAAGTATATGTTCAATAAGTTTGTGTTGCGAGGGAAGATCTATAGATGGTTGTTGTTATTCCAAGAATGTGATTTTGAGATTATGGTCAAACCAGGAAGAATGAATGCTAGGCCATACCATCTGTCGGGCATTGAAATAAGTGAGGAACCTACAAATTTGGAAGATGGATTGTCAGACACAGATTTGTTTATGATAAAGGTGTTTGATGAGCATTTCCTTGATATTATTCAGTTTATGCCTACTAGACGCGTGCCTGACGAATATTCAGTTTAGTAGAAGAAAGAGCTCATGGTGAGCGCAACGGACTTCACCGTTATTGCTAGAAAGTTGTATAAAATGGGTGTGGATGAGGTTCTACGAAGATATTTCCTGGAGTATGAGAGACATGCAATCCTAAATGAAGCTCATGGAGGGGTTGGCGGTGGTCATTGTGCAGGTAAGGCCACTGCGTAGAAGATTTTGTGAGCTGGGTTATGGTGGCCTACACTACAAAATGATGCCTATGCAGATTGTCGCACATGTGATGTATGTTAGAGGACAAGAAAGCCATCGTGTAGATACAAGATGCCCTTGCATCCACAGATGGCGCTACAAGATTTTTAGAAATGGGCTATAGATTTTGTGGGACCTATTAATCCTCCAGGAAAGAAGAGCGGTGCATCCTACATTATCACTACAACGGATTATGTCACCAGATGGGATGAAGCCAAACCTGTGAAGGATTGCATGGCTGATACTACTGCATAGTTTATATATGAGAAAATTTTGACTCAGTTTGGTTGTCCTAAAATTCTGATCAGCAATCAGGGTATGCATTTTGTAAATGACACCATTGAAGCATTGACAGAATAATTCAATATGTGCCATCAGAAGAGATCTCCCTATCACCCTCAGGAAAATGGCGCAGTTGAAGCATTCAATAAGATACTAGAAACTGTGCTAACTAAGGTATGCAATGTTAACCGAAGTGATTGGGATGAGCAAGTGCCAACAGTTCTTTAAGCATATAGGACCATTTGCAATAATTTGACTGGAATGACACCTTTCAGGATGGTATATGGGCAAGAAGTTGTGTTTCCAATGTAGTTCATTATTCCTAGCCTGCACATTACAACTTTCACCAATATGGCTGAAGAAGATGCTCTGGAAGATCGGTTGTCGCACTTGGCTGCTCTGGAAGAAGATTACTTTATTTCCAATTATCACTAGAAGGTTCAAAAAGCTCGTGAAAAAGCATGTCATGAACGAAATATTAGACAAAAGGTGTTCAAGGAAGATGATTTGGTTTTATTGTATGACAAAAAGTTTTTGCACCACCCCAGGAAGTTGAAGATGCATTGGATAGGGCTCTATGTTGTTAAGGAGATCACTAATAGAGGTGTAGTGCACCTAGCCAGATTGAGTGGTGAATAGCTTCATGGGTATGTTAATGGGATCCCGTTGAATTCGTACATGGATGACCTTGTGCCTACCTAATTAATATATGGCCAGAGTATCACACCTACGCAGATGGGATGGTGGATGCACATTAAGGTGTGAAGCGTGCGCAGTAGCTCCGTGAGGAGGTTGACTGGGTCATACAGGTGTCAAAAACTAGCCATTGGAATAGTAAAACTGGAAAAGACAGCTTTATTACTAGTTATGGGAGCGTCTATGTTGCATTTAATGAAGGGATGTTTCCAGATTTGGGACCGTTTTTCCATTTATGGAGACACATTAATGTAGAAGGATCCCTTGAAGATGCACCATAAGTATAAAAATGACCTATGTGGTTGCAATAGTTCCCTTTACTTTCTGAGTGAATTCTTTGCTTTGAGTTCGCTGATTGTCACTGCATACTCTATTTCTATGTTTAGTTTGGATTTGGGGTTCGAGCACGCGTTGCACTGAGCAGGGTTGGGTTACGTTATTTCCAGAATTATGATAGCCACAAGACTTGGAGAGGACCTTACTGTGCCCAAGGTCCCTATTGCTGCAACCCCTATGCCCTCCAAGTCTAAGAAGGGGCAAACTTCTGGTATTAGAAAATCTCCAAGGGAGAAGACCCCAAAGTCGCACTCTACTGCGACAGAGAAGTTGAAAAGGCCTATGGTCGACGTCCCTGAAACAATTTTGGAAGGAGAGGAGGATGTGGTTGAGGTGGCTCGATTCTCGCGGCTGCTGAGCTATATTGTATCGTGCAAACCCTAATTCCGAATTCTTAAAGACCTGGAGAAGGTGCACGCAAGTATCTAGATGCCATTAATCCCTGAAAATGTCCCAAGTGAAGGGGACATGTTTTCTAAAGTGTCGCAACTCAGATTCAATGATTGGGATATTTCAGATGTCGATAAATTTCCAGAACTTGCACCTGATTTTTACCTAGACCAAGTCATGTATGAAGGAGGCATTGTGCGCCTCGAGCCAAAGAGATGGGTGCTAGGTCTACACAAGCCAAGCCTGCTAAACTTACTGTAGATCCCTCATTTTTGGGCGCAGCCCCATAAATTACATCTGTGTCTGGAAGTTGCTCGCACTGGTACACGATGATGCGTTGTGGTTGGGAGAGCGCATCCCTATTGATGCAGCATTGATCCATAGGATCATGGGTCTACTTTCTAAATTCGGCCCCATTGCTGATTTCGGCTGTAAGGCACAAGAGAAAATCGTCATAGAATAGATCAAGAAAAAGTATTAAGTCTCGTAGAAGAGTCAAGGCTTCATTGTCGATGAAATAAATGACCCAGCAATTGATTAGGTATGCTCATCTTGGCCTACAAGATGATGTGCAAATGCAGACCAAAGGAAGTGCCCGCACACATCATTGCTCTCCCTGGAAAATGCGAGAAGGGATTTATTTATAACTGGTCCAGCTATCTATGTAAGGAGTTCCTCGAAAATGTGTGTGAAGCACAGGAGGAAGGCAAGAACTTTCATTATGCTTGGATTTTATTGTTGATTGCATTGATTGGGTGGAAGACCCCCAAGGAATCGTAGTTTCCAGAGATTGAGCCATAGATGTGCAAGGATGCGTGCTATGCGATGTTTTGGAACTCTTCAGACCCAGTGTGTGCTAAGGAAAGTTAAAGTTTTTGGGTTCTTTATAATGCCACTCTTTATGAAGATGTGCAGTCAAATTTGTGACTATCGCCCACACTATCTAATCAGTATAAGATGGTAGCCAAATTCAAGGCTACATTCCACAACATACACATCCACGTGAAAGGCGTCATGGAAGGAGTGTGGTATGAGTTACCATACTTAGTGAAGGAGGATGATTTGTTCTGGGTAACGACACAATAGCTGCCAACATGGTTGACACCTATCACACAAACGAAGTTGCGCTTTGGAACCCAGCTAGTGAAAACAACAGAGAAGGTAACAGAGAAAGAAGCACTACCCACTACTACTGGCGAGACCATTGACCTTGAAAAAGAAACAGAACCAGAAAAGAATGGGTTTGCGCCGAAGGACACAACAAAAGAAGAGACCTCTAAGGGAATCAAGCGCGGCTCTCATGCCACTGGTGGATCAAGAAATAAGAGGAAGGGTTCCAAAGAGGCCGGGTAGGAGGTCTTGATATTAACAGAAGATGATATGCACAAAATATCCAACACAGTCATGTCTGCGACCGAGGATCGTCACATTGATATGGAGGTGCAATACAAGACTGCATTGGAGCTTATTCAGGTTGGAATCCAAGAGCTGAAGAGGCAAGCAAGCCAGATACAAGCGAGCGTAGCTCAGGCAAGCCAGACCAACACGCAAGTCATAAGGGCGCAACCATTAGATGTTGCATTACCAACTATCATTGATTTTCTACTTGTCCAAATCCCCGCATCACCCATTCAGTTGGATGCTAGCCAACACGCCTAATTATGTGGATCAAGTGAAATAAATATTAATCTATCCATGTTACCTACAAGGAAGCTTCACTTGATCCACTCAATGATCGCAGATGAACTTCAATTCAGAGAGGTTGTTATGCACAACAATATAAGGGAATCTCAGAAGTAGACAGAAGAAGCACACAAAAATCAGCAAGTAGCAGAGGCAACATGTTGTGAAGCCGAAGCCCAACACACTATGCTGGAGGCCAAAATACATCATATATGTCAAGAAGTTCCAGCACTCCTAGCCACAGTATCACTAGAGGAAAAATTGGAGGGATTGGTTACCCCATTGAAAGCATCCCAAGCTGAGGTGCAGACTGTTAGAGCGAAGTATGAGCAACAAATCGCAAATCTACAAACCAAGTTGCAGCCTGATACTCCCCCAGAGGTCTACGCCCAAAGAGCAGCTGAGGTGAAGCAAGACAAATACAGTATCGCCATTGTAGTCACCTAGTGTGATAATCTATTAGATGAAGCTATGGGTGTATGGACATCTATCCAGAATGATCCAGTCGTTCAGCATCTGTGGGTTGGGCTCCATCAAAAGGAACAACAATTCAAAGAGATCCACACAGTAGTGTTGAACTTGGTTCTTACACAGTACTTAGCTCGTCTGCAAGAGTGTCAAATGATTTAGACATAGATTGAATACCTATGCTGAAAATAAAAATTTCTAGAAGCACGCATGGAACCATGGGTCGAGGAAGCTCTTCAGCTTTCACAAACGCTGGACAACACTTTGAAGACTATTCATCAGACACAACACAACATAGAGATGGACATTGAAGGGCCCATGACATGAAAGTTGGTTCAACAAGCGCAGGAAGCTGCAGCACAAATTTTGGACATGGTTCTCCCTCAAAAATATTATGTCAGTGCACTCCAAGCCAAGCTTAAGGAGCAGACGCCTCAGTGACTTGAGATGAGTCACATGTTTTTGTTGGGGGCTTTTTGGAACGAGTTCCGCTAGGGCACACTTTTTGATGTAATTGTGTATAAGATTTGTATATGAGCACTATTCTAATAAGTCAAGGGGCTTTGGGGTGCGTCAAAGTCCATATTTTTTATGTAAATGGGTTTAAGAGAAAATGTGGGTGTCAAACCATGGTTTGAGACCATAGTAATTGTGCGCAAGAAGAATATACATAAATAGATCGAGTCTAAGGAAAGTAGTTCAGTTAAGTTTTTTGGCACCAGTGTGTTCTTTGTTAACCTTGCGGTTTGAAAAAAAATGTGTCGCAACAATCTAGACAGACTCTACTTTGGTATGGCTATATTTATGAAACCAACAGATGCACATCATAATTACTAGAATTTTTTTAATTGAACCAAATTGAAAAAATTACAGATTTTGAAGATGTTTAACATAACACCATGTTTTTCAACATATTATTTAAAAAATAAAAAATCTAAAAACTCCCCATTAAAGAAGACAGAGCAACGTAATGCACGATAAATTTTTCATATTTTTTAACAGTGTATTTTGAAATATAAAAAATTTTGATTTCACTAAATCATAATGACCTTCATAATTTTTTTCCAACATTTTACTAGAAAATTAGTTAAAATTAGCAAATATCTATGAAATTCCATAAAATTTATATCTACTGAAAGTAGATTCAATTTATGAAAATTATGGTATTGTTTCCAAAATTAAATTCACTATATTTTATGGAATTTAACCATTCTGAAATTGGAAAAAGGTGAACAGAGCCGAGTTGTTGCAAAGTTGCAGGTTTTCGGTCGAAAAAAATAAAAAATATTTGGTTGAATTTCTTTTTGCCACAAAAAAACGTTAAAATTAACAGAAAATTTTTTTTGGCCTAAAACATAAAATGTTTGGCCAAAAAAATGATCCATATTTTTCGTCGGCCGCGAAATTGAAACGATGTGGCCCTCCGATATAACTGTTTCAGTCGAATGCTATAAATAATCTTGGTTGAAATGTAATTTTTGCACTCACATTCTTCACGTGCAACCTTTTTTTTTCTAAGCAATACGAGTTCGCCAAATATTACAACAGGCTTGACCTGTAGCTTGCGAAACTATGACCCAGGGGCATCTAAGTCGTCAAAATCACCCGAGGATTGCACCCGGTCTAGGCCACACCAATACTAAGAAAACTGGGCTTACTTTGGGCTAGATTTTGAAAGTAAGTTTGTGCTTATAATACATTCATTTATGAGAATAATTACTTGGAGGAAATTCCTTCATACAAATATATGGGAATCAACATCTATCATAAGCTTAGTTGGAATTATAGCATTGAGAAAATGATAAATGGAGGATGGAAAAATTATTATGGGATTGAAAATAATTGTGAGTAGAAAAATCTTTAGATGTGGGAAAAATAAACTTCTCTTTGAGACTGACGTCACTCTTGTTATTTTATACATATGTGAGGTATAGAGTTGCAATATATTTAGAGAGTCATGGAAGATTGAGTAGATCCAAAAGTAGTTTATAACCTACAATATCAAGATTAAAGGAGATAATCCCAACCCCATCCTTCTTATTGAAGCTAGCCTTTCCCTCATTGAGAGCATGGCTATGATTAGGTATCTTATGCATAAGAAGAATATATGAAACATAGAATCCAAAACGTTCCCTAAAATTGTTTCTAACTCTAACAAAAACGTGTACCTTCAATTTAATTCAAGGATGCCCATGCTTGGTTGGCCCATTGGGGGAATAGAGGAGAAACTCATCTTCTAGAATAAGGATAATATTAAAATATTATTGCTTTCAAATTTAAGGAGAATTTGTGGAGCGATAAAGAGTAAGAGGGGAAAAGGAAACTAATATATTATAACGAGGTGATAAACCACAATCTCAAACACCAAAATTATATTTATTTTTTGAATGGAGTTTAAAAAAATGAACATTATTAACATAAGAATTAATTCTCATGAGCTCCATAATGAAACTCAGTGTCAATTCCCCAAACACCTTCGGATGAAAGAGTGTGACATATGACATCTATGCCATACTAATAGAGTTGAAGATGAAAAACATTTTTTCTTAGATTGTTAATCTTATACTCACATTTTGTCTAATTTTCAAAATATTTTCCGCAATACCAACCTTCTTGATTTTTTAAGTCAAGAAAACTTTAGTGATTTGGAAATCTTCTTTCAATTTTTTTGTAACATATAAATAAAATGTTAAATAATTTTGATTAACATTTACCTTCTTAAATATGTAGACCATATAGATATTAGAGAAAGCTAATCATCATTATCATCATTCTCTTTGAGTAAATAAAATAACAAAGATAAACCAATTTTTAATGAGGTAAAGCCATATTATTATTATTAATAAGTTAATGTCTAGCATTCTCTACAAAGGTCCATTTAATCCTCATTTTTTTTCAAAATAAATCGATGGTGAGAGTGTTTGAATCATTTTTTTATGGTGGAAATGGATTCAACACCATCAAAAACCCACGGGGCTTACTCAATGAACCTATGACATATCAGGTGCGTTCCTAGCATACTAAACAATACCCCTAATTTGACTATATATTGAAAACTACCTCTAAAAATCACATTATTAACCCCTACCAATACGAACTAGATACACCTTCCCAATTTAAAATACCCCTACTTTCACTAGATATTGCAGGTATCCATTTTTCATTAACATTTTTTATACCCATTTATATTATTTTACTAACTTTGAGTCGCATTTTTATACCTGCCAATATAAAAACCATTTACCCCCTAATATATGCTCAATAAATTAGGTCATTGTTTCCTTTAACATATGTCCCCTAATATTAAACCAATTGGTATGGTATTACTGGAGCAATGAAATCCCCATACAAAATCCCTAGGACACCTAAAATCTTGAAACTTTACTACTATAACTTGGATTTCTACCAGATTTTGTCAAAATTGTGTGGAAATCTCTATGATTTTGGAAGTGGTCTCCTTAGACTAAGGCATTTATATATTAGTATTTCCTAGTAAATAATTTAGCAATTATATAACTTAGCAAACATAGTATATTATTATTTTTCGAGTAAATAACTTAGCAGTGATAAACCAATTTTTGCTGACTTAAATTTTTATTTTAGATAGTTAATTTGTAGCATATGCTCATGTGTAAGTATGTCCGTGCTCAGGTGTTCTCTTAAAATTTAAAAAAAAAAAATATTCTCTAAATTTAAAAACAATGTGAGCTATAATAAAAAAGAAAAAAAAAATATGCTATGCATGTTTAATTATTCATCCATATGACCTAATAATTTAATATAAATCAATTAGAAATAAAAAACATATGTGAATAAGATGTTTAAACCTTATACTTTTCAAAAATATTTGAACACACTATTTAAATAAATTATTTTAAAATCTATGTTAACGAACTTATATAAATATCAACTTTATATATGATTATATGTAGAAAAAAATACGACAAAACATTTAAATGTTGTATATAATAAAATATCCAATATAATTTATAGACAAAATATTTTAATATAAATTAATATTGAGATATATAAATCATGTATCATTCAATAATACAATTTAAAAAATAAAAAATTACAAATTATTTTTTCACTCCAAAATAAAAATTTGCATTTATTGATCCTTCTCCACTCATATTATCCCTACTCAAAATGATATATGCTAATTTTAAATTGGGAAATCAAAATGGTCTTCCCTCTTTCGTTTTATGGGCTAATTATTTTCCCTGTTTTAATCGGTCCCGATCCAGCATGGCCACGGGATCGATGGCATCAAGAAAGACGCTACCCTGACCTCAGCCTCTGAATCATCCGGGCTGATCTGCAGCCGCCTGCTGCTCAGCTCGGTTGGATCTAACGGAGGGTTTAATCATTTGCGCTCTCATCGGAAGTTTCGCAAGCCGTCACGGGCAACGTGAACGATCTCATAGGTTGGCCACAATGGAATCAATGGAATCACGGATGGTGTCACGTACATGTAAATTGGTACTTCACGTATGCTCAATTTCTTAAAGTTACTGCTAAGGGGATCGAACATAGGTCCACCACAATTATGGATCTACCTTTGCGCCGGTTGCTGAGGGTCCCATCCATTATCAACCCCATAGCCAATCAAAAAGAAAAAACGTGTAAAGCTTTACACCATTCAATTGTTAAATATTCGCACGACGTTTCATAAAACGGAAGCTACTCTATTCATAAGCTGTTCAAGTCTGTTTTGTTAACTGTGGCTTACCTGCTCATATAATTATTTACAGTAATCCAAAAGTGAAGAGACATGTTACTGCACTTACATTTGCCAATGCTTAGTGGCGGTTTTTCGAGTATCTTTTTAGGTTAAATTTATTTCTTTAGGAATCATAATTTTGAGTTGGGAATTTAGTAAAATTTTGAGTTGGGAATTTAGTAATGCGGAATACTGATGATAATCAATGGCAGGTTTCTTCAGGCCTTATCTAGAAAAGTCTTGTGTACAAAGATACCCTACAATGTGTTACTGTAGATTCAAGAATAGTTGCTGCTATTGGTGGGCAAGTGGGAAGGGCAGAGATGTTGATGTCAATTATGTTCAAGATTTAATAAAGGTCATGAGGAATGTGTTCACTTCCTATCATGTTTATTCAAAATGCTTCATTATTCCAATACTCGTATTATACAAACATTATTCTAATATCTGTATCGTACAAATAACATTAAGTTGTAACATTATAAATTTTTATAATATATATATATATTTTTTTTATAAGGGATCCTTGAGCTAGGCTAGAATTCTTTTTAATTTTTAATTTCTTATTATTTAAATTGCGAAAATAGATTTAATTATTTGAAAAAAAATTGAAACAATTGAATTTATAAAATTAACAATTTAAAATTATAATCTTCATAATTTCCAATTAAATTAAAATAAAATTAATAAAAAAATCCAAAAAATTCCCTATAAATCACCTTATTAAACTATTAATTTTTTAAAATAAAATAAAAACACCCATTTTCAAAACAGTGTATAGAAAGTGTTCATAGTTTTAATAGCTTACTAGACAAGCCATATTAATTTTCCCATTCATGTATTTTTCAAATTATCAAACAAATTTCAGTGCAACTAAAATGCAAATAAATATGTCTATTGATACAGATTATTATCAAAAAAAATTCTATATTATATGTTTTTCTATTGTAACTTCATTTATTTCTATCTCCAATGTTTCAAAGAATAATCAAAGTTGTCCATATTTCACAATCCACATAATACATTTACTACTTTTTTAGAATATTGAGTATTTATCGTATTTCTTAAAAATGAAAATAATTATAATACAATTGACCTTTACTTTAAAAAATTTGCATTTTAATATTATGATTTTATGCTAATAGAAAATTTATTTATATTTCACAATTTACAAGATAAAATTAATATTTTTTATAATATTAAATATTTATTTTATTTCTTTAAAAAATTAAAAAAAATGAGGTAACTACATTATAATTCACATTTCACTTGAGAAAGTCATATTTTAAAATTTTAATTTCATATTAATAATAATTTTAAAAATCTTTTTTATAATAAAAATATATAAATTAACAAAATTTAAATTTTTTTTAACTTATTACTGATCTTCTTGAAAATCTTACATTACTATTACATAAGACAAATTTATAATAATTTTGGTATATATAATTCTCAAGCAAACAAGGTTTCAAACCCTTAACTACTTCATTATTTTAGGATTTCTAATTTGATAAGAAATGGTTTATAAGTTAATTAGGAAATATTGTAATATAGTTTTTTTTTTTTAATATTTTCTATTAAAAGTTAGTAAAATATATAAAAAAAACATATATCGTTGTTAAGAAGGTTAGTATATTTTTATTTCTTTATATACATTAAAAAATATAATTAATATTAACATCATATTCATATGTTTTCATGTAATAGTCAAAAATTGATTTTGTTCATATTTATTGGCTTTGTAAAACATGTCAAAATATACTATTTACATAACAATGACTCGAACAAATTAGAAATTATTCTTCTGGCTATAAATTATATTTATAAATATTTACACACTCATATAAATTACTTCTCTAACTATCATTGTCTACAAATTCTATGAGTGTGATGTCTATAAATTCTCTTTTATTATTTTTTTTTAGATCTAGGACAATCAGTAACTAGTAAGAGTTGCCTGAGCAAGGCCCCGATTCAAATTATCTTTTATTATTACCCACAGGCCTACACTTGCTTGTAAGTATTATTACCCACAAGCCTGTACTCCTTCAAGATTCTCCCTGTATATTTTCTCACTCTAGATTTTTATTATATCACACCCTGAGATTGCCTCACTGTCATTGCTTGTGCATGCTCATCAACTGCAAATTATGTGGCTATGATACTATGTGTCTACGTTTATAACAATGTTAATGAACACCGTTAGTTGTTAGTTTAAAATGAGGGATTTTATAGGTTTTTTATTTGTTTATTGCTTTTAGATTTTTTCCCTTTAATTTGGAAATAAAAAATACAACTGAACAGTGAAAGGCAAAGAAGGCTGTGAAAAACATAGACATTAAAGAAAAAGGGAGCAAATGATTGGATGAAAGGATTTAAAGACCCTAACCCCTTCTTCCGGTATATTAGAGAAGAGTTGGTGGTGCAACTTGCAGTGTACCGCCGTAAAAAACGAGGTGGGCAAAGTGATATGAAATGTTGGTGGGATTTTCAAATCAACCGTGTTGAAGATTCCTTGTATGATAACAAGGAACGTGCCTATATTGATTTAGGAGGATTTGTGACTTAATTTTCCATTGATCAATTTGTGTCATATTCTAAAGCAGAAAGAAGGTTTTTAAAAGGCCCTAGAGGTAAGTTTCTGCACTCACTAAAATTGTTGTTGAAAATTCTATTATGTTAACGAGGTTTTTTGTGCAAACATATTGCTTGAATGCATCAAAGAGGCCCGACTAAATGCAGTGGTAAAGTTTACTGCGGTGATTTTGAAAATTTTATTTATAGCCCTTTGAAGCCTAGATCTGAGAGTGAAGGTGAACCATAAACTAGTAGCTCTAGTGATTCTAAAGGAGAAATTTCATCACGCCAAAAACCCTTGATTTTGTTTCCAACCCCATCCAATCCACTTCTGCGCTCACATCAAAGATCAACCACTCCACTTCGTTGTCCATATCCACCACCACCTCCACCTCCACCTCCCCCAAAAGTAGATATGGTTGCACTAATGAAGTTACAAAATTTTAGATGCATTGGAAATGAGGATACTGCCCACTTATGGTTTGTGACTGAGGCTGTATGGCAAGCTCAATAGTTTAATAATATTGATATTAGGAAGGCGCAGCTGGCTACGACTTTCCAAGATCATGCATTATATTGGTACATTAGGCATGCTCAATAAAACTCTAATGCTACCTTGGAACAAATAAAATATGCCCTAAAAGAGCAGTTTAAGAAGCCTAAGTCATACACACAGCTGGTGACAGAAATGAAGGAGATTTGTCAGGAGGCTATTGAATCTGTATGGGAGGTCGATCATAGGTTCAAGCACACCATCAGAGATGTTGGATTTTTCATTGATGATACTCAACATAAGGAATGGTCCATTGCTATGTTGCTCCCACACCTGTGCCAACCCTTAGGTAAGAAAAATATTTCCACACAACCTGAGGTTGTGGAGGTTGCAATGAAATAGGAGGATACCTGAATACCTGTTGCGCTTGGAACTCAACAAATTCATAATCAATTGGAAGCCATGCTTCTAGAAATTCAAAGCCTGCGCAAGGACATGGGAAAGGTGATTTGCACAAAGGTTTGGTGCATAAAGTGCAAATCTTCTGGGCACCATAAAGGTCAGTGTCCTATATTTAACAATTATCTGAACATTGGAGGTCCTATTCCATTGAAGTGTCATGTATGGTGTAAGATATTTCAAATTGTTAGGTTACGTGACTCAGATTCCTGCCCAAGGATTGGAAAGTATCAACCTGACTTGAAGCAGTTGTTTTGCAGATTCAGTTCGTTATTAGGGCATGATGAGCAGCATTATCGCACTTATGATATGATGTTATATAAAGTTGAAATATATAGAATGCAGGTTGAGCCTACATCGCTAGCATCCCTTTCTGGGCACAGAAGATTTCAAGGCAGAGGATGAGGCCGACGAGGTGGATCAACTGGCCAAAGAAGAGGAAAAGTCATTTGCTATAATTGTGGAGATGCTGGCCATTATGCGCGTGATTTTCTGAATCCATCGTGACAATCCTACAGGTATTGTAGGCAATTTGATCATGTAATAGAATATTGCCCTGTCTTGATTACTAAATGCAAGAAAAGAACACGCAGACCCCGACACAAATCTTCAAATGGTGAGAGCTAAAACCTGTGAAGAAGATCCCAGTGTGAATGTGGTTACTAAGATCAGTGTAGCCATCAATGAAGATAAGGAAAAGAAATCAACCACTGATGTATGGATTCGGAAAACACCTAAAAACAAATAAAGATTTAATCTTCAGCACGCAAAGGAGACCTTTATTTATGCGCAGAAATAATTTGCAGAAGGAACCACATCAACATCAAGAAGACCTATGAAGGACACAAGAGGAGATGAAGAGATAAAAACATTTCTATAAGCATGTATAAAGTTACTACGCAACAAGAAGGCAGTAGAAAATCTGCAGGCTTTGATAGATAATTGCGCAAAGAAGGAACAGTCGATGGTAGAACGACGAGCGGTCAACAAAATATACAAGAATAAGAAGAGAACGGGTAGGGAGATGCATATGACCGCACAAATTGGTGCTTACGAGATGGACTAGGTTATTTTAGATCTGGGATTAAATGCTAATGTTCTAGCTAAGCAAACATGGCACCGCATGGGAGAGCCAAAGCTGGAGTGGTCTACCATCCAACTGCGCATGGCCAATCAGTAGAAGATCATTCCTTTAGGGAGGCTGTCGCAAGTTGTGGTCAATATAGAGGGTGTTAAGGTGATGTCCGACTTTGAAGTCATACAAATTTTTGATGATATTGATCCTTACCCCATGCTGCTAGGGTTGGACTGGGCCATTGACATGGATGGTGTTATAAATCTGAAGAAAAGGAGAATGGAATTTGAAAGCAATGGATTATGGGTAATCATTCATCTAGATCCTACCGAGGGACAAAGGTATACTAAACCAGTGAATGCTGATGATGAGATTGATCAAATCTATAAGCTGACCTTACGCGAGGAAGATTGGATTAATATAAAAGCAGATGGAAATCTTAAGTGGCAGAAGGATAGCTCTTGTTTTTCAGACTCTAATGAAGAATGAGAAAACTGGCAGAACCAGTTGCATGAGGTATCTATACTACACTGTAATCGCGTAACTCGATCTCTGCGATGTATAACATCTGAGGTACGTGACCTACCGTACTATGATGGATTAACTTATATAAAGATGTTTATAGAGGAGCTTGAACGGACAATGCCTGAAGGAAAAATATTACATGCTTTGGATCTTGGCTTGCATGCTACTGCAGCTATATGGTGGGAAACTTATAAGGAGAATATGGGCAACTGGGAGGAATGTGCGCGCATGATGAGGTTGTGGTTTGAATTTCTAGTCATTAAAATAGAAGATCATTAGGGGAAGTTTGAGGTCTAAAATAGGCCTCCTAAGGAAATAATAAAACAATAGCTAAACTAATAAAATAATATTTATGAATTTGCAATTCACTTTTTGCACCACAATCTATGTAACCATATTTAAATTCAATTCAAAAGTTGTACCAAAATTAAATTAATAAAAAAATTGTATTGATGTGACTATAAATAAGAATGAGCTTTTCAAGAAAAAATCATTATCATTGAACAACTAATGCATTTGTCCTTTGTACTTAAATAACCTAAAATAAAATATGAATATAAATTTATAAATTCTTAATTATATTATATGCTATTAATTAAAATTGATATTATTTAAATTGTATAATAACATGTAATTAATATACAATATTAAAAGAATATAATATAATATAATAAATGTATAGGGATATGCATTGTTTCTTTCAAGAAATATGAAATGACAATAATATTATTTTATTCAAAAAGTGTGAAATGACATTTATTATGAGTACTTTACTTAATGACCTTAAAAGTACTTAGAGCACTAGCATGGTTAACCATGAGTTTTTATCCACCATTGAGAATGTGACAAGTAAGTACTTTTAACTCAAGCAATGCCACCTCAACCATTAGGGATGATTTCATCTCCTAAAATGTGTTTGGTTTTCATAAAGTGAATTTTGATTGTACATTTACCTTAGGAGGCCCATTTTAGACTTCAAAATTCCCCTAATGTGTGTACTCTGGCAAAGAAGATTCGCACAAACATTTGGTGAGATGGAATTAGGTATGGGGCGTAAAACCAAGACCTGAATGGGTTCATATGTTTATTCACACGTTGGGGAAGGTGACTATTGAATGGTATTTCGAGAAATATTTGCGCAGAGGCACTAGTGAATGGTCTGTGCTAATAGAGAGTTTTATTCTTAAATTTATCTTTTAGAGTGGATTTGATACGGTTGGCAAAGCTTTGCATAATATTCAAGAAGTCATATTTGATACAACAAATCCTACAATTGAGTGCTCTCCACCAGCCTGGGACGTGTAGATGAAAGCTATTGTGAATTGCAGGAATCTGACAATGGAAGAAGGTGAAGAGAATCCAAGGAATATTATGATACCTGAATCTGAGGGACAATGCGCAGTGGTTGGGCCCTCAATCACCTCGCTAGATGTGAAAAAACCCCTAAAGCTCAAGCAGGTGAATATTGGATCTGAAGAACAATCTAAGTTTGAAATTATTGGAGATTAATTGGGTGATGATATAGTAGGAAAGGTTGCTGACTTGCTAACACAATATCAAGATTTGTTCCCTACAAAGCTTTTAGAGCTGAAAGGAATCTTTGGGGAGCTTGGAGTTATGAAAGTCACATTGAATACTGATGAGTGCCCAGTAAAACATCACCCATATAGGTTAAACCCAAGATATAAGCAGAAGGTGAAAGAATAATTGGACAAAATGGTTGATGCAGACATCATTGAACCTGTAGAAGAGTCTGACTGGTAAGTCCAATGGTTGTGCAAGATCAAAAGACCAAGGGAGAAATCATGATCTGTGTAGATCTGCGCAAATTGAATGATGCTTGTATGCATAATCCATTCCCAACTCAATTCTTTGATGAAATATTGGATAATGTTGGAGGCTAAGAAGCATATTCCTTCACAGATGGGTTTTCAGGATATCATCAAATCCGGATTGCGCCAGAAGATCGGAGTAAAACAACCTTTGCTACTGAATGGGGTTCTTTCCAATATACACTAATTTCCTTTGGATTGAAGAATGCTCCTTCCATTTTCTCATGTGTATTATTTGTTTCTTTCAAAGAATTCATCCACAAGTTTTTGGAGGTATATTTTGATGATTGGACTATATTTGGGTTGTTGAAGAAGCATGTGTCAAATCTGCGCTTAATTCTGCATAATTGTAGGAACTATCAGATTTCCTTGAATTTAAAGAAGTGTATATTTTGTGTACCATTTGGGATACTGCTGGGACACATTGTCTGCCAGCAGGGATTGATGGTAGATCCCTCAAATATTTTCATCATAGTTAATTTGGAGTTACTTGAGAATGTTAAGCAATTGCGCTTGATATTGGAGCATACGGGATATTATATGAAATTTATTTATGTATATGTGCTGATAACTAGGCCCATGGAAAATATTCTCAAGAAGGATGCAAAATTCTGCTGGGATGCATATTTCCAGAAGAGTTTTGAGCTACTGAAGGAAAATATGGTCACTCCGCCCAGCCTGGTCTTCCCAGATTGGTCAAAGGTATTTCATGTCCATGTGGATACCTCCTGCATTGCGCTCAGATATATCTTAGCGCAGCTGGGAGCAGGTGAAATTTATCATCCTATTGCTTATGCAAGCCGAAAAAATTAAAGCACAGAAAATAATTACTCAACCACGGAAAGGGAAGGGCGCGTAATGGTGTACATGCTGCAGAAATTTCGCCACTATTTGTGAGGAGGGAAATTTAAGATTTTCACTGATCACTCTGCTTTAAAGTACCTATTCAATAAGTCTATGTTGAGGGGGAAGATCTGCAAGTGGTTGTTGTTATTCCAAGAATGTGATTTTGAGATTATGGTCAAACCGAGAAGAATGAATGCTAGGCCAGACCATCTATCGGGCATTGAAACGGGTGAGGAACCTACAAATTTGGAAGACAGATTGTCAAACACACAGTTGTTTGCGATAAAGATGGTTGATGAGCATTTCCCTGATATTATTCAGTTTCTGACTACTAGACGCGCGCCCGACAAATATTCATTTCAGCAAAAGAAAGAGCTCATGGTGCGCGCAGTGGACTTCACCATTATTGCTGGACATTTGTATAAAATGTGTGCGGATAAGGTTCTACGAAGATATTTCCTTGAGTATGAGAGACATGCAACCCTAAATGAAGCTCATGGAGGGGTTTTTGGTGGTCATTATGCAGGTAAGGCCACTGCGTAGAAGATTTTGTGAGCTGGGTTACGGTGGGCCACACTGAAAAATGATGCCTGTGCGGATTGTCGCACATGTGATGTATGTCAGTAGATGTGAAAGCCATGGTGTAGACATGAGATGCCCTTTCATCCACAGATGGCACTACAAGCTTTTGAGAAATGGGCTATAGATTTTGTGGAACCTATTAATCCTCCAAGAAAGAAGAGAGGTGTACACTACATTATCACTGCGATGGATTATGTCACCAGATGGGATGAATCCAAACCTGTGAAGGATTGCACGGCTGATACTACTGTGTAGTTTATATTTGAGAAAATTGTGACTCAGTTTGGTTATCCTAAGATTTTGATCAGTGATCAGGGTACGCACTTTGTAAATGACACCATTGAAGCATTGACAGAATAATTCAAGATGCGTCATCAGAAGAGAACTCCCTATCACCCTCAGGAAAAGGGCGTGGTTGAAGAATTCAATAAGATACTGGAAAATGTGCTGACCAAGGTATGCAATGCTAACCAATGTAATTGGGATGAGCAAGTGCCAGCAGTTTTCTGGGCATATAAGACCACTTGCAAGAAGTTGACTAGAAGGACACCTTTCAAGATGGTATAAGGGCAAGAAGTTGTGTTTCCAATGGAGTTCATTGTTCCTAGTCTATGCATTGCAGCTTTCACCAATTTGGCTCAAGAAGATTCTCTGGAAGACCGGTTATCGTAGTTGGCTACTCTAGAAGAAGATCGCTTTATTGCCAATTATCACCAAAAGGTTCAAAAAGCGCGTGAAAAAGCATGGCATGATTGACATATCAGACAAAAGGTGTTCAAGGAAGATGATTTGGTTTTATTGTATGAAAACAAGTTTGTGCGCCACCCCGGGAAGTTGAAGATGCATTGGCTAGGGCCCTATGTTGTGAAGGAGATCACTGATGGAGTTGTAGTGCGCCTGGCCACCACTACAACGAAAAGACCCTCTAGCAGATGTTTTTGAGGAACCCCTTATAAAAATACCCCAGATATCCGTTTCTAGCAAAGGTTCCTAGAGGAGGTTGGCGGGCGGAGGTTTTTGCAGATGTATTTTGTTCGGTGCTCCTATCACCATAAAATACACCGGTGCGTTCAACACAAGAAAGCACCAGTGCGGTTAAAACATTGGCACACCAGACACAGTGCGCTCCATACACACCTACCTAGTGTGTTGTATTCATGTAGTGCATCGATACTTTACATAACTTCCACATTGACGCCTCATAAAAGCGCGCGAAAACCGAAACCGCCCAGGTTTCCCTTAAACGCGCCGGGTCGCCAACGCACCGGGTCACCCTAAAATCCCCTCGCACCAGCACAGGGTTAAATAAATAAAAAATTATGGCAAAAAAATCACAAAAAACATAGGCGCATTGGACACCGTGTGCTCCTAACACACTCGTCCGATGCGTCATATTCCTATAGAGCACCGGTTCCTTATAGCTCTTCCGCAACAGTGCTTCAGAAAACATGTGCGAAAACAGAAACCACCAGATGTGGAATAAAGCAAATGCACCGGGGCACCCATAAACCCCACTCACCGGCAAAGGGTTAAATAAAAAAAAATACAGCCAAAAAATCGCACAAAACATTGGTTCACCGGAAACTGTGCACTCCGTACACACCCACCCGCTGCCTTATCTTAAGGAACCGCACCAGTGCATGTCAAATCGTTAGCACCGGTGCCTCATAAAAAGCGCGCGAAAAAAGAAACTGCCTAGGGCGGCATGACGAAAACACACTGGGGAACCTATAAACTCCGCACAACGGAACAGGGTTAAATAAAAAAAAATATTACTGCCAAAAAACCACACAAAACATTGGCTCACCGGACACCGTGCCTGGTGCGTCATATTACTGTAGAGCACCGGTGCTTTACAACTACGCCGCACTGGTGCCTCATAAAAGCGCGTGAAAACAGAAAACGCTCGGGGCGGCATAATGCAAATGCACCGGTACGCCAATAAAAACCCCACGCACTGGAACATGGTTAAATAAAAAAAAATTACTGCCAAAAAACTGCATTTTTCATTTTTATCAGTGCTACAGAGCTCTCAAACACCGGTGCAAGTTATCCTTGTTTGAGCCACCCTGACATTCGTGCTCCCATTGCACTCATTGCATGCACTGCCACTGTGCATTGCCACCAATCTCCAGCTTGAATTTTGTAAAATGGTGGACAAATTTTCTTTTAAAAATTCTATAGCCAATATGACTCCTTGAAGGGTAAATGTACAGGTATTTTTCTTGTTTTTCCATAATTAAGCCTTTTAGCGGATTAGAATTTCAAGAAACCTTAAAATTAACCATTAAAAAAAAAAAAAAATTTCGCGTGGTGCGCTTGAGCTGTTCACCTCGCACCAGTTTGTGGTGCTGCCTCTAAATTTACAGGATGCACTGCCACTGGTGTTAACAGTATCCACACTGGTTCCGGGGCGGTATCGATAGGCGCACTATGTTATTTAAAAAAAAATAAAAAGCGCGGTGCGGTCGTTTACCAGGCTGCACCGTTGAGAATGTGGTATCGCGGGAACATGGTGCGTTGAAGGAATTATCCGCCCCGGGGCACGTAATGTTGTCAGTGCACCGCATACAAAAATTCAACATTGTCAATGGTTCAGCTTGGTAAACCAATACTAAGGGTATCCGCACCGGTTTCGGGGCGATACCAAAGGCGCACCATGTTATTTTAATTTTTTTTTTTTAAAGCGGTGCGGTCGGTTACCATACCATTGACCTAGTTGAATAGTGGTGATGCAGTGCGTTGACCGAAATAACGGCCCCGGGATGGCTATTTTTGTCAGCGCACGACTTACCTTATTTTCCTGCATCAATGGTGCGGCCTTTTACAATACCGCATCGACAACTATGTACGGTGGAAGGACGGCGGTGTGCTGACTTAGCTATACACCCCGGGGCATATAGTGTAGTTAGCACACCACCCTCCTGACACCGCACGTAGCCAATGGTACGCTAAAAACATTTTTTGGAGCACTGCCCCCGGTGCGTTGAATATCATTAGGTGTATCGTCCCTGGTGTGCTCTGTTGAAAGACGCACCTGGACTAGTGCGTGATTGTGTTTTTGGTGCACTGACTGTTGTTTTATTTATTTTTCAAAAAATATTTATATACGTATATTTCTAAATATATGTGTCATTTAATAAAAAAAATTGTGTTTAATATGTCAATCATTCAGAAACGTGAAAGGAGAGAAGAGGGGCAACAACAACAATAACACGCGGAACATTATAACATGGTTTGCCTGTGGGAGGCAAGAAAGAGGGAGAGAGATGTATACCCTCACCCTATTACAGCAGCGATGCAGGGGCTCCTAAGGCAGGTAGGCCTCCTCAAGTTCTATGAGGAGGCTACTTCCCTAAAGTCCCATAGTTTGTTTTTGAGACATCTTATCTGGAGGTGGAATTCCCAGCAACAGACTTTTTAGGTTGGTATCAACAAGTGGTACATGCCCACTAAGGAGGATATATACTTTATTACAGGGCTATCGAGGAGAGGCATGGATTTTCCCTTGTTCCCCAAGTTTCCAGCTGGCTCTATAGTAGGGAGTCAGTTACTTTACTCCCAGAGATACATTGGAGCAAATTTAGTATCTCCCACAGATTTTTGGGTCGCTGGAGGGCAGTTACGTATTGGTGTGTTTGGTCGTGAGGAGGTCCAGTGTCTCTCACTTATCATTTCGACCATTTTTCACAACACTAGTGATGGGCAATGCATTAGTTGCTCGCTTTTATATTATGTTGATTCTTTAGTACAATAGCCACGACTTGTCAGGTGGTCTGCCATTTTTTTGTGGCAATTCTGTACAGCATTAGATAGACGTCGTGCTCATGCACAAGGGAGGGTCAACTTCCCTTTTGCTTCAAAGATTTATTTTTTATTTTTTTAGAGGTTTCCAGAGACAAGGCCTAGTTTTCTTTGGTAGCCTCGTAGGTCGATTACTGAGGCACGTATGCACATGTGGGGGAAAATGATGCCCAAGATGGAGGAGACTCTGTTTCCAGTGAGGATATCAGATGATGCACTGGAGTTGCTAGCCAGTGTTGACGAGCATCCCTTCATTATGATCCCCTATCCTTATGTGGGGTTGGATTGGCGAGGGTGTGCCAACATCCTCTTCACAGATTATGAGTCGCCAGATGATAGAGGTAATATTATTGTTTTATTTAAATTTATTCTAACATGTTCTTTAACTTGTTTTTATTAAATTGTGTAATGAAATTGTCTAATTATTGTTGTGTACTTGCATATATTTTGCAGACATTGGCTCTTTTGATGGCGAGGAGATGCCGCCACCACCACATGATCCAGGTGTGGATCCTGATGACGATGAGGGCATGCCAGATGCTGAGGATCATTAGGAGGCTGGTGTAGAGATACTTGCTCCTGCTGGTGCACCGGTGCGTGGTCGACTTAGTGATGCTAGATACAGGATGGAGTTGGGTGAGAAACTCATTGCATTGATTGTTGAGGCGGGTATCAGGCCCAGTCATTATGGAGACATAGAGGCTAATGATAGGCTATTACGGATGTGGAGAGGCATGTCGCGTGACATGTATAGCCTGATGCGGCATGTCGTAGGAGTTACGACAACTTTTACGTGACTGACGAGGACTGTTGCACGTTATGATCGAGCCGCAGCACGTGATGGAAAGTCTGTGAAGTGCATCGTACCATCATCTCATGATCACTCACCTCGCGCCGCGCGAGATGAGCATGAGCCTCCACTAACATCTAGCAGCAGTCATCATGGAGATGAGGCTGGACCATCAGCCACGTCCAGTCAGCAGCCTGCAGCACCCATTAGTACTCATGATCATGAGCAGGCCTCCACTAGTACTGATATTGATGTTGTACTACCACCATCTTATCCATGAAATTTATATTATAGTTGTATATTTTTAAAATTATTCAATTATATATATATATATATATATATATATATATATATATATATATATATATATATATATATATATATATTATTTAGTTAATTATGTTTTGTTAGATGATCATAATCACGATGATGCAGTTAGCAATTTTTAATGTGTTTTTTAGTCAAATATGATGTTTGTATGAACGTGATGTTTATTAATTAATTTAATACTAAATGATCATGATATTGTAAATTTGTAATATTTGTAATTCTAATTGTATTTAAAATTCCAAAATTATAAATGTAATGGTATATATGGAAATTTGTAAAATTGTAATTGTATATATGTAAAATTCTAAAATTGTAATTGTAATTGTAATTGTACGTGAAATTGTAAAATTCTAATTCTAATTCTAATTCTAATTCTAATTGTATGTAAAATATTTGTAAAATTTTAACTGTATTAATGTGAAATGAATTTATTAAAATTTTTAAATTTGTAAATTTTAAATAATTGTAAAATAATAAATATAGAATAATATGATTTATTGTAACATAATAAAGTTTAGAAAACAATGCAAATAAATTCTTGTACTTTAGAATTATCATTATTTTATTATGATCTTAGATACAAAAAAAAGAATTAATTTATACAGTACGCCATTGTTTTTGAGATCAACATAATTGCAAATTATCAATTGAATTATTGATTTTAAAATTAACACAATGCAAATTACCAATTAATTCAAAATACATATTATATTAATATTTCGAAAAACCCATCTTAAACAGTATAAATATTTATGAAATAACACATGTACCATATCACTCTCAGTTCTCATGATCACCCTCATTATCTTCTAGCTCGCATGGCATGATAACACTATTGTTATCAAAAATATGTTTTGATCTAGGGTCATATGTCAATACGAACCACCAATCCCTATCCAACATGTCTGGGTAAAAAAACACCTGGTTTCAATGTTTAGGGAAAAAATAGGGCTCCTTAGCTTCATCCCACATTTTTCTAGAGTTGATACATATCAGCCTACTATCGTGATCTTCCTTTACATTATTCTGATCAAAGGTGTCCCACCACTTGCACCTAAAAATAACACATTGGAAAGAAGAAAAATCCACTTCAATGATCTCTTGTATCTTTCTGACGTAACCTAATGTCCCTCGTACTAGGTTTTGATCACGATGGCTAGATCGACTAGATTGATCGAACTGGACTTCCACTCCACAGTCTTGTGTGATGTTTCCAACATCGGAATTTTCTGTGCGAAATGGTATCCATATGTCCACATAGATGGGAACAAATGCACCTATTATAAAAAAGTTAAAAAAATCATAGTGTCATGTGTCTTATAAACAATAATCCAACAATTAAAATATGAAATGTAGATTTCTTAATATAAATTTCAAATTTACATATAAATTAAAAATATTATTACCAATTACGGCACCCAATCCCTACGTTTAGCGCATCCTCTTCAGCATGTGGGTAACGACCGGTAGCACCATATTTCTCTTTGAATTGGTCAGCAACCCAACTGTTGGGCCATATTTTTGGCATATTTTCTTTTAAATCATCGGGATAAGGCACACTTCTACCATTCAACTATCTGAATTCTTTCCTGTCACTATCCCATTTCATCCTGTTTTGTTTGTACAATGTGACCCATGGTTGTGTCGCCTCAAAATTGTAAAGAACTAATTTATTGATTACTTCAATTTTTGCATTCGCTGATGAAATCAATCCAACATTATATAGTACTTAGAGATCAAAATATACATTATATCGAAGTTCAACATGAATATTAATTACTTTTTGTAAATTTGAAAAATTATAAGTTGCTTACTCTTTATCAAGTGCTTGTTTCCACTTGTTTGGAGCAACTCTCCTTCTCTTTTGCCTTCATCCATTTCATCGTCCCAAATCACCGCACCTGGTATGTTGTCGATCTTCTTGATGTTCTCACTGGCATAATAGAAAGACTCATACGATATGTACCCCTCTGCCATAGACCCCTCGGGTTTTTCCCTTTATCGAACAAAACCTTTCAATTTCTTCATGTACCTCTCTAAGAAGAACATCCAATGACAAGAAACAACCCCAACTAATTCAACCTCATCTACTAGCTGGATTATAATATGAACCTGTAAGTCAATGAAACTCGTTGGCAGTTCTTTCTCAAACATACAAACAATCTCAACTATCTCTTTACGCCACTGTGGAATGCTAGCCACATGAATCTCCTTTGACTTGATCCAACATAAAAATGCAGATAATTTAGATATGGCATGTCCTAGGTCTTGAGGGAATTCATGTTTCACACACCCACACCTGAACAAAGGATAATGACACTTTAAAGTTATAAACACATGCAATAATATACAAAATTAGTTATGTTTTATGATCCCCGAATGGGATAAAATTTATTAATATAAAAAATAATAAAATCATGCTTTTGACATTATACATACTCTTATAATATTCAAATGGTCATGTGAATTCAACCTTGACAAATGGTCACACGGTGAAGCAGTGCCATAGTTGAAGTTGGCACCCTCACATCCATTATAACTTTCTTTTCCAAATATATATCATCTTTTTTTAAAATCCATGGGACATCACCTTCTTTGAAAAACCATGAATTAGAGGGACCAACGCCTGCCTCTGATCCCGTACTTTCTAATCGTCTTGGCCAATGTTTCTTTTTAGTTTTTGAAGTAATAATATCTTTCCTAACAGCCAATGTGTCACTTTGATTCGATGATATGTGCCTCCATAAAGAAAATGAAACATTTTTAAATATATGCATGGGATCTAATAAGTTGGAAATCTTAAGATGCTCCCAATATGGGAGGTCATAAAAGATAGATTTCCTTTTCATCCCAATGGGCAATTTCTCAACATAGGTGTCGAAGAAATCTGGATCATCGAACATAGGCTCCTCATTTGAATCGAAAATTTCTATGAACTCCTTCTCCTTCTCTCTCTCATATGCTCTAAGCCATTCAGCTGGTGTCATTATTGGAGGCCTTTGGGTTCTCTCTCGTTTACCATTGTAAGCATATGCTTCTCTTCTACAAGGGTGTTCTTCTGGTAGGAATACCCCAGAGCAATCATACACTGGCTTTCGTAGGTCCTTGGACCATCTAGCTTTCAGAGAAGGTCCACAACATTTACATCCAAAATACCCTTTTGTTACAAGACCTGCGAGATTATATGTGTATACATTAATTAATATGCATGGCACATTAAAGAATATCATGAAGATCAAAACAAATATTACAACGAATTAAATAACTAATATGTGAAAGAATATTGTTACATATCTAAACAAATCAATAAATTAAACATGTAATTTACCAGAGCAAACTCCTAAGCCTGGATAATCATGTGTCATGTAAGTACATATGCCATACAACGTAAAACTCCTCTCTGCTATGATGGGTCTTGATACATGGTATACATTTATTCCATCCCATAATTCCTTCAATTCATCTACCAGTGGTTATAAGTAGACATCCATATTTTTCACTTGTCTTCTACCAGGGACTATGAGAGCCAACATAAGATGTTAATTCTTCACGCACAACCATGGGGGGATATTGATATTGATCACTACTACATGTCAAACAAAATAGTTGGTGTTCTGGAGGGAATATGGGTTGACGGCATCCATGGCTATGCTAAGTCGTAGACTTCTTACTTCATCCTTGAATTTTTCGGGCCATGTATCGTCTATATGCTTCATGGCTATTGAATCAGTGGGGATTCGCATAACTCCCAACTCACTTCTATGTGAGGCATGCCATCCCTGCAACATAGTTAATTCTTTGCAATGAAAGAGCCTTTGAATCCTTGGGATTATAGGCATGTGCCTCAATATCTTAAAAGGAGGACCAGTACGTTATTTACCCTTTTTTTTTATTTATCATACTTGTCATGCCTACATTTCGGACACATCTCTTTGTCTGCATATTCTCCTCTATATATAATACAATCATTTGGACATGCATGATATGATGTGTACTCAACACCCAAAATTTTCAACAATTTTTTTGCCTCTTCACAGCTTCCGGGCAAGATATTTTCACTCGGAAGAACCTTATATTTGAATAACCTGTCGTTGGTGATCATGGAAAAATATATTAATAAATGTACATTAATGTTGATATAATTATTAACGTTCATAAAATTTACCATTTGTAATGTTCATTGCAGTGTACTGATTATATTTCAAATTTATATAAGGGAGTACTTTATGGTAACTTACCTCAAAATTTTCGAGAAACATGCATTCGACAAGCCAAAATTTGCTTTCAATTTGTACAGTAACATCGTTGTCCCCAACTGGGTGGACTTTGACTGACCGCCAGGTCCAAAGAGAGGGGTGGTGGAAGAAAATTTAAGGCTTTCGAAAAAGGTGTCAGCGATATGAGCATCATCCCCTAGTTGATCATCATTTTGGAATGAATCTAACAACATTGTCTCCATGGTAATCGTATCCCTTAAGTAATCATCCATACCAACCTCTATTTGATTACCTCCATTGCCGACTTGTGAAGAACTACTATTGTTGTAGTCATTCCTAATTGGTGAATCTGGACGTAGCGGGAATTGAATCGGTGGTTGATTCAACCATTCTTGGTATCGTTCCTCTCCAATTTTTTCTCTTAATTCAGTCTTCTCTCGATTTGACATTGTTGTGGGGTGCAACGGAAGATGGTTGGTAGGTCGTTCATCATCACTAGAATCCTAATAATTTAAAAAAAAAAAATTAACATGATTAGTACATAATATATGATATCAATTAGTAACCATGTTGACAATATTGCATGATTATAAACTGGTTTGACGTTGAAATAATTACATATTAATCAATATATATACCAAACAATTATAATTATAACTACCATCATTGTCCCAGGATTGTAGCTAGAAGATGAAATATTGTTACAATTGGCAGGGTGAAGCGGCTGTCCATTTTCATCTACCAAATGCGCGTTGCGGTATGCAGCTCCCGATAAGAACTTCCAACGTTTTGGAGCATTTTGAATATTTTGTGCATCTGAACTCTATGTTGAATTTGCATGAACCTGCAAATTTTTATACATTATAAATTTAATTAAGTTGTGCATGATTGACTGTATGGATAAAAAACATAAATTCAATTAGATAGTGAAAAAATAAAACAAATCTGAAGTAAATATTACGTCTCCAGATGGATAGGGAGAACTCCACAATGGACTTTGAGAAATATTATGGAATGAGCTAGATTTTGAAGAATTGTCCATTCCATATAATATATGATATTTTCTCCCTCCATTTGAGCAAAACAACAATAAATTTTCATGCACAAACCTAAATGTAATTTCGGTGCGTAATGTACAGATAACTGCACCGGTGCATTTTTGGTATTGCACACCGGTGTCGTTTTATAACCCGATGCACCGGTGCGGTTTGATTAAAGGACGCATCGGTAAACAAATAACCACAAATAAAAAAACGCAACCATATTTTGTTTAAGTGAAAAAAAAAACGGCAAATTGAAAAATGAGTGGAAAAATATTTTCGAAAATCCAATTTCATAAAACATTTCTTTAAATACTAAACACTTTTGATTATTTCACTATTTTTGCAAAAAGTTTTAGCCAAAGATTTGCAGGATACATACCTAGAGAAAACAGAGCACGAGAGCACTGTGGAGCAGGGAAATACATTCGAACAAAAGTATTCAGACAATCAGAATTCCAAACCTCTAATGATTCAAACCTTGTACCATAGAATTTCAAACGATGTGAGTAAAGTTTATTGTTTTTTTGTACTTTTTTTCTGCAGTTTTTTTTATGCAATAAAAGAAAAAATCAAAGTCTATTGTTTTTTTTCCTGTAGTTTTTTTATGAAGTAAAATAACAAAATCAAAATTTATTGTTTTTTTTAATTTTTTTGTAGTTTTTTTTACCTTTTCTGCAATTTTTAGAAACAAAATAAATAAATAAATCCATTTTTAAAAAGAAAAACCCTAGATTCTTTTTGTGTCTACCATTTCTTCTCCCTCTTTCTGTAATTTTAGAATTAGGGCTTTTCAATTTAGATTCATAGGGTTTGTATAGTCATAAGACATCCAACCCATGGGGTGACTTGCATATTCGGATCCCAATCCATGTTGGCCATTGCGTCAATCTAAAAAAAAACAGATTTTTTCATCAGTGTGCCCTGCGTAACATAGCGCATTAGTGCGCTCTGTTATACCAGCGCACCACGAAAGTACAGTGATAAAAAATAAAAAAATAAATTAAAAAATAAAATATGTTTTTATCAGTGCGGCATATGTAACATATGGAATCGGTGCACTATTTCATTATGGCACATCGCAAATGTGATGTTTTGCAAAAAAAACCATTTTGGAAACGAACCCTACATTCTTTTTATTTTTGCCCTTTCTTCTCCCTCTTTTTTTGATTTCAGAATTAGGGCTTTTCAATTTATATTTATAGGGTTTGTATTGCTAAATATAAGCCTAATACATCAAACCCATGGGACGACCTGCATAGTCGGATCCTAATCCATGTCGGCTCTTGCATAAATTTAAAAAAAAAAAAAAGAATTTTTTTCAGTGTGCCCTGTGTACCTAAGCGCACCGGTGTGCTCTATTATTCTAGCACACCGCGAAAATAGTGTGATAAAAAATTAGAAAAACAAAATAGTTTTTCACAGTGTGCTATTTCATTATGGCACACCGCGAACGTTCTGTTTCGAAAAAAAAAAAAAACTTTCAAAAAATACAAGCCTTATGTTCTTTTTATTTCTTCCCTTTCTTCTCTCTTTTTCTGTGATTTCAGAATTAGGGTTTTTCAATTTAGATTTATAGGGTTTATATTGCTAAATATATACCTAAGACATCCAACTGAAAGGACGATTATCATAATCAGATCCCAATCCATGTGGGCCCTTGCATGAATTTAAAAAAAAACAGTTTTTTTTTTTTTTTAATTGGTGTGTGTGGTGTAACATAGCACACCGGTGCTCTGTATTGTACAAGCGCACCACATAATTCATGTGATAAAAAATTAATAAACAAAAATTTTTTATTGGTGCGCCATATGTAAAATATGACACCAGTTTATGCTAAAAAAAATAACACTGGATTATTTTTATTATTTTATCATGGTTAACCAGTGCGGTGATTGACATGTAACACACCGGTGCTCCTTGTTGACATAGAGCACTATACGGTCTATTAGATTGTTTGTACAGTGCGTTTGGAAGATACCCACGCACCAGCGTCGGCGCATACAGCGTGAAAGGTGCACCGGTTTCTTGAGATTTTTATTTTACTTGAAAAGTTGACAAATTATTTATAAATATATTAAGGAATGATATGGTACAAGTTTGAGATTGACAAAGAAATGACTGACAAGAGATCAAGTAACAAAAATACTGATACCACATCAAGAAAAGCAAAAAAGGCAAGTTCTTTGTAAATTCTTTACAAAAATTATTATTTTTGAACTATATGTAAGTTTAACTAATATGTATTGTTTACTATGTATCATGCAGAGCCACAAAATGACGAAGCTCGATAAGATTATTTCTGATTTAGGACCAGAAGAGCGTAAAATCTTGGTGGAAAAATTGCAAAATGATGAATCAGGTGAATAAAAAAATACTATCAATCCAATATGAGTTTCTTTTTTTAGTTTTCATTAATAATATAATTAAAATTATTAGATAACATGTGTGAAATAGTATATTAATTCACATCTGTTTAATGTTCTACAGGGACCAACAACTCAAAAAAGGAATGTTGTTCTAAGAAAAGAAAAAAAATAGAACATGCAAATGAAACTGATTTGCTCCTTAGCTCATCTGGAGTGGTGCTGGAGGTTAACGAATAGGGGAAAAAATTTTACAAAAGTTTGAGGGATCTAGTGGAACGAATGTATAGATGATCTTTCCACTTACAATATAAAAACCAATCCAATGATTCCAAGAACCAAATTTTATCTAAACTACAGGAAGAGTTTCGAGAGAATTGGTCAATGAGACATGTCAGACTTTTAATAGCAAAAACGTACAACAACAAAAAAGAAGGAATGAAAAAGTAATATTCCTTTAGATGTTTGTCTAGAATTATTTATAAATATCACTTTTTTTATACTTACTTTTAATATATCAATATAAAATTAAATAGTGTATTGTCTTGTTACATTTTCAGGAAGATTATGAAAATCTCAAAAGATGAACGAGCTGATATCATAAATATGCCAGTTGAAATGCCCAAAAAGGTGTACAAGGAAATGGTCAAAGAAATGGAAAAAATTGCATCGCGGGAGGAGCCATCTCAACAACAACGTGCTTCAAATGTAATATGTAATCATTGAATTTTTCGATCATTAGGTACAATAAATAAACAATTTAGCATTAAATATTAATTTTCAAGTATTTTGTTGCAGAAAAGAAAAGAAAATGGAATCCATTCAGCACATAAAACAGGAAGACAAGGAAGAAAAGGATTGATATCTAAGTTTGTGAGTAATTGTTACTTCCTGATAACAACTTAACTAGATTTCATTTTTGTATTTTTTAAGTTGTTTTACGAAAATCATCATTGAATGTCTTCAAACAGGTGCTAACATACAAAGAAGAATCATCAGAGGAATTGATTGAAATTAGGTTAAATATGGGTTGTGAGTATATGTTGGCATATCAGAATTTAATTGTGGAATTTGTAAGCATCTATCGATCTTGTTTTACTTAGCTCTGTCTATAATTAATAGAAAAAATAAATCTTTTATATTAAATATATGATTTGTTGTGGGGTGTAAAACTTGCAAGAAACAAAGTATGACACTGCACCAACAGATCAAATCTTGAAAGATAGCATGTTACATGGTTTTGAAAGAATGTGTATAGTTTATGAGTCAATTTTTGCATTGGTATGTCATTTCTTTTCGATTTACATTGATGTATATTATTTAATATTGCAATTTTCATTATTCTCACCAATGTATATACACTCATCACGTTTGTAGATGGAAGGTGAAGAAGAAGAAAACAATCAACACCGTGAAAAAAACATTCATGAAAATAACCCAAGTCATGGATATATATATATATATATATATATATATATATATATATGTTTGAATTTATTCTATTGCGTTCTCCATTGTCGTTCTCAAATGCACTAATAAAAATTTAATTCATATGAATATTGTTATAAGATATATATGTGTCAATTTTTTATGAATAATGAATTTAAAAAAAACACAATAATTATGATATGATATAACAAATTAATCCAAACATCACATTCAAATGCATTAATAAAAATTTAATTAATATGAATATTGTTATAAGATGTGTAGACTTTTGATGAATAATGAATTTAAAACAATCACAATAATTGCATTGTCACAGGTCGAGGTTTCTAAAAAATACAAAATGAAAACCAGTGTGTGTATTCTTACACTGGTGCACTTGTATTCTTAAGTGCACCGGTGCATTTTTACGACCTATGGGCATCGCACAAATACCAAAACCAGTTAAAAATATCGAGGCGTTTGTGTAGTATGGCGCTCTGGTGCGTTTATGTCTATATATGTACTGATGTCATTTTACGACCTATGGGCACCGCACGAATACCAATACCAATTGTAAATCTCGGTGCGTTTGTGTGATACTATGCACTGGGGCGTTTTTTGTGTCTATACCCACCGGTGCATTTGTACGACCTATAGGCATCACACGAATACCGCTACATATTATAAATCTTGGTGCATTTATGTGATACTGCACATTGGGGCGTTTATGTGTCCATACGCACTGGTGCATTTGTACGACATATGGGCACCGCATGAATACCGATACCAATTATAAATCTCGGTGTATTTGTGTGATACTATGCACCGATGCATTTCTATAAGTCTACGCACCGACGCGTTGATACGACCTATGGACACCGCTCAAATCCCAAGACCAATTAGAACGGCCCCATGCATTGTATCACAAACACTACACCCGGTGTTGTTTTATACCTTAACGGCTCGGTGCATTTTCCTTCAACTGCCCTGGGGGTCCGGCTACAGGTACGCACCGGTGCGTTAAATCTAGATTAGTGCACCGATGAAAAAAACATCCGTAATTACCTCTGGCCACCCATTTTTTTTAGTTGTGTTGAATTTCCGTTAAAAGCTCCACCAGAACCTCCGTAACCATAAACGGATGTTGTAGCATATGTTTTTTGACAATTTTGGCCAATCTTATAACACTTAAAACCTCCTTTATAACCTCCGCTAGAGGGTCTTTTCCTTGTAGTGCACATTGAGTGGTGAATAGCTTCATGGGTATGTTAATGGGAGCCAATTTAATTCGTACATGGATGACCTTGTGCCTAACAAATGAATATATGGCCGGAGTATCAGACCTACGCAGATGGGATGGTGGATGCGCAGTAACGTGTGAAGCGTGCATGTTAGCTCTGCGAGGAGGTTGACTGGGTCATACAGGTGTCAAAAATTAGCCGTTAGAATAGTAAAACTGGAAAAGACAACTTTATTACTGGTTATGGGAATGTCTATGTTTCATTTAATGAAGGGATTTTTCCAGATTTGGGACCGTTTTTCCATTTATGGAGACACATTAATGCAGAAGGATCCCTTGAAGATGCGCCATAAGTATAAAAATGACCTATGGGGTCGCAATAGTTCCCTTTGCTTTCTGAGTGAATTCTTTGCTTTGAGTTCCCTGATTGTCGCTGCATACTCTATTTCTATGTCTGGTTTGGATCTAGGGTTCGAGCACGTGTTGCGCTGAGCAGGGTTGGGTTACGTTATTCCTGGAAGTATGATAGCCACAAGACCTGGAGAGGACCTTACTGCGCCCGAGGTCCCTATTGCTGCAACTCTTGTGCCCTCCAAGTCTAAGAAGGGGAAAAATTATGGTACTAGAAAATCTCCAAGGGAGAAGACCCCAAAGTCGCGCTCTATTGCAGCGGAGAAGTTGAAAAGGCCTATGGCCAAGGTCCCTGAAACAATTTTTGAAGGAGAGGAGGATGTGGTTGAGGTGGCTCCATTCTCGCGGCTGCTGAGCTATATTGTGTCATGCAAATCCTAAGTCTAAATTCCTAAAGACCTGGAGAAGGTGTGCGCAAGTATCTAGATGCCATTAATCTCTAAAAATGTCCCGATGGAAGGGGACATGTTTGCTAAAGTGTCGCAGCTCAGATTCAACGATTGGGATATTGCACATGTCAATAAATTTCCAGAACTTGCATCGGAGTTGTACCTAGACCAAGTCACGTATGAAGGAGGCATTGTGTGCCTCGAGCCAAAGAGATGGGTGCTAGGTTTGCACAAGCCAGGCCTGCTAAAATTATTACAGATCCCTCATTTTGGGTGCAACCCCATAAATTAAATCTGTGTCTGGCAGTTTCCCACACTAGTACACGATGATGCATTGTGGTTGGGAGAGCGCATCCTTATTGATGTAGTGTTGATCCATAGGATCACGGGTCTACTTTCTAAAGGAGTCGACCCCATTGTCGATTTCGCCAGTAAGGCACAAGAGAAAACCGTCACAGACCAGATTAATAAAAAGTATTAAGTCTCACAGAAGAGTCGAGGCTTCGTTGTCGATGAAATAAATGACCCAGAAGTTTGATTCGGTACGCTCATCTTGTCCTGCAAGATGATGCGCAAATGCATACCAAAGGAGGTGCCCGCACACGTCATTACTCTCCCTAGACAGTGCGAGAAGGGATTTATTTATAACTGGTCCAACTATGTGTGTAAGGAGTTCCTTGAAAAAGTGTGCAAAGCACAAGAGGAAGGCAAGCAATTTCATTACTCTTGGATTTTACTGTTGATTGCGCTGATTGGGTGGAAGACCCATGAGGAATCCTAGTTTCCATAGATTGAGCCACAGATGTGCAAGGTTGCGCCCTATGCGACGTTGTGGAACTCTTCAGACCCGGTGTGCGCCAAGGAAAATAATTTTTTTAGGGTTCTTTATGATGCCACTCTTTATCAATATGTGCAGTCAAAGTTGCGATTGTCACCCACACTATATGATCAGTATAAGATGGTAACCAATTTCAAGGCTACATTCCACAACATACACATCCACACGAAAGGCGTCATGGAAGGAGTGTGGTACGAGTTACCATACTTAGTGAAGGAGGATGATTTTCTCTGAGTAACGGAATACTAGCCGCCAACATGGTTGACACCTATCACACCAACGAAGTTGCGCTTTGGCACCTAGCCAGTGAAAACAATAAAGAAGGTAACAGAGAAAGAAGCACCACCCACTACTACTAGAGAGACCATTGACCTTGAAAAAGAAATAGAACAAGAAAAGAATGGGTCTTCACCGAAGGACACAACAAAAGTAGAGACCTCTAAAGGAACGAAGCACAACTCTCATGCCGTTGGTGGATCAAGAAATAAGCATAAGGGTTCCAAAGAGGCCAGGCAGGAGGTCTTGACATTGACAGAAGACGATATGTACAAAATTTCCAACACAGTCATGTCTGCGACCGAGGATCATTGGATTAATATGGAGGTGTAGTACAAGACTGCACTGGAGCTTGTTCAGGTTGGAATCCAAGAGATAAAGGGGCAAGCGAGCCAAATACAAGCGAGCGTAGCTCACACGAGCCAAACCAACGCGCAAGTCACAAGGGCGCAACCATTAGATGTTGCATTACCAACTACCAGGGATTTTCTCCTTTTCCAAATCCCCGTGCCACCCAATCAGGTGGATGCCAGCCGGCACGCCGAATTCCGTGGATCAGGTGATATAAATGTTAATCTGTTTGTGTTACCTACAAGGAAGCTGCACTTGATCCACTCAATGATCACAAATGAACTTCAGTTCAGAGAGGCCATTGTGCACACCAATACAAGGGAATCTCAGAAGCAGACAGAAGAAGCACACCAAAATCGGCAAGTAGCAGAGGCAGCATGCCGTGAAGAAGAAGCCCAGCACATTGCACTAGAGGCCAAAATACATAATATATGTCGTGATGTTCCATCACTCCTAGCCACAGCATCACTAGAGGAAAAATTGGAGGGATTGGTTACCCTGTTGAAAGCATCTTGCGCTGAGGTGCAGAGAGTTAGAGAGAAGTATGAGCAACAAATCGGAGATCTGCAAACCAAGTTACAGCTTGAGACTCCCCCAGAGGTCTGCGCCCAAAGAGCAGCTGAGGTGAAGCAAGCTAGAGATAGTATCGTCGTTGTAGTCACCCAGTGTGATAGTATGTTAGATGAAGCTATGGGTGTATGGACATCCGTCCAGAATGATCTAGTCGTTCAACAGCTGTGGGACAGGCTCCATCAAAAGGAACAACAATTCAAAGAGATCTAGATAGTAGTGTCGACCTTGGTTCTTACACAATGCCTAGCTCGTCTACAAGAGTGTCAAATGATCCAGATAGAGATTGAAGACCTACGCTGAAAATAAAAATTTCTTGAAGCACGCATGGAACTGTGGGCTAAGGAAGCTCTTCAACTTTCACAGACACTAGACAACACTTTGAAGACTATTCATCAGACACAATGCAGCATAGAGATGGCCACTGAAGCACCCACCACATGAAATTTGGTTCAACAAGCGCAGGAAGCTACAACACAAAGTTTGGACATGGTGCTCCCTCGAAAATCTTGTGTCAACACGCTCCAAGCCAAGCTCAAGGAGCAGACACCTTAGTGACTCGAGACGAGTCACATGTTTTTGTTGGGGGCCTGTTGGAGCGGGGTCCCCTAGGGCACACTTTTTGATGTAATTTTGTATAAGTTTGTATTTGAGCACTGCGCTAATGATTCAAGGGGCTTTGGGGTGTGTCAAAGTCCATATTTTTTATGTAAATGCGTTTAAGGGAAAATTGTAGGCCTCAAACCATGGTTTGAGACCATAGTATCTGTGCACAAGAAGAATTTACATAGATACATCGAGTCTAAGGAAAGTAGTTCAGTTAAGTTTTTTTGCACCGGTGTATTATTTGTGAAACTTGCATTTTTGAAAAAAAAATGTGTTGCAACAATCTAGACAGACTTTACTTCAGTATGGATATATTTACGAAACCAATAGATTGACATCATAGTTACTAGAATTTTTTTAATTCAACCAATTTGAAAAAATCACAGATTTTGAAGATGTTTAACATAACACCATGTTTCTCAACATATTAGTTAAAAAATAAAAATCTAAAAACTACCTATTAAAAAAGACAAAGCAACGTGATGCACCATAATTTTTTCATATTTTTTTACCGTGTATTTTGAAATATACAAAATTTTGATTTCACTGAATCATAATGACCTTCAAATTTTTTTCCAAACATTTTGCTAGAAAATTAGTTAAAATTAGCAAATATCTATGAAATTCCATAAAATTTATATCTAGTTAAAGAAGATTCAATTCTGAAAATTATGGTATTGTTTCCAAAAGTAAATTCACTATATTTTACGAAATTTAACCATTCTGAAATTGGAAAAAGGTGAACAGAGCCAAGTTGTTGCAGAGTTGTAGGTTTTCAGTTGGAAAAAAAACAATAATAAGAAAAATAAATAAATAAATAAATAAAAAATTGTCGAATTTCTTTTTTCCACAAAGAAACGTTAAAATTAACAGAAAAAAATTTTCAACCTAAAACATTAAATGTTCGGCCAAAAAAGTGATCCATATTTTTTGTCAACCGCGAAATTGAAATGATGTGGCCCTCCGATATAACCATTTCAGCCGAACGTTATAAATATTCTCGGTTGAAACGTAATTTTTTCACTTACATTCTTCACGTGCAACCTTTTTTATTTCAAGTGGTCTGAGTTCACCAGATATTACATCAGGCTTGACCTGTAGCTTGCGAAACTGCAACCCAGGGACATCTAAGTCATTAAAATCACTCGAGGAACGCACTCGGTCTAGGCCACACCAGCACTAAGCAAACTGGGCTTAACTTATCTCCTCCCCCTAGCACAAACGCAACAACCTCCGTGATGTTTGATCCTGGGTTGCCCTTTTGACGAGAACCATCCTCAACTGGTTGTGCTAGTGGGACTTGACTTCATGTACAGCTTTTGAATACCAAAGTTCTTTGAATATAATTTTTGGACATAATTTTTTCTTTTACTGGAATTTGAAAGTACATATTTTGGGCTGGATTTTGAAAGTAAGTTTGTGCTTATGATACATTCATTTATGAGAATAATTACTTGGAGCAAATTCCTTCATACAGATATATGGGAATCAACATCTATCATAAGCTTAATTGGAATTATAGCTTTGAGAAAATGATAAATGGAGGTTGGAAAACTTACCATGGGATTGAAAATAATTGCGAGTAGAAAAATATTTAGATATGGGAAAAATAAACTTCTCTTTGAGATTTACATCACTCTTGTTATTTTATACATATGTGAGGTATAGAGTTTCAATATATTTAGACAGTCATGGAAGATTGAGTAGATCCAAAAGTAGTTTATAACCTACAATCTCAAGATTAAAGGAGATAATCCCAACCCCATACTTCTTATTGAAGCTAGCCTTTCCCTCATTGAAAGCATGGCTATGATTAGGTATCTTATGCATAAGAAGAATATATGCAACATAGAATCCAAAAGGTTCCCTAAAATTGTTTCTAACTCTAAAAAAACGTGTACCTTCAATTCAATTCAAGGATGCCCATGCTTGGTTGGCCCATTGGGGAATAGAGGAGAAACTCATCTTCCAAAATAAGGATAATATTAAAATATTATTGCTTTCAAATTTAAGGAGAATTTGTGGAGCGATAAAGAGTAAGAGGGGGAAAGGAAACTAATATATTATAACGAGGTGATAAACCACAGTCTCAAACACCAAAATTATAGTTATTTCTTGAATGGAGTTAAAAAAAATGAACATTAATAAGATAAGAATTAATTCACATGAGCTCCATAATGAAACATGTCAATTCCCCAAACACCTTGGGATGAAAGAGTGTGCCATCTGTGCCATGCTAATAGAGTTGAAGATGAAATTTTTTTTTCTTAGATTGTTAATCTTATACTCACATTTTGTCTAATTTTCAAAATATTTGCCACAATACTGACCTTCTTGATTTTTTAAGTCAAGAAAACTTTAGTGATTTGGAAATCTTCTTTCAATTTTTTTAACATATAAATAAAATGTTAAATAATTTTGATTAACATTTACCTTCTTAAATATGTAGACCATATAGATATTAGAGAAAGCTAATCATCATTATCCTCATTCTCTAAATGAGTAAATAAAATAACAAATATAAACCAATTTATAATGAGGTAAAGCTATATTATTAATAATAATAAGTTAATGTCTAGCATTGTCTACAAAGGTTACGACCATTTAATCCTCATTGTTTTTCAAAATAAATCAATGGTGAGAGTGTTTGTACCATTTCTTATGGTGGAAATGGATTCAACACCATCAAAATCCCACGGGGCTTACTCAATGAACCTATGACATATCAGGTGCATTCCTGGCATACTAAACAATACCCCTAATTTGACTACATATTGAAAAATATAGAAATTTATAAATACTGATATGTATTTCCGAATTCTCCTGATCTAACAATTTAATATTATGTTAAATACATAATCCTTCCACTTAATTCTTTGTGGAAATTAAATCGCCAATTGCAAACACATGAAGCAAAATCAATCACACATAAACAAGATGTTTTACCGAGAAAGATTAAAGCTAAAAACCCCAACTATCATATATTATGTATATCAATGGAATCATGTAACAATCTCATACAAAGCTTAGTACATCAAGCTCTCAGTACAAAATACAATCGTCACACACTGTCATGCAGAAATTTGCATATCTATGCACCAATTTCTTGCCTTGTGACAACCTGCCTCCACTGTGCAATCCCTGTTGAAGAAGACCCCTTAATGAATTCAATCTTACCTTTCTTGCACTGCGCAATCCTCATTGGCAATTTATTGAATGCATCACTATAGTCACAAAGATAGTCCATCTCACCCTTTCACTTATCTATACACTGGGTCTCGACTGGCACTGACATGCAAGTAATTAAAATGTTGTATTTGTTCAGTTGCAAGTGAGTCACTAGTTGTGAATTAATTAAATAATTAATTCACTGAATTCTCACTAGTATATCTTTAGTTACAACTAGATACAACTAGCACAACTGAGTTTAAATTATTTAACTGAGTTAAACTAAATAACAACTCACATAACTACTCTTCCAACTCTATCACAACTTGCCACTATCAAGTATAACTGAGTCCTCCCTGCATGAGTCACCAACCACCCTAGGAATTGCGTAATTCCTTCAACCCACTAATGTGCCAAATTTGTTCACTGAAATAAAGTGCTCCAAGAGAATAAGTTATTGTTTATTGTCTGATTATTAGTAAGGGCTAATAATAATCGACATGCATCTATTTTTAGATTAGCGATCTATAAATAGACTTTGCCCAATCTTCTAAAAATAGAAATTCATCCAAAGATAGAATTTGCTCAACCATCTAGAATCAACATCCTACTAATTTTAGAATATGCTCATCATTCTAAAAATAGACATACACCTAAAAATAGCCTGTGGGCCCCACTTAGTGAAGGTGCTTAATTTTCACTAGGCTCATCATCTTGTTGAATCTCAACATTATTTAACCTCCTACCAATACGAATTAGATACACCTTCCCAATTTAAAAAACCCCTACTTTCACTAGATATCGCAGATATCCATTTTTTCATTAACATTTTTATACCCATTTATATTATTTTACTAACTGTGAGTCTCATTTTTATACCTGCCAATGTAAAAACCCTTTACCCCCTTAATATATGCTCAATATATTATGTCATTGTTTCGTTAACATATATCCCCTAATATGAAACCACTTGGTATGGTATTACTAGAGTAGTGAAGCCCCCATACAAAAACCCTAGGACACCTAAAATCCTCAAACTTTACAACTATAACTTGGATTTCTACCAGATTTTGTCAAAATTGTGTGAAATTTCTATGATTTTCAAGTGGTCTCCTTAGACTAAGGCCTTTATATATTATTATTTTCGAGTAAATAACTTAGCAAACAGAGTATATTATTATTTTTCGAGTAAATAAATTAGCAATGATAAACCAATTTTTGCTGAGTTGAAATTTTATTTTAGATAGTTAATTTTTAGCATTTGCTCATGTGTAAGTATGTTCGTGCTCACGTGTTCTCTTAAAAAAAAAAATTTTTAAAAAAAAAAATCTCTAAATAAAAAAACAATGTAAGCTATAATAAAAAAGAAAAAAGAATATGCTATGTATGTTTAATTATTCTTCCATATGACCTAATAATATAATGTAAATTAATTAGAAATAAATAAATAAAACATATGTGAGTAAGATGTTTCAACCTTATACTTTTCAAAAATATTTGAACACGCTATTTAAATAAATTATTTTAAAATATACGTTAACGAACTTATATGAATATCAACTTTATATATGGCCCTATATAGAAAAAAATACCACAAAACATTTAAATGTTGTATATAATAAAATATCCAATATAATTTATGGACAAAATATTTTAATATAAATTAATATTAAAATATACATCAAATATATATTATTCAATAATACAATTTAAAAAATAAAAAATCACACATTATTTTTCTCCAAAATAAAAATTTGCTCCTTCTCCATTCATGTTATCCCTACTTAAAATGATATATGCTAATTTTAAAATTGGGAAATCAAAATGGTCTTCCCTCTTTCGTTTTATGGGCTAATTATTTTCCCTGTTTTAATCGATTCCGATCCAGCATGGCCACGGGATCGATGGCATCAAGAAAGACGCTATCCTGACCTCAGCCTCTGAACCATCCGGGCTGATCTGCAGCCGCGTGCTGCTCAGCTCGGTTGGATCTAACGGAGGGTTTAATCATTTGCGCTCTCATCAGAAGTTTCGCAAGCCGTCACCGGCAACGTGAACGATCTCATAGGTTGGCTGGCCACAGTGGAATCACGGATGGTGTCACGTACATGTAAACTGGTACTTCACGTATGCTCAATTTCTTAAAGTTACTGCTAAGGGGATCGAACATAGGTCCACCACAATTATGGATATACTTTTGCGCCGGTTGCTGAGGGTCCCATCCATTATCAACCCCATAGCCAATCAAAAAGAAAAAACGTGTAAAGCTCTACACCATTCAATTGTTAAATATTCGCACGAAGTTTCATAAAACGGAAGCTGCTCTATTCATACTGTTTTGTTAACTGTGGCTTACCTGCTCATATAATTATTTACAGTAATCCAAAAGTGAAGAGACATGTTACTGCACTTACATTTGCCAATGCTTAGTGGCGGTTTTTCGAGTATCTTTTTAGGTTAAATTTATTTCTTTAGGAATCATAATTTTGAGTTGGGAATTTAGTAATGCGGAATATTGATGATAATCAATGGCAGGTTTCTTCAGGCCTTATCTAGAAAAGTCTTATGTACAAAGATACCCTACGATGTGTTGCTGTAGATTCAAGAATAGTTGCTGCTATTGGTGGGCAAGTGGGAAGGGCAGAGATGTTGATGTCAATTATGTTCAAGATTTAATAAAGGTCATGAGGAATGTGTTCACTTCCTATCATGTTTATTCAAAATGCTTCATTATTCCAATACTCGTATTATACAAACATTATTCTAATATCTGTATCATACAAATAACATTAAGTTGTCATGTTTTGCATTTTTTTTATCACTGGACACATTTGTTTGAGGATAATTTTATTTATTTATAATGTTTATTAAGCGTATATTTTTTATAGATATTAAATATATTATGAGATCCGATACACTACATTGATTTTAGTAGATTTTAATAATCATTAATATTAAATATATAATTTTTATAATATAATTTTATTTATTTATAAGGGATCCTTGAGCTAGGCTAGAATTCTTTTTAATTTTTAATTTCTTATTATTTAAATTGTGAAAATGGATTTAATTATTTGAAAAAAAATTGAAACAATTGAATTTATAAAATTAACAATTTAAAATTATATTTTTCATAATTTCCAATTAAATTAAAATAAAATTAATTAAAAAATCCAATAAAATCCCTATAAATCACCTTATTAAACTATTAATTTTTTAAAATAAAATAAAAACACTCACTTTCAAAACAGTGTATAGAAAGTGTTCATAATTTTAATAGCTTACTAGACAAGCCATATTAATTTTCCCATTCATGTATTTTTCAAATTATCAGATAAATTTCAGTGCAACTAAAATGCAAATAAATATGTCTAAAAAATTTGCTATATTATATGTTTTTCTATTGTAACTTCATTTATTTCTATCTCCAATATTTCAAAGAATAATCATAGTAGTCTATATTTCACAATCCACATAATACATTTACTACTTTTTTTGGAATATTGAATATTTATCTTATTTCTTAAAAATGAAAATAATTATAATACAATTGACCTTTACTTTAAGAAATTTGCATTTTAATATTATGATTTTATGCTAATAGAAAATTTATTTATATTTCGCAATTTACAAGATAAAATTAATATATTTTATAATATTAAATATTTATTTTATTTCCTTAAAAAATTTTAAAAGAAGAGGTAACTACATTATAATTCACATTTCAATTGAGAAAGTCATATTTTAAAATTTTAATTTCATATTAATAATAATTTTAAAAATCTTTTTTATAATAAAGATATATAAATTAACAAAATTTAATTTTTTTAAACTTATTACTAACCTTTTTTAAAATCTTACATTACAATTACATAAGACAAATCTATAATAATTTTGATATATGTAACTCTCAAGCAAACAAGGTTTCAAACCCTTAACTACTTCATTATTTTAGGATTTCTAATTTGATAAGAAATGGTTTATAAGTTAATTAGGAAACATTGTAATATAGTTTTTTTTTTTTAATATTTTCTATTAAAAGATAGTAGAATATAAAAAAAAACATATATAGTTGTTAAGAAGTTTAGTATATTTTTATTTCTTCATATACATTTAAAAAAAATATAATTAATATTATCTTCATATTCATATATTTTCATATAATAGTCAAAAATTGATTCTGTTCATATTTATTAGCTTTCTAAAACATGTCAAAATATACTATTCACATAATAATAACTCTATAACAAATTAGAAATTATTCTTCTTGCTATAAATTATATTTATAAATATTTACACACTCATATAAATTACTTCTCTAACTGTCATTGTCTACAAATTCTATGAGTGTGATGTCTATAAATTCTCTTTTATTATTACCCACAGGCCTACACTTGCTTGTAAGTATTATTACACACAAGCCTGTACTCGCTTCAAGATTCTCCCTGTATATGTTCTCACTCTAGATTTTTATTATATCACACCCTGATCAGATTGCCTCACTGTCATTTGTTGTGCATGCTCATCAACTGCAAATTATGTGGCTATGATACTATGTGTCTACGTTTATAACAATGTTAATGAACACCGTTAGTTGTTAGTTTAAAATGAGGGATTTTATAGGCTTTTTATTTGTTTATTGTTTTCAGATTTTTTTCCCTTTAATTTGGAAATAAAAAAAATACAACTGAACAGTGAAAGGCAAAGAAGGCTGTGAAAAACATAGACATTAAAGAAAAAGGGAGCAAATGATTGGATTAAAGGATTTAAAGACCCTAACCCCGTCTTCCGGTATATTAGAGAAGAGTTGGTGGTGCAACTTGCAGTGTACCGCCGTATAGATCGAGGTGGGCAAAGTGATATGAAATGTTGGTGGGATTTTCAAATCAACCGTGTTGAAGATTCCTTGTATGATAACAAGGAACGTGCCTACATTCAAACATGTTTATCCTAAATGCATTCCAATGCCTGTACTACATTGAGAAGAACATTAATTTGCCCAGTCCAGGAATCTTTATAACTACTTTGGAATACTACGGTGAAACTAAAATGCAGATAATATACCTTGCTCGTATAATTATTTATAAAACACATTATTCGTTTTTTGTTTAGTTGGGCAACCTTATCTACTTTATTTATAATGTTTCAAACATCTGGAAGTACCATATATTCCACAATCCAATTTTACATTATATTAAGAAGATTATTCAATATAAATTTAATAGAAATTGAGACAAACCTTTCTGTTTACGTGCATTGGCAACGTGTCAGTTAAGCTTCTTGATCTAGCAAGTTACAATTATATATGACAAACTTTCAATTTCATTCGCTTCAAGAAAACCACTAGTTTTGGCAGTGGGTTACTCTAAGTTTCATGACATCCCACAGGACAAACTTCTAATAATTTGGTGTCAATATAAAATCCCCAGCTACCAAATTGGTCTCTTGCATTTGTCTCCTTGCATGATAGGAAAGGAGTGTCGTCCACAAATAATGGAATATTGTAACTTTTGTACTAAGTCAACAATGCCAGTCTTTTATTCTTTTCTATCATTTTCAAATCTATTTTGTAAAATTTTACAAATTTTCATAAAACTACCTTTCTTACTCAAGGAGAGAACAAGTTTCAGCTTTCTAGGGAAAACAAAGACATAAAGGAGAAATTTTTGTAAAATTTTACAAATTTTCATAAAACTACCTTTCTTACTCAAGGAGAGAACAAGTTTCAGCTTTCTAGGGAAAACAAAGATTTCTTACTCAAGGAGAGAACAAGTTTCAGCTTTCTAGGGAAAACAAAGACATAAAGGAGAAATGGAATAAAAAGAGAACTTATTGGATAAATTAATTTGAAATTTTAGCGATCCCGAGAAACTGGAAATATCACATGTTTCCAATTATGCAGCAGTGAAAGCATCGATAATGAATGTCAAAAAAGTCAAGTTTCAACTTTGGGGACCGATAAGGTAGACGTCCTGAATCAAACTTGAGAGAAAGGAGAGAAAACGTGGAGCAAAATATTAGAATAGGGCAGTGGTCCGTATTATCAGGGTTGGGTTGGGTTGGGTTGCGATATTGAACTTAAATATGAGGCATTTTATTAGAATTTAAAATTAACATAGTTAGAAAAACTTATTATGGAAATTTTTTTTGAAATTAAATTATTCAAAAACTAAATTTTTATTAGTGAGTAATATTGAATCAAGTTTCACACAATTTTAATGATAATATTTCATTAATGAATAGATGGTTCTTCCATTTAATAAACAGCATAACCGGTATCTCATTAGTGAATAAATAATTCTTCCATCCCATAAACAAGCCTACGCTAACCTTAACCTGAACTAAACTAACCTCAATCGAGTTTAAATAAACCCAAAAAAAATATGACGGAGATCGTCTCCTGATGTGTACGTGGAACTTCTTCTGGCAGGAAACGAATTGGTATAAGCCATGGAATCGACATAGCAATAAATACAAGTGCGGACATATTCCTCTAGACGTAACTAGCAATCTGAATCTTGAATTATTGAGATATGGTAGATTGGGGAGTTGACCTGTGGAACAAGGGTAGGGAATTGCACACGGGCGTTCTGCACAGTTATTATTCCATACAGTTCCTGGTGTTGTGTATATATAGTTCCATCTGAGCTCTGCCCGTCTACAATATCCTCTCAAACAAAAACCCGAGGCCGAGCTTGTTCAGTTTCCCAGTTTTGTTAATTTCCCGATAAGGATTGGACTTCGGCGGGATCCATGGAAAATAACCCTCGAGGACTGAAGAAGACGGAGAGCGGATTGAGCGTTGTGACCCGATCTGGCGGAGAGTCAGACGGACGTGAGTATTCGAGAAGGTATTTAGTGTCGACGGAGAAACCTCGGAGGCTGCCTTCGTCGCAGTACAAGGGCGTGGTTCCTCAACCCAACGGCCGATGGGGAGCGCAGATTTACGAGAAACACCAGCGCCTGTGGTTAGGAACGTTTAACAGAGAAGAAGATGCCGCGCGGGCCTATGACCGAGCGGCCCTCAAGGTCCGGGGTCGGGACGCCACCACCAATTTCAGTCCGGTGGGAGACGGCGATCTGGAGGCCCAATTCATGAGGGAGCACAGCGAGCAACAAATCCTGAAAATGCTCCGAAAGCACACTTACGACCAGGAGATCATGATGATGACGGTAGATCGGTCTGCAACAATGAATAACGCCGAGGCGTCGCGGGAGGTGATCATGGGATCCTGGCAGGGAAGAGTATGTGAAGAAAAGAAAGAGCACCTTTTCGATAAGGCCGTCACACTCAGCGACGTCGGAAAACTGAATCGCCTGGTTATTCCCAAGCAATATGCGAAGAAGTATTTGCCTCTGGACGTCAATTCCAGCGAGAGGGGTATGCTCTTGAATTTCGAAGATTACACGGGGAAAGTCTGGAGATTCCGTTACTCGTATTGGAACAGCAGCCAGAGCTACGTGTTGACCAAAGGGTGGAATCGGTTTGTGAAGGAGAAGAAACTGGAAGCCGGAGACATTGTTTCGTTTCACAGAGGAGCGGCGCAGCCTCAGCAGCTGTACATCAGCTGGAGACGCAGGCCGTCGCGTTGGCCCCGACTCGGAGTCAGTGATCCCCAGTCCCACCAATCCAACGAGAGAGCAGTAAACGGCTCGCGTTCCTGGAATCCTTTCAATTCAGGAACCCAGAGCGCCGTTTGTTATAATGCCCAGTGGATGCCCGTCTGCCAGTCCACTTCCAGAAATCCGAATGCCTTTCTGCAATTCAATTCCAAATCCATCTTACCCTCCATCATCAAAGTCGGTCATGTGGATACGCTGTGGTCTGAGAGTCATTGCGTGTTTCCTTTTTATTGCTCTTCGCCGCCTACTAAAGAAACCGACGTGAGTCGGGAGCAATTGCCAAGCATTGACCAGAAGTCACTCAATTCCGGTGACGGAAGTGACATCAAACCAGCGAAATATTTGGTCAGCCCGCCTGGGCTCTCCGCGGCACAAGAATTGGACACGCCAGATCAGAAGGCGGCGCCATATGTGGCACCCGCGAGCAAGAAAGGAGTAAGGCTTTTCGGAGTGACTTTGTTGGACAGCCACAGATTTTCACGCCAATATCTCCGTTAAATCTCTTACGTTGATGAATGGGCGTAGAGTCGTCGGTGTTGCTGAAAATGGATTCTGCTCATCCTGTAAAATTGAAATTGAATCCGATTTGAGTTTTATATGATCCGACTTTTATGGCAGCGCTTCATTTCGAAAGATGTAGTTCACTGACTGAATATTTGGAAAATCGATTAAAATTAACAGTTTGATCGAATACTACAAAAACTAACGCGCTCCATTAATGGAGTTGACAGTAAATATATGAGATATTTTGTCTGTTCGGATTGTATGATTGGGTCAGTTTAACTATACTTTTTCATTTTAATGATATAATTTTGGGTAAGATTTTGAGTTTAAGTGGTTTAAAGCTATTTTTAGTATATAAAATTTATATCATATTTATTATTTTAAATTTAATGATAAATTTAAGAAGGTATGAAGAAATTTTTTTGCTTTAAAATAATAGAATTTTGATTATGGTAAAAAAAATTTAAATTTTTGAAAATTTGAGTTATAGTTGTCCATTTTATAATTTATTTTAGGTGTTATAGAAATTTTGATAATATTAAATCTAATAATAATAATAATAATAATACTCTAACAATCAATTTTTTTTTTTTTTTAAATTCCAAAACTTATCAACTTCCAAACACAATTATCATCTCATAAACAATGCCTATCAATATATTTAACAAATTGTATGCCTACATTCATTGTTAAGTAAAAAAAATGCTTACTTATTATGACGCCAAGATGAATGATGGGAACCAAAGATAATGATGTCGTTTGGATCTAAGCACATAAAAATGTGGATTTTATTTTGGTCTAGAAAATTGATTAAAATTTAAAAACCAAAAAACTATCATTCGTTAACCAAAGTTAACTAAACCATGGATTATGAAATTATTCGTTCAAGAAATTAATAGCATTTTTAATACCTTCGTATGAAATCCATATTTGCACTTTGGAATTTTATCTGGTAATATTATTCCGTGTTCGAATTTCACTTTTGCTTTATCATTATATACCTATTTTGTAACAATGAAGTCAAACGTTGTGAGATCGAGAGCCAACAGCGGATAGTGTAAATTTTGGGTTATCATAAACTTAGATTACATGAACTTAGATACGTACATGATAACCATTAAATGTACTTTGTCCGTGCAAAAAACATAGATATAAAGCAACATATATCACTACATTAAATATAAATATATGGAAACAATAATGGCTAATCAAAGTGTCAATATATATATCCTAAAAATTTTGTATAAGAGATTATGTTGTGTAGGGAGTAGTAGTTATAGTAGTAGTTTCACCCAGTCACCAAACATTAACTTATATTTAAATAAAAATATATAATATTAAGAGTAATTCTTTTTTAATTTATGTCTAAAATTTCTCAAAATATTGATTGGGTCTACAATTGTCTATAAATAGTCTTTTAAATATCAAGAGTCTAAAATATTTTGTGCTAACTAGAAAACAAAAAAAAACTATAAATCCTCCCAAAATGGTCTATTCCACTAGTACAAGGTACCCATCACTTCAACCCCCACTAAAATGAATTGAAGCTATGTATCTCAAATGCACATTCATACATGCACATACAAAAAGTTGATGTATGTCACTCATATGTATGTTAGTCATAACTTATGTGTTATTCAATAATTCAATTCAATGTGTTAAAAAAAAATGACACCTAACCCATTAAATTCAATAAATGGCACCCAACCCATTACATTTCTCATTAAAACAAATCAAAGCACAAGGAACAACCATAGCAAATTCTCATTCATTGGATCACATCCAAATCAATCTAGAACACACATTCAAAATTGAGAAATTGCAATCTATGTCAATCATTGTTACCATTCAAATTCAAGTGCAAAAAACTATATAAGAAGTTCAACCCTTGCTAAATTTGCATTTTTTAAATTTAAACTATTCACCAACCCTGGAAACATGTCATCATCACAAAACATTTCACAGTATATTCAAGTTCTTTATTTCGGTTTTTGCACAGTATGTATTCCATTTTATTTCTTTTAGTTTTTGCACAATATGTATTTCATTTTATATTTCAATTTTTGAACAATATGCATTTCAGTTTTCTGAGACTACTTAATCTATGTTCAAGTCATTTATTATTATTGTTGTTGTTCTTACAATTTTTTTTCCAAGACAACCTATATAGTATAAACTCATTTCCATTATGATCTCATGCACAAAATTTCACACGAAACCATGAAATGCACTCAAAATTTTGAATTGTACAAAACATTTATCCTCGCAGGTTATGGGCGAGTTTATTCTTTTTGTTCTGTTTGACCTACTTCTTTTGTAGCTTTAATCTTAGCTAGTGCATAGAAAGCTCGAGTCAACCACATCAATCCGCTCTAGCTATTCAACATGCATTCAAAATTGGTATATAAGTGGCATGTCTTCCCATGAAATATGAAATTCGTAGGTCATAATAACTTAACACTCCCTCGATTAGGGTAGCATATCATAGAATATTTTCCTAGGTGTTCCATTCATGGGATGCCTAATTCAATGGTTCATATTCTTCATAAAGAGATGGCTTCTTCTTGTTTGACTATTTTCTTTCAACGTCTATTCTATTCTGGCTAATCGAGGGAACTAACATAGATCAATAACTATATAATCTACCGGATTTAGACCAAGGCACAAATCCATATCTCGTGCGAAAGAAAATAGATCCAAAGTGATTCTTTGTTGATTGAGTTTCACCACCATAAGCACTACCAAATCATATCATGACTAATGGGTGTGTACACCCATGGACAGACTAAGCACCTTACTAGTTTTTTTTCCAAGACAACCAGTATAAACTCATGGATACCAATACTGGAAATGAGTTTATACTAGAAATGGTTGAAATGAACAAACTAGTTGTCAATGAACTCATGCACAAATTGTCACAGGTGTTAAGAAATCTATGGCAGTATGATTAGGTTTTCTTTTAGCTTGATTTCTCTTACTTTGACAAGTTATTGTGATGTTATATTACTATATTTTTGTTGGTAAATTACGTTCTTTCGTCATCAAGATAAATTCCAAACAAATGAAGATCACGAACACAAGATGTAGGCACTCAACAAGGGAAAAACCCCTGAGGAGGGGAAAACCTAGTCAAACTTTTTCTTAGTAGATTCAAATCATGATGAGACAATCCAAGACCCTTTTCACCTAGAAAAAAACCTCATCCAATCATGAATTCAACCCTTCCTTCAAGTAGATGATCTCATCCAAAGTCTACAAGTGTGAGCTTCTTAGATGTAGCTTCAATCCAGAATTTCAGCCCCCAAATACCAGCCCAGAAACCCTAAAAGCTTTACATGTGTGAGAGAGAGATGCTCCAAACTTCGATTTTGCTTCTTCCTTAAATTAGGTATTATTCTCCTGCAATTCACGCTCTTTTTCATCATCTTTCCCTTGTAGATCGAACTTGTGAGTGTGTCCTTCAAATGAGTCGAGTTTCCTTTATTTATATTGCTTCCATAGAGTCGAATTGCCTCTTTTTGGGCCAAATTCTCTAGGACAAGGCCGAATTGGTGAGGAGGTGTCAAAGGACACTTTTGACTTAAAAATAAATTTCCTTACATGATACAAATTCCCAAGATAATAAATGTGACAAGGAATCTTTTGGCTCATGGGAAAACCTAGAAGCCTTCAGTGGCGGTTATGACCTAGAAAATAAAGAAAACATCATGGAACTCATGCCTCAAATTTATTTATTTTTTCCAACAATTTTTTTTCTTTTCTTTTGACAAATAAAATTATGAAGACCGACACTAGTTACATTCCTCAATACCGCCTCTTAAATAGGGAGGCATTCATAATTACATATATACAGAGTTACATGGAAGATCTCGAAATGATATGTGTTATGAAGGGCCACAACACACATAGTGCCATAAATTAGATACCTGACTAGGGTATATAACCGGGTGGGACTAAGGTGTGTTCCAAGCTTTAGCCATTCTAGGTACCATCAGGTTATATCTCTAACATCAACACAAGGATCTAGGTGTGTATCCAAGGTCGGAGCTCCAATACCAATGCCACCCTTCCTACTTCAGGATCTAGACATCATCACAGGTCATCCATATGTCCTCCCAAGATTCTTGTCGCCCTAATAAGCTTCATCTCTCCCTATAATCTAAAACAGATATGTCCATTAGTTCCAACATGCTTCAAAATGTTCAACCATTTTATGGAGAGACTGGCCTGTACCATCAAAATCCCAATTAGAAATAAAATTTCAAATATATATACAAGTTAACACAGACCTTTGGTATCCTAAAATATACTAATATTTATTAGGAAAGCATCATATTATCCAAACAATTTTTTGTTAGAAGGTTTCTCCTTTAAATTTTTCAGAAATACCCAACTCGACCTCGACGCTTCTTCAAAAATATTAAACTTTTTTACAACTTTATCAATCATGAAAATCCATCAGTAGTGCTTCATCTATTCTTTGATCTCAAACATCCTCATGGAATTTCCATCAAGTCATTCACTTATCCTAAGACTCCCTCTCAGCTTGAGAAACATGCATTTTCCTTTATCCAAGTAACTAGGGGAAAATTCCATCAACTATCTTATTCTTCTAGTCACACACACTTTTCCTTTTGCATCAACAATTCATCAGAGACTTCATCATTTCTTAACAAGGTCATATGTCAAACTTTAAAGCTCCCTCTTTCCATCGTGTTCAACATCATCATTAAATTATCATCAAATATGAGGTAAGCATCTTCATCATCTTGAAGACTATGTACCCTCAAACCTTTGATAGCAAGTACAACTGAGCACGAGTATGAAGTTAACTATCTCAAGATCATGTCATTATAATCGAGATTTAGACATCAAATACCTAAACTTAGTTAGGTTCATAGTCAACAAGGGTTACATATTTTACTTACTATGGTTTTTTTCACAAACCTTAGATTCCATCACCAAGACTTAAAGTCGTAGATATCATCAACAAAAGCAAGTTAGTAATCCAATGTGCTCTTATAATTTCATGTCAAAATTTACTAGGGTTTTTGTTACAAACCCTAGATCTCATTAATGAATATCAACAATCGAATTAACAAACTAGCAATTCATATCTAGGGTTTCATTATTATTTACTCATATCAATCTTCTACTAAGGTTCTAATGTAAACCTTAGATCAAACCACAAAATTTTTGACCAAACTAGGGTTTCAATTTATGTGGAAGCTTATACACCTATGGTTTCATTCATATCACTTACTTTTAACTATTACAAGGGTTTTGTTCATAAACCCTAATTTACCAAACCCTAAGAATCTAGGGTTTCATTATATATCGTAAACATTAATAACAAATCCTAAAAGACTAGGGTTTCATAACATTAACAAACCATAAACATTAAGAGTTGAATTTCATTTCTAGCTTTTATCAAAAAACCCTAAGTAGACTAAGGGTTTCATTGTCAACATACCCTAAGCATCAAGAGGCTATGGATTTAGAGTGAATCCTAAAGGTTATGGTTTCCCCAAAAATTATCAAACAAGAGATAATATGATAAGGGTAGATTCAATATAATGATTAATCACCCTAACAAGGATCCTTACAATTCAAAACCATAAACATAAGAAAGTTAGTAATACAAGACATATTTCAAAATGATCATATTTTTTAATGAAGAAGTTAAGCTACAAATTCTTACGGTCTTAGACATACCTTGATTTTCTCCTTTTACAAACTTTGTATGGTTTCCTTGAAGTGCTTCCTCTAAATTTAGCCATAATCTTTATACCTGCAATACTTATTGATAAATACAACAAAGCAAAATATGTGTGATCCGGATTTAGGATTTATGTAGGAATGCAACAGAATACACATATAACCATAAATACAAAGATGCAACGGAAATAACACTTCATTTCATTAATATCAAAGAACTAAAATTTGCTTACAGACAGAATGGAAATAAACTAGCTAGGGCGCTAGTAGCTTATCTCTGAGAAGAGATGTGGTAGCTACAAGCCTCTGAATTGTGTTACAATGAGGCTCGAGGGCCTATTTATTATTTAAAAATGATGGAAAACCCTAAATATCCAAAACCCTAACCCTAGGAGATGAAGTGCCAAAACTATGGGCCCCGTTAAGGTAAATTGGCATTTCAACTTCCTGGGGATGTAACTTTGGCATACAATCTCCGTTTGACTCGCACCATACCTCGTTAGAAAGATATATATGAGGACTAAAACTTTTTATGTGAGAAAGATCGGTCAATGGATCCATGTAGCTCATATTTTTCCCAAAAAATGTCGTTTAGGGCCACAAAATGGCTTCGAAAGTTCAAGACCCGAAAAAATGCTAAAAATAGTAAGTTGTACCGAAACTGAAAATCTGAAAGAGACAATGGTGGGACCCCAAGTGGAATAAGCATGTGGCCACCAATATCCAGCTGGATCATTCCTCCCCCCTTAGGAAGCAATGGTCCCCATTGCGTTGAGTTCCTCCATGAGATGAGGAAACTTTTCCTAAACTTGGTCCCTGGTGAACCACTTGCCTTAGTGCAGGAGTAGGCCATATTTGACAACCCGATACACTTGGATCTTCTATTGGTGAGTGTTCTTGATTTTCATGTCCATGATACAATCTGTGGTGGCCTATTCCATGCATTCTGGATTTAACTCTGTTGGTGTGAGTTGTTCTGTAATGTCAGAGGTGTCTAGTAGAGGTGGGAAGTAGGAATGAAGGTGGTCCACATTGAATACTAGGTGTAGACCAAGGAATGGTGGAACACTGAGCTCTAATTCATTGTTACCTACAGCCATGGCGATGGTGTATGACCCATATCGAAGCGGGTGAAGCCTTCGATGGGTCCAATGAGGTGCTCCTTCTGCAAATGTAGACACACTTTGTCACCCACCTGGAAGTTGTGTGGCACTCGATGTTGATCATGCCTTTGCTTGTACTTATCATTGGCTCTATCCAATATGTCATGAACCTATTGGAAAATGTTCTGAATGCGCTCGATGAAGTTGTTCACTTTGTTAGCTTCAGACTGGACATGAGCTGAATCAACCTGAGTAGCCACAAATGGCATGGCTACGTAAATGGGACATAATGGTTGGAATCCTAAGCCCACCTGAAAGGGGCTATGGCTGGTTGAGCAGTGTAGAGCTCGGTTATAAATGTGTTTTACATAGGGGAGGCTCTCATCCCATGTGCGTGGATGATTTGAATTGTACATGCGCAGAATGTGTACAATCATCGTGTTGACGACCTCAGTCTAGCCATCATTTTGGGGATGGAAAGCCGTGGAATTGGGGAGCTTGGTGTCCAGCATTAACCAAAGGCTAGACCAAAATATGCTGAGGAATATGTTGTCCCAATCTAATATGATAGACTTTGGGATCCCAAAGTGCACCCACACTCGTTCAAAGAAGAGTTTAGCAGTGGCTTCTGTTGTGATATTCTTCTTGCTAGGTGCCATAATTGATATCTTCGAGAATCTATCAACGACCACGAAAACACAGTCATTTCCATGCTTAGTAGAAGGAAGGCCTGACATGTAATCCATGGATATGGATTCCCAAGGTCGAATAGGGGTAGGTAGCGGAGTATAGAGGCCTTGCTTCTTGATGGTCGGTTTGGCAATGGCATAAGCAGTGCAGGATCTTTTGTACTTCCGGACATCCTTCCGAAGATTCAACCAATAGAAATACTTCTGCAGTACTGCCATTGTTTTCTCGACCCCGAAATGACCAATGACTCGACTGTAGTGTGCTTCCCATATCATCTTGGCACACTCACTTGAAGGAACACAAAGGTGTCCTAGGTGACATAACAATGCATCTTGGAGGTGAAAATTTGGAACTTGTGTACCCCCCAAGAGTGCCTTGTATGTGCGGTCGAATTCTAGATCTCTCTCATAGAGAAGTGGCCAATCAGAAGTCTCATGCCCACAAGAGTTGAGAACAGTGGTTAGCGCCATGATCGGTGGTCAGTTGAGGCAGTCTGCAACATTATTGGTGCTACCCTTCTTGTACTTGATGTTTTAATGAAACTGTTGTAGATATGTGGACCACTTCTGATGGTGATCATTCTACAACTTCCCTTGTGTCTGTATGAACTGCAGGGGCCAGTGGTCTATGTGGATGATTGTTTCCTTCCCTAAAATATAATTTTTCCATTGTCGACAAGCCTGTATAATGGAATACATTTCTTTTTCATAAGTGAGATGCTTGCGAACTGTGGCGAACAATGTCTCACTTTGATATGCCACTAGATGCCCCTGTTGAGTAAGAACTGCCCCAATAACATAGTCATAGGAATTTGTCTCGATCTCAAATGGTTGTTGCAAGTCTGGTAATGTGAGCACTGGGGCAGAACAGAGGCGATGTTTCAATTCTATGAACTCCTTCTATTGGGATTCCGGCCAAAATTATTTTTCTTTCGCTCCTCCCTTAATGACTTGACTCAAGGGCCAAGTGGATTGAGAGAATCCCAATGTGAACCTGCAGTAGAAATTAGCAAGACCCAAAAAGATACGAAGCTCTGTTAGAGTGGTTGGGGCTGGCCAATCCCAAATGACTTGGATCTTAGATCCATATGCACCGCCCTTTCATCAATAATGTATCCCAAATATTGAACTTGGGTCATGTCGAAAGTACACTTCTCCAAATTAGCACACAACTTGTGTTGCCACAGTGTTTGGAGGACTTTTCGGATGTGGTGGAGGTTCTCTTCCCAAGTTTGGATGAAGATCAGAATATCATCCGAGTACACCACTACAAATGAGTTAATGAATGGCTACAAGATGTCATCCATCAACCTCATGAAGGTTGCGGGAGCATTCGTCAACCCGAAAGGCATGACCATCCATTCGAAAAGACCCTCCTTGGCTTTGAAGGCAGTCTTCCACACATCGGAGGGTTCGATTGGTACCTCGTTATACCCAGACTTCAAGTCGATCTTGCTGAAATATTTTTCCCCTTTGAGTTGGTCCAGAAGGTCATCAATCTGTGGGATCAGGTACCTATTCTGGATAGTGATCTTGTTCAGCGTCTGATAGTCAATACAAAGTCTCCAAGTCCCATACTTCTTTTGTACCAACACAATTAGGCTCCCACAGGGCGATGAACTTGGTCGAATGTGACCTTTCTACAACAACTCCTAAATCTTCCTCTTGATTTCATCGTTCTCCAGAACAGAGCGCCGATAAATTGGTCCATTGGGTGGCGGCACACCTGGGGTCAGATCAATGGGGTGCTTGACATGACAGTGCAAAGGAACCCCTGTGGGTGAGGTGAATATGTCCCCGTACTCCTCCACAACCTTGTCCATTTGTTGTTGTTGTGCAAAGGAGCCCTATTTGGAGGTCGTGGCCATAATCTTCTTCTTGCCCTTGGGGCGGATCACGAGGAAAACAAATTTCTTGGTTTGGGAAATGAGCTTACTACATTATTTTTCAGTGCCCAAAGAGATAGTGGTAGGAGGTGGTACCTATAGTATCCTGTACATCTTATTTCCCAAACTAAAAATAACAGCACGAGGTTGGGACTCATACACAACATGTCACTTCCACAAGTATGGTTGGTGTAATAATACATTAGAAACATCAAGAGGATCAATGTCACATAATACCTCATCCGCGAAGGGCTTGATGCTATAGGGAAGGCGACACTACTGGCTAACGCGGAGATCCCGTCCTAAGTGAAGCCACCCGATGGTGTATGGTTGTGGGTGTGTTGTGGTCGGAAAACCAAACAGCTTCATGGAATTTGCTGAAATGTGGTTCTTTTGACTCCCATTTTCGACAATGAACTATAGCAGGGAACCCTTTACCCACATCTGAGAGTGGAAGAGATGCTCCTCCTCATCTGGATCTTCCAATTCCCCCTTTTGGTTCTTCGCAGTGGCAAGAGTGGAAATGGGCTCTGCATCAATAATCTGTTTCCCTTTGTCATTCCCCTTTTCAGTTTCGGATTCAGAGTTAGAGCATGCATCTGACTCAGAAGCCCTCATCTCGGCCACCAACAACTGCTTGGCCTGACACTCACTTATATTGTGAGTGGAGCTCTTATGGAACTCACACTGCCTTCCTGTGTCCTTCTTTGGCTTCGTGGTGTTGTTCTTTGCTTGTGGCTTTGACAGGTTTTCTTGGGCCACCATGCCTTACCTTTGTCCTTTATTTTGCAGTTTGGGGGCACAAGGACTTCATTCAATGAACCTCTGACATAGCGCCTGTGTTCATGGCATACTAAAAAAAACCCATAATTTCACTACATATTGGAAAATACCTCTAAAAATCACATTATTTAACCCCCTACCAATATGAACCCAATACACCTTCTTAATTTAAAAAACCCCTACTTTCACTAGATATTGTAGGTATCCAATTTTTCATTAACATTTTTTATACCCATTTGTATTTTTTCATTAACTTTGAGCTCCATTTTTTATACCTGCCAATATAAAAACCCTTTACCCCCTATATATCCCCCAATATATGAAATCAATTTTTCGTTAATATATATCCCCCAATATGAACCCACGTGATATGGTATTGCTTCCCTAGTGAATCCCCTGTGTTTGGGGGCACCTTTCCCTTTCTTTTGATTCGCAGATCCAATGTCTCGCTTCTTTTGTTTGAATTTCTGCTCAATCTTGGTAGCATACCGGTATGTCGTACCAAGCAAGGAGATGTTGAGGAACATCATTTCCTCCTAAATGTATCTGTGCAAACAACTGCGATACTTTAGCATCAAATTTTTCTCTGAATATTTGATACCCAAATTTGTGCACAGGGTATGAAACAGATTCATCAGCGCATGCACATCTTGATCCCTTTGTTGCTGCAGCATGGTCCATTGTATATACTTGTCCTCATACCTCCCCATGGGATAGTATTGTTCCTTGATGGCATCTCAGAAAGAATTCCAAGTGGGTGCGGATGAGAACAGAGAGGATTTTGTCTCGTCCTTTTTCTGACAGTAGGTTTCCCACCAGTCCTTGACATGGGGGTAGCTTTGAGGAGTGCAAAAATAATCTTCTCCCGGTCAGAAAAGTCATGAACCGAGAAATATCCTTCTAATAGATTCAACCATCCATCTATGGCATCTGCATCTATTTGACCCTAAAATATGGAAATGTCAAAGTTTACTTGTACCTTAAAGGGAGTCGCGCCTCCAGAGTGGCCACTGGATGTATATGCGCCACTGATGGGCAGTCGTTGAAGGATCTGGGCAAAGTTATCCATCATCGCGTTCCTTTGTTTTTCGAGGGCCTCCTCGAGCAATATTTTGATAGGATCTCTTGTTCCCTCATATTTATTTTCGTCCTCCATGGGCAACCATAGGGGTTTGCGAGGTTGATCTTGCAAAGGTTCCACTAGATCGAGCCCTAAATCCTTATACCCCGACCTCATTGGGGACATGCAAAGAAGGATCGAGAAAAAGCATAACGCTCTAATACCACTTATCCGGATTTAAGCAGGAACGCAACAGAATACACATATAACCATAAATACAAATATGCAACGAAAATAACACTTCATTTCATTAATATCAAAGAATTTAAATTTGCTTACAAACAGAATGGAAATAAACTAGCTAGGGTGTTGGTAGCTTATCTCTGAGAAGAGATGTGGTGGCTACAGGCCTCTGAACTATGTTAAAATGAGGGTCAAGGGCCTATTTATTATTTAAAAACAATGGAAAACCCTAACCCTAGGAGATGAAGTGCCAAAACTATGGGCCCCATTTGGGTAAATTGGTGTTTCAACTTCCCAGGGATGTAACTTTGGTATACGATCTTTGTTTGACGTGCACCATACCTCATTAGAAAGATCAATCCGAGAAATACAACTTTTGATGTGAGAAACATTGGTCTATGGACCCATGTTGCTCCAGGTTTTCCCAAAAAATGTCGTTTAGGGCCTCAAAGCGGCTTTGGAATTTCAGGACTCCAAAAACTGCTAAAAATAGTAAGTTGTGCCAAAACTGAAAAAATGAAAGAGAAAATGGTGGGGCCCCAAGTGGTATAGGCGGGTGGCCACCAATATCCACCTGGATCAATGTGATACCAAAAACATGACGTCAATTTGTCAATATATGGTTTCTATGCAACAATATAGTACGGAATCCTTCGGATTCCAAGTACAAATTCTTATTTAGAAAAAAACAAATTATCTTCTTCTTTAATAAACACTATAGTTTACTCACGTAACACCTTTCTCCCACACTTACCCAAGCTAACCGGTCCACCTATGTGATGAAGAGTTATTATGATATGACTCAACCTCCTAGATCACCTTAAGGAAGTGGAATCGATAAACCAAAACCTTATTGGCCTTCCTCGGGATCTACATGACCCATAGAAACTAAACTACCCCTCCAGGTTCCCAAACCCAGAGTCAAATCTATTTTTCACAAAATAAATCCCCAATCGCATGCACAAGCCTGCATCCATGCAATCATAGGCCTCTAGTCGCTCCCATAAGCCTGCAAGGGAGAGTCTGCAGTATTTTTCAGCTAGTTTTGTGCTTGCTACCGTGATATTTGAGCCACTTTTTCAGGGCTAGTCTCCAAATCACTACCTAGAACTTGATGAGACTTTCCAATACAATAAATGACACCAAGAAAAAGTCTCTAACACAAACTTGATCAAGGACTTAACCTAACCAAGCATAACCATGACAGACATTATGTCAAACATGTGATGAACATTTAATCTACAGGTCATAAATACACATCTGAACATAGCGGTCTCATACTTATCTGAGAATATTCAAGAAGGTGTAATGCCCTCTCATATTAGTTGCACTAACATTTATTGGGTCATAAATTCGATAACCAATCACATATTCATCAAACATGTCAAGATCCATAAACAATATACATCATATAACCAACATATAACAACTAATAACTAGTATATAAACCAGCAATAACCAACATATAAACCATTGCAACTCAACCATAATGTCACCATCATAATCAATACATATGCTCATAGATCACAAGAGAAAATACCTCTTATTAACATATGAAAATTCCAACCAAGTCAGGGACCTCCACGTACCACCTGACCATAGATTGGGTTGAATCAAATCTCCCTTTTAGCCACTAAACCTCGTGCATATTCCAAGCATGAATGTGGGATCTCATGAAATAAACCAAAAAAAAACAAATCAGAGTTTGCAGAGGCCAAACCACCTCAACCCTCAATCAATGATTCCACCTTACAGTTAAACATCACTAACCGACACCAGATCAGTCTCTACCGAAGTTGTCTAGGGCTCTAGAGTGTTTGTTCCAACCTAGCTCCAGGACTAGTAACTCAACCCACAATTTTCATCAGGCTCCAGAGCGTTTCTCTAACCAAGGCTTCTAGGCCTAGTAACTCAACCCAATCTGTTATAGGGCTTCCAAAGCATTTGTCCAACCAAGGCCCCCTGAACTAATAACTCAACCCACATCCATAAGGAACATGAGCACCAACCAAAAAACAAAAGATAAAACCCACAACACCATGGCTATCCAAGAAATGGCAAGGCTAGACAAAACCACTATCAATCCACGAAATCCTCAATGGCAATGAAAGATCATAACCAATAAATCACATGCATGTTCCATGCATGCCATAAATAACAAGGAAATCATACATGCAACTCAGTAGCTGCAAGAATTTTTTTTTGTAGCTGTTGATATCACTATCCCCTTGCACTTTCCTGCTTTTCCTTTGCCTTATTTCTCCAAATCCAAGGTATGCCAAAATCCTCCAATAGTTCTCTAATAAAACTCTAAGTATCCAAGATTAGGAGAGAGAATATAATGAGAGTGCTAAATACTGAATTGAAAAATTCTAACACTGACCAAAGCCATAAACTGATCCTCATAATCCATTTTATCATTGAGGCCTCTATTTTCTTCATTTTCCTCTATTTTTCCTTCAATTTCCTCCTCATGCAAATTTGTGACCTTTCATCTCCCGTTTCTCCTAATTTCCCTTTTTTCCATAAATAAAATTTCAATTAGGAATTAATAAGCATGCTAATGGGAAAGCTAAATATATTGAAGGATACCAAGTTGACATCCTTAAAATGGGAAGATGTATCCTCATTCCTCATCTCCACAATCTTCTCATTTTAGTTGTAACGCATGGATTCCTTCAGCTTTGAACACAAAGCCTTATTTTTCCTATCTTTAAAAATGGGGAAAAAAGTTTTCCTTCTAACTATAGGACCAATATGACTACGCACATCCTAGCCAAGATTTATGGGCTCATTTTGGAAACGAAGCTTAGCCTTTGGCTTGAAATCTAGGGAAAAAGAGCTAAAGGACAATTTGGTTTTGCGTAAGGACCGCGCGGGTTAGCCTTAATTGCCTGGAGGTCGAGGCAAAAAAGAGGTATAAAGTATGTACAATTACACATTTGTACGGACCGCCTAGGAAAAAAAGTGACAAAATTGAAAAGCTGGACATTCAGGGCCCTACCTGACACTAACGACACAAATCCCAGGTACTCAGGCTGACCGCAACGATAAGAAAGGCTCAGGAGTAGTGGCTCAGCTTTGACCTTAGACTCTCAGACGACACAAATGAGTTGAAATGAGCCATATTGGCCCATATATCGCCCTTTTATCATTATTCGATAGACCATAATAGGATCTCAGAAGGAAAAATTGAAAAATAGTGAGAAACACAGTGATCAACACTTCATCATGTTCAAGCTAGGCCCCATAAATCCATGCCTCATAAAAAGTCATTTTTGCAGTCATAATAGGTATGCCCTCTCTTAATATTGTTTTACATTCAAAGTTATTTCAAATATTGTTGTATGAAAAAGATACTTTTACTTGGGGTATTGGTTGCAGGTATTACAATCAGGTTGAAGCACCATATGCCCCAACCAACAAAGGTACAAGATCAGGTATCATTCTATCCCTAGCATGATAGGCTCCCCAAAGAAGCTTTGCATATCTTGACATCATTTATCCACAGAAATAAACCATAGGTTTCATTCACCCGACCATGTTTATCATCACCCCAACTTACACATGATAAAAATTCTCACAGGTCGGTCGAGCCTTACCCTCCATAGCATCCATAATTCATGTAGACGATACACCAAAAGTCTGGATCCATGGCCATAAAATCCAAGCTCGGGAAGTACTTCATGTCCATTCATCCATCATAAATCAAGTCAAGTTTTACCCATATCATGTTAAAACACCTTTCTTGGGCTACCATTCTCATAAGAGGATCAAAGACGCGCCACCGCGTCTCGCACTTGGCCTATCACACTCCCATCAGCATAGCCCATATGCGACACTTTTCATATGCTTCATCACCCCCACACCGATACCAACCAATGGGGCCCCCACCCTTAGCAAAATACACTCCTCACACCATCATGACAGATTATTTTTATGTTTATAGGGGCACCCATCTCCGTGTTTGTACATCCAAACCCATTTTATATTCTTTTGGAAAGTGTGCAAATATTGTTTAAGAGAGCACTCCCACCCAATGTCCATTCACATTTCTCACCTAGCAGCTGTCCCTAAGCACCCTTGGTCAGAGCTACACATTCTTTACCACACACCACCATGACACTCATAAAAAACATAGTTATCGATCAAATAGGTAACTGAACTGGTACCTACTTTTTTGAGGTAGCAAGAAAAACACCCGATTTTGAAAAGTGGTGATGCAGAATCAATTTTTTTTTTTGGAGCATGTTTTTGGCACTTTGATTTTTTTTATTTTTTTATTTTTTTTATGTGATGCTTTTTATGTCGATTTTGAATAGTGGTTGTGTATCATCACCAACTTTTTTTTAGAGGATTGATTTTGACACGATACATATTCTAATGTCTTCTTCTTCCCTGAGATGTTTATTTTTAAGTGCATTTATGTACTTGTGTTTTAAAAAGAAAAAAATATTTTTTTAAAATAAAAATTTGTAATGAAATCTTCATTTTTTCACATTGATAAAAAAATGAAAAATGGGTCAATATTATAAAGTTTATATTTTCTACATGTTTATGTATTGTTAATTAATAGTTCAATGCACATCAAATAATTGTTGCTAAAAAACCAATATTTTGAACCATATGACAAAAATACAAATTTTCAATATACATAGAATGCAAAAAATACACTTTTAGAGATTTTTTGTTTAAAAAAACATGTTAAATAAACTAATTTTTTGGGAAAATCTTAACAAAAAAACATAAGAAAATAGCATTTTTATTGAATTTTATGTCAAAAAAATAATAGTACTCACATGTTTTTTGCAAAAAATAAGGATTCTTCTCATAAAATATCAAAGTCGGAACATTACAAGTAAAACTCATTAATAGATCTCAAAAATTAGCTTTATTTGCAAGCATAACTTAAATATCATCAACAATATCAACTAGTCCATTTTTAACATCTTATAGAACACCATTGATGTCTTCTTCCACAACATTTTCAGCTTCATTTTGGTCATTGTCATCTTCTAATGTATCTTTCATGTATGAAAATATTCCAAAGTGTCCCTTTCCAATCATTCCATATAATGGTCATTGAGGTTCCTTTGCTTTTTTGCCACACTTGATTCATTAAAATCCCCTTTCCTCAAACCAACTTCTTGCTTCGCATCTAGAAGGAATTGAAGAGCGTTAATTCTTTGTTGAATAACTTTTCATTAAACTGGGTCTTTCTCAAAGGAAATGAAATTTCTTCCTTTTGGTAGGAAACATGCTAGTGTTGTACCTAATCATTGAGCACAAAAGAAATAAATAAGAAAATTAGTATAGAGACATAAAAAGTAAAAAATAAAATATTTAGATTCAAATTTGTATAATAAAAATTACCTGAACCTGAGAATAAATCCAAAACCCAATCTCCTTCATTTGAACATAGATCTATAAGATATTTAATCAATGCTTGCGGTTTTTTACAAATGTTAATTATATCTCATTTTGCATCTATATCCTCATATGTTAGTTTTCTTACAACTGCATCATGAACCAATACTTGACTATGACTCTTCCCATCTACTCAATTCATAAGAATACACTTATAGCTATCCTCTTTTATCCAACATTCAACCTGGATGAACTCACAATTATTTGTAATAGGTTGATCTTCAAAAGAAACAATATTTGACTTCCACCTAAAACATACCATAGTAAAAGTCCAATTAAATTGTACATAAATAAATAAAATTAACAGTAATCAAACATACAATTTCAAAGTCTTACCATGTAAGTCGCATCCTTGATTTTGTTTTTCCCTTGAAGCTTGTTAATAAAATTGCAATTTTTGTGTCTGAATGAAATTTCACAAATCGCCAAAGTGGTGATGTTGTCACTTCCTGAAAACCCATAACCACATTACTAAAATCTTGATAAGTATATGATTCACTATCATATTCAGTGTCTGGGAAATTGAAACCATGAGGAATATCTACAATAACTAGAGCATATTCCCCTTTAGGTATTAGTGATGCAATATCTTCATAACCACCTTGTATTATTTGATATTAGATACTGTCGAGCCCATTCCAAATGTAATGATTAAGAGTAGGATCAAGTTCAACATTCATAAGACACTTCTTTCTCATCTTTTCCAACTTAATTTTTTCAATAAAGCTTTTGAAAGTATCTAGTACTCCATTTCCATCCTTCTTCGACATCTTTAATGACATAAAAATATATATCTATAAGTAATAAAATAAAAATAGTTTAAATATGAATAAAATGAATGTATAAATCAACATACATTATTGAATGCAATATAAAAATCTTTAATTGTTGTTGTATAACTTGCTTCTAGTTAGTGGTGCACAACATCATCCCAACTGTCTTCATTCAACATTTTAACCATATGTTCTTGTATTTTCATAAAAATATTCTGACTGAATAAATAAAGTTAAAATTGTTAGTATAGTGACATGTATAAAAAATTCTATCAACAACAATATGTTTTATTTAAAATAAAGTTATAATGAAATCAAAATAAGAAATAATTCAAGAAACTTACTTTTGAAATTCTGCACACATTTCATCCATTGATAATTCACCCTACTTCACACCGGCTAGTTTCTCATCCTTCACATCTTGCATTATTCTCCAAGGTGTCATAGTCATATCCTCTGAAAGTTGCTTCATTTCAAGACCTATCTTATTGTTGGTACATATTATGGGTTTACTCTTTTTAACCTTCTTATTTTTTATGGAAATATTCTCCCACCGCTCAAAACTCTCATTAATCAAATCCCATATCTCCCTAGTTCTAAATGCCAACTGAAAAATGTTATACATGCTTCTGAATATATTTGAATGCATTTTTCCATCTTTTGCTTTGATTTTTTCATCAATTTGATAACATGTTTCCATTAAACATTCCTTTCGAAATGTTAGAATAACTTGTGTTTTATCCCCACCACATTTTTCTATGAATTCATTATGAATAAATCTGACCCTTTGGATGAAATTCATTTTCATTCTGTACTCATTATCTGTATTATGATCTCATGCCAATAACTTTGATTCTATTTCTTTTAAGCCAACGTAAATGATGCATTTCATTGTTTGAAAAAGATAGTTATTGGGATATTCCTCAATCAATTTTCTTTTAGCCTCTACCGAATGGTTCCCTCCAATTACATAATATTTATAATAAAAACATTTTGTCTTGTCAAATGCCTGTTTTTTGGAAACCTGACGTGGATCAATAAGAACCACATAATCCACCACATGTGCATATGGATTGAACCTGAGCAATGTTTTTGGATTATGTACATGTAGGTGATGGGCCTTTCTAATTTGATATTGAGATTTTCCTTCATCTGGCCTATAAAATTGGGTGACATTAATCTCAAATGTTTGGCCACCAAGAATTAATTTATTCTTCCTCAACTAATATCGAATGTCAGTTTGTTTTGTTTTAATAATTTCATCCTCTAACTCAACACCTGGTGTTATGATTTATTTGCTTCCGTTAGAGCTTTCAGTTTTTTTTTCACTACTACTCATGACATTTACCAGTTTACCAATATTTTATTTCCTCTTCTTATTGGTTAACATATCAGTTCTTTTATAAACAAGCTCTTCATCATCAGGTAAAAGAAAGATATCTTTGGCCATTTTTATTTTTGGTGTCTGATTTTTTTTCTCCTTTTGCACAACAGTTCTAATCTCCTCCTCAATAATTCTATCATAATTTTCAATTTCATGTTCCACATCTTCAAAAGAAACATGTTTAGGTTTACTAGAATGACCCACCTTAGTGACTTTTGGTTGATCCCCTCTTTGTACTATTGCAATGTCACGAGCTATTGATCTTTGCTTCAATCTCCTTTCCTCTGCTTTGACTGTGTGGAAAGTGTTGATCACAGTCATAACATTTGGATCCATAAAATAAATACCTTCAAAAATGTTTGAAATACTCGGAACAAAATCCTATAAAAAAAATAAAAAAAAACATGTCAATGATCAATAATTTATAAAAAAATGAATGATCCTTACAATAATTCATAGCGGAAATATAAATAAGCATACTTACATTGTTATTTTCAATGTTGCTTGAGATTTATTCAGAAAACTTAGTAGATATTTCATTTGTGTTATACTTGACCTTTGATAAACGATATCCAACCTAGTCACGTTTATTAGCCTCCTTTGCAAGAACATAAATAGTGTTTGTATTCGGGACCATACATATGTCTCGTACTCTTCCCATCACTTCATATGGTTCATTTAAGTCAATCATACCACAAACCAAATAGATATGTAATAAGCCTCCATTTCATTGTCTTCAAGATACCATGAGAAATCAATTTTATTTATTTCCTCAGCATTCTTCCAATCATAAATAAGCTTTAATGAACCTAGTGGGCCACTTGCTTGACTTTTATTAGTGTGTGCAACAATATCCTTATTGTGTCCAGCAGTATCCATAGTGCATCCAGCTGCAAATTTAGATTTGGGAGTTGTATACATAGTGTGTCCAACTGCAACTTTAGATTTCGGAGTTGCGGCCCTAGGTGCAGAAACATTCACAGAAATATTTTTTGATGCCATTTTCCTGATAAAAATAAATATGTATATTAGTTAATGAGAAAACACATAACTTATTTAATCAATTTTTGTTTTTAATTTTTCCAATATAAATTTAAAATTTACCGAAAAATAATGTATATAAAATAAATAAATAAAACAAAATTTATTTGTAAAACTAAATAAATTGAAAATAAACCAATAAAAATAACTATAGATTTTTTTTATTTAAAAACAAAATATTAAAAATCATATTTAGATATATGTATATATATCTATATAATATTGTTTAAATACATTTTTATAAATATAAATAAAATTGGTTTTAAATTGTATAAAACAATTTTTAAAAAATACAAATTAAATTCAAACTTAAGTTTATGTTTAATATTTAAAAAAAAACACAGCATGGCATTGTTTTATTATGTAATACTCATAATAACTGCAAAGCATAGCACTTAAGTTGTACTCATGTAATCTTATGTATATATGGACCTGCTTAACCTTTTTTCATTATGTATAATCTGGAGATCTAGAGACAGTTTTTTTTGTCTGAGCTTGTAGTTTGAATTACTAGTTCTAAGTAATTACATAGTTGATATGGGGCTATTACTATTAGTTATGATGACATAATCACCATTATATCGTAGCATACTATCGATTCCTCTTAATCCAATGGTCGACGCCCAATCTACATATCTTACTCGGTCATTAGTTCTCTATCTTATATCCACCCTTTGCAAATTCATACAACGTATGATTCCTGTGCAATGGTCATAGCTCAAATCATACTTAATCCATAATGGATATACTACACCCTATCTCTACATAACACATCTAGTAGCAGTAGGAGATAGAGCGTATGGAATGAATATGGAGTAAAGGGATAGCGATTCACCTGCTTACTTCAGAGTGGTGTAGGCTTTATCATATCATAGTAATACAACAAGTATAGTGATATAAGACCTATATATCCCGTATACGGCTTAGTGAAAATAGTATCATTACTATTGATAGAGTGTAAAAAGCTAGTTGCTTGTCCAAGATAGCTTGGTTAGATTACTCGAAACCATTGATGAGCAGTATCATTCCACTTGTTCTAATTATGGAATATAGCATGACCTATTATGATACATAGGTCTTAGGTGCTTTGTTCTTATTACTATTATAGATTGTTACATATTGATAACACATAGTAAACATAATGATTTCACTAAGCATTGATATTGGAGTAAGCTTTACCTTTCTTAACATAGTAACTGCTTAGTTTGTAAGAGTATCATGTTTCATTTCCATTGCTTCTACTTAACTAGTATGAACAGTAAAGAAAGTAAGCTTTGTACTATTCAAATGATATGGCTTCACTGTGCACAGCATGTTTGTTCACGTGTAGAGTAATGTAATAACTAGTCTAAGCATGAGATAGTAATCCGATACATAACTCGTATATGGTGATTACATTATAAAGTACAGTCATTAAGCTTCACATAAGAAAATCCTCTATGTATTACTACTATATCACATAGTTAGTTTGTAAGATGAGCATTAGTTATGGTATTACTAGTGTTCAATCTTATATAGTAAGGTAAGAGTTACTAAGCATTATAATCTCTATATAGCTAGTAGTTATGGTATTACTTATGTTCATACCTTTGTAACTGTAACATGAAAGTAGTATGATTACCATTATAAGCTTATATGTACTTAGTTAATTGCGTGTAATGCTTACAGGAATCAATGTGTTTTAGAGCTTATCCCTTGTATGATCTTCAATATAACAGTAATTGTAATACATAGGTTTGATTCCAGTAATCATAGGAACCAAGCATAATGGTAATACGTCAATATAGCTAACATGGGAAATGTGTTATGAATATCATGTATATTGTACTACTAAGTAAGAGTAAGAAAACATATATCATGCATATTAACCTATTCCATATCCAACAACTGTAATGGGAATAAATTTGTTGTAATAAGGTAATTAGTTTTCTGTGTACTAGTTGTAATCAATCTAAGCTCTTGTATTCATTACGGTTACATGGAGTTAGATCTCTAATTCTCCTTATCTCTTTGTATATAAGCTTGTGTATATTACTGATATGATACGAGTCTTATGTGATACGTATAGTTAATTACACACATTGTCCGAAATACAGCTATCCCCATGGTATTAATACTACTAGTTTCATATCTTATGTTGATTACTAACCTTGCTTTAAAGTGAAACAAGCTGGATAGACTGGTAGTTATAATATGTAATATAAGTATAAGTACCACCATATTCATTAGTTCCAGATCAAGAGCCATTATTTTATCTCTCTTTTTCTCCATTTTCTTGTTTCTCAAAATCCGCAGGGAAAAAAGATCAAGGGGTTCAAATCACCAAAGCTAGGTGTGGTGGGTTAGGCCCATATGATAGCGAAGCAGTTGAAAAACCTGTCCTTCCATCTTGAGCCACTACCGACTATGACAAGCCATTATGTTTAGCCACCATAGAAAGTGAAGCGATTCTTTAAACCAATCAGTCCGGCTTTTAGTGTTTATACGCGTCAACATATAAAGAAGTGGTTCTCGTCAAGCCACTTTGAGGAATACAAGCCACTTAAGCGACTGTGTTTCTGCACTGCCACAATCAAGAAGTTCTTATCAAGATTATCGAGCATGACCCTTTCAATATACTATGCCAAAGTATTGGTACAATTCTAGGTATTCCACCCAAGTGCTTAGCTGTAAGAATATGTAAGTACCAATAGACTATCAAAAGACAAATTATGATTATTTGCAGGTAAAATGCACTTGCTATTCTAATATGATGCACTATTTCATTTGTGTTCCCAAACTACTTTTTTTGTGTTCCCAAACTCGCAGTATCACTTCCTGTCATGGTGGGTAAGCTGCTTATTCAACAAGACCTAAAACTACAAAGTGATCAATTGAATAATTGACTAGTTCTGCAATGGGTGAAACGGTAGTTGTGTATAGATTTGAGCAAAGTTCTTTCACCCTTGTTCTTGGTTCATATGTTGACTGTGTACAGGGGTGATCAACTAAGTATGGAACTAGTAGTGGTGCCTCTGCCCTAATTACTGGTGGCTATGGATCAATGGGATCAAGATCAACGACTAGAACAAACTATGCTACCACCACCTCCCCTGCTAGCTTTGCTTCTGATGATGGGTATCTCTTTATATATAAGTAATTACATAGTTGATATGGGGCTATTACTATTAGTTATGATGACATAATCACCATTATATCGTAGCATACTATCAATTCCTCTTAATCCAATGGTCGAAGCCCAATCTACATATCTTACTCGGTCGTTAGTTCTCTATCTTATATCCACCCTTTGAAAATTCATACAAGGTATGATTCCTGTGCAATGGTCATAGCTCAAATCATACTTAATCCATAATGGATATACTACACCCTATCTCTACATAACACATCTAGTAGCAGTAGGAGATAGACCGTATGGAATGAATATGGAGTAAAGGGATAGCGATTCACCTGCTTACTTCAGAGTGGTATAGGATTTATCATATCATAGTATTACAACAAGTATAGTGATATAAGACCTATATATCCTGTATACAGCTTAGTGAAAATAGTATCATTACCATTGATAGAGTGTAAAAAGCTAGTTACTTGTCCAAGATAGCTTGGTTAGATTACTCAAAACCATTGATGAGCAGTATCATTCCACTTATTCTAATTATGGAATATAGCATGACCTATTATGATACATAGGTATTATGTGCTTTGTTCTTATTACTATTATAGCTTGTTACATATTGATAACATATAGTAAACATAATGATTTCACTAAGCATTGATACTGGAGTAAGCTTTACCTTTCTTAACATAGTAACTGCTTGGTTTGTAAGAGTATCATGTTTCATTTCCATTGCTTCTACTTAACTAGTATGAACAATAAAGAAAGTAAGCTTTGTACTATTCAAATGATATGGCTTCACTATGCACAACATGTTTGTTCACGTGTAGAGTAATGTAATAGCTAGTCTAAGCATGAGATAGTAATCCGGTACATAGCTCGTATATGGTGATTACATTATAAAGTACAGTCATTAAGCTTCACATAAGAAAATCATCTATGTATTACTACTATATCACATAGTTAGTTTGTAAGATGAGCATTAGTTATGGTATTACTAGTATTCAATCTTAGATAGTAAGGTAAGAGTTACTAAGCATTATAATCTCTATATAGCTAGTAGTTATGGTATTACTTATGTTCATACCTTTGTAACTGTAACATGAAAGTAGTATGATTACCATTATAAGCTTATATGTACTTAGTTAATTGCGTGTAATGTTTACAGGAATCAATGTGTTTTAGAGCTTATCCCTTGTATGATCTTCAATATAACAGTAATTGTAATACATAGGTTTGATTCCAGTAATCATAGGAACCAAGCATAATGGTAATACGTCAATATAGCTAACATGGGAAATGTGTTATGAATATCATGTATATTGTACTACTAAGTAAGAGTAAGAAAACCTATATCATGCATATTAACCTATTCCATATCCAACAACTGTAATGGGAATAACATTGTTGTAATAAGGTAATTAGTTTTCTGTGTACTAGTTGTAATCAATCTAAGCTCTTGTATTCATTACGGTTACATGGAGTTAGATCTCTAATTCTCCTTATCTCTTTGTATATAAGCTTGTGTATATTACTGATATGATACGAGTCTTATGTGATACGTATAGTTAATTACACACATTGTCCGGAATATAGCTATCCCCATGGTATTAATACTACTAGTTTCATATCTTATGTTGATTACTAACCTTGCTTTAAAGTGAAACAAGCTGGATAGACTGGTAGTTATAATATGTAATATAAGTATAAGTACCACCATATTCATTAGTTCCAGATCAAGAGCCATTATTTTATCTCTCTTTTTCTCCATTTTCTTGTTTCTCAAAAGCCGTAGGGAAAAAAGATCAAGGGGTTCAAATCACCAAAGCTAAGTGTGGTGGGTTAGGTCCATATGATAGCGAAGCAGTTGAAAAACATGTACTTCCCTCTTGAGCCACTGTCGACTGTGACAAGCCATTATTTTTAGCCACCATAGAAAGTGAAGCGATTCTTTAAACCAATCAGTCCGGCTTTTAGTGTTTATACGCGTCAACATATAAAGAAGTGGTTCTCGTCAAGCCACTTTGAGGAATACAAGCCACTTAAGCGACTGTGTTTCTGCTGCCACAATCAAGAAGTTCTTATCAAGATTATCGAGCATGACCCTTTCAATATACTATGCCAAAGTATTGGTACAACTCTAGGTATTCCACCTAAGTGCTTAGCTGTAAGAATACATAAGTACCAAGAGACTATCAAAAGACAAATTATGATTATTTGCAGGGAAAATGCACTTGCTATTCTAATATGATGCACTATTTCATTTGTGTTCCCAAACTACTTTGTTTGTGTTCCCAAACTCGCAGCATCACTTCCTGTCATGGTGGGTAAGCTGCTTATTCAACAAGACCTAAAACTACAAAGTGATCAATTGAACAATTGACTAGTTCTGCAATGGGTGAAACGGTAGCTGTGTATAGATTTGAGCAAAGTGCTTTCACCCTTGTTCTTGGTTCATATGTTGACTGTGTACAGGGGTGATCAACTAAGTATGGAACTAGTAGTGGTGCCTCTACCCTAATTACTGGTGGCTATGGATCAATGGGATCAAGATCAACGACTAGAACAAACTATGCTACCACCACCTCCCCTGCTAGCTTTGCTTCTGATGATGGGTATCACTTTATATATATATATATATGGTTTTGAATTGTATAAAACAATTTTTAAAAAACAAAAATTAATTTCAAACTTAAGTTTATGTTTAATATTCAAAAAAATATATATATATTGCTTAACAAATGTTAAAATAAACTTTTTTTTAAGCTAAAGAGAATTTAAAAATTAAATAAATAAATTTAAAAAATAAAAATAAAAAATTAATGTTAATTTTTTGTTTTAATTTTAATTGTTTTGTTTTATTAAATATACACTTAATAAATTAAATTTTAAAATTTTAAAATTTAAATTTAAATTTAAAACTTATAATATTTTATTATATTTTTAAATTTCATTTTATAATTTTATAATTTTATTATGAAGTATTTATAGATACACGATTTATTAAATTTTAAAAATTTTAAATGTAAAATAAATTTTAAATTTTAAAATTATTATTCAGTTTATAATTATAACTAGAAAATTAATTTTAAAATTAAAATTTTATATTAATACAATATTAAAATTATATTAAAAAAAAAAAAAAAAAAAAAAAAAAAAAACTTATATATAAAACATTATATATATTTCAAAATTTAAAACTTATATATAAAACATTATATATATTTCAAAATTTAAAACAAATGTAAAACTTATATATAAAACATTATAAATATTTTAAAATTTTAAAAATAATTATATTATATATTTCAAAACAAAACATTATATAATTATATTTAAAAAAAGTTAAAAACAATTTAAATTTTTTATAAATTTAATTTTATATTTAAATTTAAAATAAATAAAAAAATTGTTTTCGCACCCCGCCTAGGGCCGAAGGCTGGCCAGGTGGTGCCATGGAGGGCTACCCAGTCGGCCTCCAACCCCCAGCAGGAGGCCAAAATATTTTTTTTAATTTAAAAAAACAAAAAATATATAAAAACTATATTTATTTATTTTTAAATAAAACAATTATAATTAAAAAAAACAAAAATATTGTTTAATATAAAAATTAAAACTATTGAATTTATAATTTAAAATATTAAAAAACAATAAAATTAAAATTAAAATATATGTTTTATAATATAAACAAAAAAATATATAAAAATTTTAATTTTTTTATTATTTTTTTTAATTAAAACAATTATAATAAAAAAATTGTTGCTTAATATAAAATATAAACTATTCAATTTATAATTTAAAAAATTAAAAAACAATTGGTGGTGGTGGTGGTTAACGTCCATTGAGACCAATTTTTGGTCTATTAGACCTAAAGAGCATTATTTAATTTGATTTAAGATTTTATTCCTGTGCTCAAAAAGCTTGGAGAGAAGCCTCCCCAGCTCACTATAATTTTGACATCTTAAAAGGCTAGGAAGGTCAGTAGTCCAACAAAGATTATGAAATTGAGCTCTAATGTGGTTGTACGTGGGGCACTTTAAGAGGAAGTGATTTTCATCCTAGATGTTCATATTCTCACAGAGACGGTAGATCCTTTCCATCCATGGTGTTTTAGGAACTGTCCAACGACCTGTTTCATTATGGAGCTCATGAGAGTTCGTTCTAATCTTAGCTATATTAATTTTCTTCTTTGAGCTAGTTAAAACAGAGAGATACTTTTGATCTTCTAAGGTGGGGTTGATGACCTTCTTATAATACCTTAATTTTCTTTTAGCTGCTAGATCTTTCTCACACCACATTTTTTCTTTGAACTTAGAAGTAAAAAAAAATTAGTGTTATTGATGTTTTGCAATGCAACATTCTCGTCGATCTCCCAATGGTTTAACTAGGCCCTGGTGTCTTTATACCAACATCGTTTAAGTCTTAGGTGATTTTGGTTGGAATTTGAAGCTAGCTTAGGAAGTCTATGGTCTCCTATGCTATTGAGCTTGTGCTTGTACAACAAAATCCTAGTCATAGCTAGGCTCTCGATAGGGGAAAGAGCCACTACTATAAGGAGAATAGGATAGGGTGTATTGCTTTTAATTTTAAGGTTATACGTTATAAAATGCTTCTGGATTTGCTCAATATTTCTCTAGGATTCTCTAGAGATGTTGCAACCCCAAACCTCACATCCATATAAGATAACAGGAGTGACTAAAGTTTCAAAGAGGAACTTCTTTTTATCCCACATTATGAGGTTTGTCGTTTTACAATTATTTTCAAGACCAAAATAAGCTTTCCACCCCCCACTAATCCTTTTCTGAATGCTATAGTTCAAGTTGAGATTGTGATGAATATCAATTCCAAAGTACTTGTAAAAAGACACTTCCTCCAAGTTACTATTGTCATACATAAAATTAGCGTAAGTGTCCTTCTTGGATTTGAAAATCATAACTTTTGTTTTGTTAGTGTTAACAGACATACCCATGTTAGAGCAGAAATCCTTAAGAAGTCTAAGTTTCTTATCAAAATCAGATGGGCACCTTGCGAGAAGAAAATATATATATATATATATATATATATATATATATATATATATATATAATTTTTTTAATTAAAACAATTATAATAAAAAAAATTGTTGTTTAATATAAAAAAGAATATTATACAATCTAAAATTTAAAAAATAAAATTTAAAAAAAAACAATAAAAATTAAAAATTAAAGTATAAGTTTTAAAATCTAAACAAAAACAAATTAAAATTTAAAATAAGATTTAAAATTTAAAAATAATAATAATAATAATAATAATAATAAAATAAAAAATAAAAAACAAAAAAAAACAATTTAAATAATTAAACCACCAATATATTTATAATAAATAAAAAAAACTGGTGTAATATAAACTAAAACTATATATTCTCCTTCGCTACCCAAGCTTGTTAGAAACTTCAGCAAGGATGCAGCATTCAGCAGGTTTTTGAATGTTGGCGCCTCAATAAAATCCTTCAAAAGATCAAAGTTCGCATTTATGACGCCAAAGGCATCTCCTTCATGGCGGTCCGAAGAAAGGCCAACAAACTCGCCGATTTCCTTGCAAATACTGGAGTGGGAGACACCAACAGACTCTCTTCAATGGATTACAATTCAATAAGGGAGCCATCCATTAAAACAAACTGTATTAGCATCAACAATCAAGATCTATAGCAGGCCACAGCTTCCTCGCCCTCGATTCTCCCTCCCAATCACCTCCGTCATCATGACCACACCTCAAACTTCCCCTCTCATGTTTGAGCTTTAAGGTGGCTCTCCATCGATCCGCTCACGCCAATACGATCCCACCTCAGGCATTAAATCCCCGCATGATTCTACTTGTTTCTCTGGCACACTTTCCAGTCACCCTCCCAGGCCTTCACTTCTTGCAAACATCTTCATATACTCCTTCCCCCATGCTCGCACCTCACACCCCATTGTTTCATTTGGCATCTCTGCTGCCTCTTTGCTTAGCCCCATTCGGCTTCTCAGCACTGTCCCCTCTCATCTCCTTGCCTCTTCAAGCACTCTCCACCTCTGCCCCGTCTCCATGGCTCTTAGACACCCTCATCCTCATCCCCCTCCCCTCGCTCGTCGCGGTCGCCAGGCCTTCTGGGCCAACCCCTCTCGCCCCCCCGTAACAAGAGCTGAGACCTCTGCTAGAAATTTAACCTGCACCTTTGTTGAAACAACTCCCTAGATCTTGCAGCGATGCATTGCAGACATGGAGTCAGAAGCCCACATCCACCGAAGGGCCACGCCTACAGAGGCAATTGCACCTCTCTCCACTGGATTCCAGATCCTGACCTCATTAGAGCCCGAGAGAATTTATACAGTCGCACCATCGACCTGCACTAGCAGACTAAAACGCTTTTGGCTATAGCATTACAGGAGCAGCAAAACACCAGTAAGGAGCTCGAAAAGAAAATCGATTCTCCATCTGACAATTTTGTTGCGTATGTGAAGGAAGTCCATCATATGTGGTTCATCGACCGCAACTCTCCCCACTACGCCCAACTGAAACGCAGTTCAATGCTGCACCATCGACAAGGACCCAAGATTGAAGAGGAGTCTCCCTCCAAGGATGACTACCAGGAAGTTGGCCCCCCCTCACTGCGTCGCCAGATTTTCAGTCTGGAGCAAGGCACCCCGGATAGACCAATTATCATTAATGATTACCTAAATAATGAAGTAGAAGTGAAGCACTCCCCTGCACCTTAGCCTCTCGGTGTTTAACTCGGTTTTCTCTGTCTCAATGTTTTTCTTAATGTATTTGAGGCCTAAAAGCCTTTTTTTTGGCTCTTCTCGTTGCTTCAGTTTCTCTGTTTCTGTCAAGATTTTTTACTTCTCCCCTCTGAAATTCTCCCCTGTAAAATCCTTCCCAGAGGGCAAGAATCATTTTGTATCAAAGGCTAGTCCTAATATTCTGCCTATTGAGGCAACAATGTAATCTGTGTTACCATATGAATGTGAATAGACCTGATTAACTTACAAAAAAAAAAAAAACTATATATTCTCCTTTAAATAAATAAAAAATAATATATCTAATAATATTTCTAAAAAAAAAATATCATGTTTTAAAATAAAAATAAAAAATAAATTTCTCTTTTCAATTTTTCCAGTTGCACTTTTAGAAAAAATAAAAATAGAATAAATATAAATATTTTTTCATGTGCATGGTCGTTTTTTGGTTTCTTCTGTCATAGAGGAACCCATCAACCCTAAAAAAGAAAAAAAAAGTATATAAATTTGTGTCCTAAAAACCCTAAAAATTTGAGTTTTTTTCCATTTTCTTCACTAAAAAATATTAAAAAATTATGGTTTTCGAAAATAAAAACCATAAAAAAAATAGTTTTTGAACACAAAAACCATAGAAAACAGATTTTGCCTAAAATTGTCTTTAAATGGATAGAATAGAAAGAAAACTAACCTTTGAAATGTGAAAAAATCATGTTACCAATGCGAACACAACGCCTCCACAAAACTACCAATGCCAAAACAACGCCTCCACAAAGTTACCAATGCCAACGCAACACCTCCAGAAAATTGCTCCAACAAAAACCAGAAGACTTGATGTGATGTGATGAATAGAAATAATGATTCTTATTATATAGTGAATATTGTGTGATTGGTTTACTGTTTAACGAATGTGGGATTAAAATTTAAAATTTAAAATATTTACATGCAGTTAAATATAGTTAATATTATAGTTAAAATAATTAATATGTGCATGTAGTTATTATAGTTAACATTTTAGTTAATATTTACATGTACTCAATGTTAAATCATTCAAATATAATCTCGGATTAAAATTTAAAATTTTAAATATTTACATGTAGTTAATTATAGTTAATATTATAGTTAAAATAGTTAAGATTTGCATGTAGTCAATGTTAAATCATTCAAAGAAAAAAAAAATTAGTTTGGAAGGCATGGATGAAAGGAATTTTTGTGGATATTTTGAATAGAGAGTATGGTGAAATATTTCAAGACCAACTCTTTATTAAGAAATTTTGAAATATATTTTAGATGAATATAATGTAGGTTTAAAATTTAAAATTTAAAATATTTACATGTAGTTAATTATAGTTAAAATAGTCAATATTTGCATGTAGTTATTATAGTTAATATTTACATGTAGTCAATGTTAAATCATTAAAATAACAACATTATTTTAGTTTGGAAGGCATGCATAATAGGAATATTTTGTGGATATTTTGAATAGAAATATCAGTAAAATATTTCAACACAAATAGTTTATTAAAATGTTTTTAAATACATTCTAGATGAATATTTTATACGAAATATTTGAAACGAAAATTTTGGAGGGAAAGTTTTTAGCGAAAATTTTTGGGGGGGGAATTTGGAGGGAAATTTTCAGTCTTTAAGCTATATATTTTAATTGGGAGAGGCATTTGTATCATTCAACATCTTCTTGTTGAAAGCCATGGGTTCTTCTGGTAGTGAAGTTTTTATGTCTACAACATCAACTTCTTCATCATGTAACAACTCTATTCAGATTGATGAATATAGCAGGAGTTCGTTCACCATGAATAGAGAGTCAAAAATTCGACTTGGTCGTAATCCTAAGGATGATGAGAACATAATTGATGAGGTGCAACAAAAAGAAATTTTTGTAAATCGAGAGTCAGTTATTCCGCTTACTCTTAATCTTAAGGATTATGAAAGCAACAGTGATGAAGGGCATGATGAAGAATTTCTAGAGTCAAAATTTTCACTACGTTCTAATCCTAAGGATTATGAAGGCACCACTGATGAAGGGGGAGACGAAGAATATCCACTTCGTCCTAATCCTAAGGATTATGCGAGCACCACAGATGAAGAGGGGAATGAATAATTTGTAGAGTCAAAATATCTTCTTCATCCTAATCCTAAGGATTATGCCAACACCACTGATGAAGAGGGGAATGAAGAATTTCCAAAGTCAAAATATCCACTTCATCCTAATCCTAAGGATTATGCCAGCACCATTGATGAAGAGGGGAATGAAGAATTTGCAGTGTCAAAATATCCACTCTGTCCTAATCCTAAGGATTATGCCAGCACCACTGATGAAGAGGGGGATGAAAAAAATCCAGAGTCAAAATATCCACTTCGTCCTAATCCTAAGGATTATGCCAGCACCACTGATGAAGAGAGGAATGATAACATTCCAGAGTCAAAATATCCACTTCGTCCTAATCCTAAGGATTATGCCAGCACTACTGACGAAGAGGGGAATGAAAAATTTGCAGCGCCAAAATATCCACTCTGTCCTAATCCTAAGGATTATGTGAGCACCACTGATGAAGAGGGGGATGAAAAAATTCCAGAGTCAAAATATCCACTTCGTCCTAATCCTAAGGATTATGCGAGCACCACAGATGAATACGGGAATGAAGAATTTGCAGAGTCAAAATATCCACTTCATCCTAATCCTAAGGATTATTCCAGCACCACTAATGAAGATGGGAATGAGGAATTTGCAGCGTCAAAATATCCACTTCGTCCTAATCCTAAGGATTATGCTAGCAGCACTGATGAAGAGGGGGATGAATTTCCAGAGTCAAAATTTTCACTTCATCCTAATCGTAACGATTATAAGAGCACTACTGATGAAGGGGGGATGAAGAATTTCCAATGAATATAGATTCAAGGCATCCACTTATTCCTAATCTTAAGGATTATGAGAGCACCAATGAGGTATGGGAGGGATGAGATGAAGAAATTCTAGTGAATAAAGATTCAAAGATTCCACTTAGGCCTAATCCCAAGGATTATGAGAGCACCACTAAGGAAGGGGAGGATGAAGAGTTTCTTACAAATGATAATTTTAGAGGCACGGATCTGAACAATGCATTTTCTCTAAGTGATTGTTTCAAAGACACTCATGGTGATGAAGAATTGAATCCTCCCAGTGAAGAATCTTAAAGCATGGATCAAGATGGTGAAGAACTTGGTCTAAGTCAGGGTTACAAAAGCGCGGATGATTTTTGTGAAATGTTTTCTTCAAGTGAGGATGGTAATGAAAATTTTCCAGGAAATGGTGTTGATGAATTTCTTAACTATGTTGAGAATGATGATAGTGGGGATAATATTCCTCCTAATGGTGATGAAACTGCTTCTACAAAGGATGATGGAATGATGAAGCTGTTGCAAGCAAATATTGTAACTAGGAGTAGGAGTAGACCTTTTCATATCAATCCAAAACAGTCCAGTTATACAAGGGTGAGGAAAACATATCTCACAAAAAGAATTTATGTCGTTCATTTGATTTCAAGTGAATGTTATCGAAGGGATTGCTTGAAACATATGGATTTCAACTTTGCTTTGGAGAAAAGGAAAAAATATCTGTCAATTAATAAAAGCATGAAAACTTCATATTTAGTGGGTTGCATGAAATCTACACTAGCAGGTTATGATTATCATATTGGGAATGTATTGCTCTACAGAAAGGATTTCAAAATGTTTCATTCAATTGGTAATTGTCGTTTTTCAAGAATCCAAGAAAAACTGCAAAAGGGTCCCACATATTATTCAGAAGTACGTTATAAATGGGAGGTTGGGTCGTTAGCAAATACTAATACATCATGGATGAAAGACTTCTTTTCAAAGCATGGAGAGTGTCTGCCAAATAAAGACACAATACATATTCCAGATAATTTCTCGAGATGAGAAATATTCATCTTATATAGAGATTATGCAATCGCTACTGAAGGAGTTGTTAATTTTATTACATATTCTTATTTTACAAGGGTATGGAAAAATGAATTCAACAATGTTCATATTCCTAAGAAGACAAGGATGGGGGTTTGCAACACATGTGCTTCTCTTAAAGAAAAAAGAGATAAATATTAAGAGCTAGAAAGAGGTATGCATTCAAAACATTGTTTTTTAAAATTGGATGGTTATAAACTATGAAAATATATTTATTCATATGTTTCTTTTATTTTATGTACAGATTCTGTTGTCAAAGAACTTCAAGTGCATCGCAATAAGCAAACAAGTGAAAGGCAAAAGTTGTATAAACATCGATATAAGTGTTATGATAATCTAAATAAATATCTAGGTTTGATAATTGATGGTATGGAACAAAAGAAAACACTTCTTCCACATTTTGTCCGCATGCCAAAAAAATTACAGGAGGAAAATTTCATTCAGTTTCACTTGGTTGGTTGTATGGTATTTAATGAGAAGATGTTTCCAAGAGTTTTCTTCACAGCTCCAAATATTCATAATGATGCAAATCTGACCATAATTATAATCCATGATGTGGTTACTCATTGGTCTAGTATTCTTCTTGAAGTTTTGTATGTACAATTAGACAACACAAGTCGTGAAAAAAAAAAATCAAGTTCTTTTTGGGTATCTAAACATGCTTGTTGAATTGGGATTTTTTAAAAAAGATAAAGGTTGGTTTCCTTCTTGTTGGGCATACTCATGATCATATTGATCAAATGTTCAGTCGTTTTTTAGTAACATTGAGGAAGAAAGGTGTTAGGAGCCTGCCATCATTAATTGAATGTATTAAGAAATCGTACATTCCATAGCATGTTTTTCATGTGTTGGAAGAAACTATTGACATGTGAAGGTTTATTTTGGGACCGCGTGGTGAGGAGGAATGCACTGAATAACTTAACGACATTAGCTTCCAACATCAATTTCGTATCAAAAAAATTGATGGGATAACACTTATATGGGGAAAGAAGTATTCAACTATTGCAGAATGGGGACCATCATCAGGTTTAGCATTTTTGAAGTTTATTCGAAAGCGTCCAATATTTTCATCAAAGATATTGTTATTACAGTCAGTTGATGAACTCCATAATGCACGAAGGCATAAGAGAGACATAAATTATTCTGAATTTATGGAGGAAATTAAAAGATGTATTAGAGATACATATGAGTACTTCGATGTTTCTGATTCAGTTTGGTGGGAGTATTTTTTCAGTAATCAAAGTGATATGATTTCAAGATCAATAAATGAGGATACACTTTTGAAGACTCCTTTTTTTTGCCACAAAATATGCCAAATGAACATGAGGAAACACACATTGTTTAACAACAACAGTCTCAAGCTATTATTAATTCTCCACGGGTAGAGGAAAGAGAAATCTATATTGGTTCTATAAGATCACGTGCATAATGTGAAGCCATGGAATACCTTTACAGGGGTTATGTGCAATATGTTAAGGAGGGTTGCATGATAGCAATGTTAGCATATGAAGATCCACTTGGCTATCCATTCTAGATTGCCAAGGTTATAAAGGTCATTAATGAAAATGAAGATATTACAGCTGTTGATGTATATTGGTATACCACAAGTACCCACCCTTTCAATGGTGTGTACAAGCCAGAGATGGTAGTTAAAAAAAAATTGGCAGAAAGAGAAAAATAAAGGGCATAAAAATAAATCGTCGTCGCACAGATGTCTTAAAATTGGAGGATGTTGACATACTTGTGTATGACTTCAATTTGACAAAGAGAGGAACTCTTTGATTGAAGACCATAAATATTTTGAAGAAATTGCTACCAGAACAATTATTGTTGCGATGAGACTTTGCAGAATGTAGTCGTAGATCTAAAAGACATTTTAACTCTGAAATGGTGGGCATGCATGTTGACTCAGATGGAGCACTAGTTGATGAAAGAGAATAATATGGATCATCTTCATCTGCATCGAGTCATTCCTCTAAATATGTAGGTTCTGATGGTGTGCCAGAACCTATGGTTGATTTTGAATAACTGTCTAAGACACTTTCATGTAATTGATGTTTGCATGGTAGCTTGAAATAAATATTTTGACTTCCATCTGATTTTTCATGAAGTTTTGAGGCATTTCTATTTTTTTTGGATTATATATTCATATCTTTAGAATATCCATAGCACAACAATGAACTACAAAAATAATTTATGTTATATTCAATGTACCAATGTTGATATTTTGATTAAAAGTAAAAAAGGAAAATAGAAATTAATATTGAATTTTTAGATTATGCAATAATATTGCCATGATATTATTTATTGTTACCATTTGGTATAAGATACTTTTAAAAATTATAAAAAGTATATGCCTCATTGAAAGGGGACACTTTGTTTTGATGCTTGATTTTTAGGTTTTGGTTGCAATTAGATTTAGATTTGTCTTAGCTTAAGATTTGAAAAGAGATATATTTTTATCCTTTAAAATTAAAATTACTCTTGGAATAATAAATATTTCATCTACTTGTTCATTTTTAAAAATTGTATAAGTCATATAATTTCTCCATAATTGCATGGTTCAAGTATGTTGAATACTTAAGATTTAAAAACTTGAGATTTATAACTTGTCATTAAGGTTTTTTATGCACTACGAAATTTTATCTTTAATGTTATGGTTGAAAACAATTACAATTTTAGGGTTATTTAGAGTCAAGATATTTTATCTTTAACAACATGGTTAAAAATTGTTCGAAATGATAAGGCCTTCAGACATGATTTTGTTTATCTTTAACATCATGTATCAAATTTTTTAGAATTTTACATTTTTTCAATGTCCTAATATGTTGTCTTTAATTCCATTGTTACAATGTGTCAAAAGTGTGACACAATGTTTTTTTATTTTTTTATTTTTCCAGCATCAACTCGTTTTGCTTTGAGGGTGTTTTTTCAATCCTTTTTTTAAGAAACAATTTCGTTTTTAGCATAATTTTAGAAAATGTTGAAATTTGACCTTGAGAAAAAACCAAATGCATTCTGGAATACACAATTTTTGCTTTTGGGGGTTTTTTCATGTTTTTTTAGTCTTTTTAGGCTAGAGTTCCTTTTGAGGTAATAGTTCCTATTTGATCGGTAACTATGTTAAAAACCATACACCCACCCTGGATGTCCTACCTACTCAAGGTATTTCCTCACTAGAAATTGTTATGATTTTCGCCACTCACATATACAACTCTGACCTCGGGCCACTTGACTACCGTCATCGGTTACAACCATGTCTCGTCATCATGCCTAAGTTAACCTATCACACCTCGCCTTGCTACATCAAAAACCATAGTCCCTTGCATCAATAGTCATCTTGGTCAGTTGATTATTCCTTGTTATCGACTATAGCAAACATTTTCCAAGAAGGAGGTACTACATTGGATGACTCCTCACCTCAATAGCAGCATCCCCAGATGGCACTATGGGAATCATCATTTCCCATTGATGTCATCAATCCTCTTGACATTCAACTTCAATATAAGCTTTCATGTCAATATGGTATCGTACTTCATAACCGTTGCACTCTATTAGAATTCATCGAAGACCCATGACTTAATAAGCATCTCTTTGAGAAATGCTTACACGGGAAGGTCCCCAATAGTCAAATACCCATGAATACAATGAGCACTTGTTCTAAAAAAACATGCCATATCAATATTATGTGTGTGGGCACCACATTCAACCTTCTTTCAAAGAAAAAACACCCCTGAGGGCATCAACAACTGTCGTCATCAACCAACAACATGTCACTACCAAAAAGCGACAAAAACAAAACCATTATCTTTTAGATAAGCTTAATTAGTCAAAACATCACAAGCATGGGACATGCCCGCCTTGTAGAAACATTTTAGTCATTGTGTCTCTTGCAGGTTTCCAATAGAGCACAGTATTTTTTTTACTCACAGAAAGAGGTCTCTAACCTCAATTCTAAAGAAATTTACTCTCTCTCTCTCTCTCTCAAAAGGACTACATTGAAAAATAAACTATAATGTATTTCGGTTATAATGTTCTTCCTAGACCTCATACATTAGGGGACAACTATTAACACTCGAAAATCGTATAGGCTGAAGACACTAAAAAATGTCCAGCAAAAGGTACAGATAAAGATTTACAAGGAAGAAATACATTAAAGGAGCTAAAATTTTAATTTTTCCTAAGGTCAGAAGGAAAAAAATTTGGATCGCACACAGGAAGCACTAGCTTTGAGTGCGCATTGTGTCTTTTCCTTCGATATTCGTGTGTTCCTGGGGATGTGAGATGTCACCATCCGGGACCACTTAGCACACGGAGAAAAATATTCTCACTCAACCTAACCAATTACAATCGCCTTTGAGCCACCTTGAGGCTTTAGTGCAACACACAAAGGAATCATACCCCCACTCTTGTGTCACCATCTATCTTGCACCAAGAGAGGTAGTGAAATTTTGAAAATGGTCCATAAAAGCCAGCCATGGGAAGAGAAATGGGAGACACATTGTTATGCTGGCCAAATTTCTCTTTATCAAACCAGCTTGTGTTGTCCAACAACAAGAGGATTGGAAGGGTTCAATTGTTGGCCATCCAACACCTCAATCCAAGAGATAAGAGTTCACCACATGTTCATCAATCTACCATCTTTTGAGAGGGAAGAGAAGCTTGTTGAAAACTTGAGGGGAAGAGACCCCCTTGTCTTAGATATTGGAGCTCTGTAGCTCGAAGGATCCACTACAAGAGATTTAGCATTCTATCTTCTACTACTACCAACACCAAATAAAGGGAGAAAGCTATCCATTGTTGAGTTATTAGCGTGTTTTCTCTATTGATTGTGTTTCTTGTGCATGTTGTTTTGTTTTTTGTTTCATTTTTATGTAGCATGCTATGTTTCCATTTAACTTAGATTATTACATGTTGAACTTGTTCCACTAACATTTGACAAACCACTTCCACCTGTGACTTGTATGTAGGTAAGCAGCCTCCCTACTAAGAAAAGTGTGTTTCATCCGCCCATGTGCCGAATACACTACCACAGCCACCATAACTCAATCCCCATGTTTCCCAATTCCTCCAAGTGAAAGCTCAACCTGAGCCTCCTTTAAGATTTCATGGAAAAATATTTTCCATGCAATCCCCTGCATCATACTGTCATAAACACATAAATGTCAACACATAAATAAATATAACAATATACCCATTATCTTACCTTACTACTATTGATTTTTACCATATTCTAACACATCACCCTGCTTATATTCAAGTACATATCAACTACCTCAACACATAGTGCGTTAGTGCAACCATCTCAAAACATGATAATTCCTTCATTAAATCTTATAGATGAAAAATCATATCATACAACTAATAAAACATGCAAACAATAGATCAACAACATCAAGTACAAAGTAGGAGACATACGCAAATGCATACCTTAATGCATCTCAGGAGAGGCTTTCTTGTCTACACAATCAATCTAGATTAGCACAATATAACTTCACAACACATCAACTCAACCCTAAATAAGGTCATGATATGCATAATACTAATTATCTAACATGTTCACATCATAAGCTCATAAACAGATGGCATTCAATCATAGAAATCACATATTCAAAGTCAGACTAGACATATACAACGCACTATCAAAATTAGGTCGAATCATGCATGAATGTCATAACCCTAACCATCTGCATGGGACAATCCAAATTAGCATAATGAATATAACATAAAAAATGTTAATGAAATAACCCTAATCATCAAGTCACTAACATGTAACAACAAAAAAGTTTTATATCATGCTCATCAACAACATGTAACCTAATCATCAATCTAACTATTATACAACAATAATAAGTTAACCCATAACATGCTCATCAACAACATACAAGTTTTCTAACATAAAATAACAATAACACTGCATACCACTATAGGTAGCTATCACTCATGACTATCCGACACATGTACATATAAACACACTAATCAACTAGCATCTATAAGGTACGTAACCATAACATCAATAGAATGAAAGTAATACTCATAACAATAATGCATATTACTATGTTGATGAACTAGCATTTATCATGCATGTAACTAAAATAACAATGGAATGACAAATGTATAAGTAACCATAATGCTTACAAAAACCATGAATCACATACCTGTGTGCAAAGCATACCAACTTTTATGAAGATCTGATCTTGCCCCAAAGTCCATTGTTGTAACTTCACTTTAATGATCTGCATCTCCTTCTCTATCATAGCCAACACATTAACATCATAACATACCAATATCATGATGATGATCTAATTGCATACAATTACCTTATGCACAACAACCTTCAATAAAACCAATGCAACTTGACCGTATGCACCCACTTGACGTGTATAACCAATCATGAACGACCAATGCATGTCCCATATATGACATCACACAAGAAACCATACATGGACAACACAAAAATATGAACAATATGTGACCTAGCATAAACAAGAAATGCATAGAGAAGAAGTAAGAATATGTAAGCAAGCGTGCATGAAAAATACATAAGAGTTAACAACACATAACCAATCATACACTCATGACAACATGTTGACGACAACACCCTTAATACTTCCATAGCGACACCACTGCCACCATGGCCAACACAACACGGATATAACAAGCACATATGGACTACAAGCATACTACACACACATGCAACTAACAAAAGCGTATGATCAACACACCACCCTTCCATTCTGAGAGTTTAATCATGCTCTGATACCACTCTGCTCTGTGGTATCAGATATCACACAAGGAGAATAAAACCTAACCACCACCATCATGCATACACAATAATCACATAGAACATAATAATTAGGAACACATACGCAATTGACATGTATGCATGACAAACACACACAACCCAAGGAGAGTGAAACCATGCTCTGATACCACTTTGTAACACCATTTTCCCACATCTACCCAAGTAACCAGCCAACCGGGTTAAACATGTGACAAGAGGACACTAATATGAAACTCAACATCCTAGATGACCTTAAGGAAGTGGAACCGACAGAAACACAAAAAACACACCTTACACTACATCATTGACATCCCCAGGAGAAAACCCTACCTTCCAGAGCCCTATTCCCTGAGGGGGGACTAATTTTTAGCCCCTTTGAGGCTGATTTGTGGGCATGTAATGGCAAGGTAGTGGCTTTAGACCCTAGAGACGCAGGCTAGGCTTGGCAAGGTAGCGTCTCAGGCCCTAACAACAAATTTTCCACTTGTAGCTTCGAGATTTGTGCCACATTTTCAACCCATAAGCCCGGGTCACTACCCATAACACCTTGTAGCTTCACGAGAGGGTAAATAACATTAAAAAAACATATGGAAGCAATCATATCAACCAAAACTCATTTGACCCCACCCAGCCATGACAGGAATTTCGTCAAACATGTCATAAACATAGGGTCTACAAATATGAACAACAGATTTAAACACGGGGGTCTCTTTCTTATCTGAGAATGGATAAGAAGCATTTCTCCCCTACATCATAATTTATCATACAATCAATTTTACCATAGATACATCGGATATTCATTTATAGGCAAAAACATGAATAGATCCATACATCATCATTGATCGAATACATGCTCATAACCAGCATTATAACAACATAAATACCATGGATAAAATAGAAATGAAATCCATACATAAACTATTATATTTGCATACTGAGTACCGGAGGAATGAGCTCTTCATTACTAAATTTAAAAAAACCAACTAGAGATGGGACTTCCACGTTCCACCCAACATGGATTGGTTGAGCCAAGTCTCACTTTAGCCAATCACCCCTGTGCAATATTTCAAGCATGAATGTGGGACTTAATCAAACACATCAATCATAATCAATCCAGGGATTCCAGAGGCCAAACCACCTCAACCTTAAACCATCTATTCCACCTCACGGTCATACATCACTAGCCATCACGGATTAGTCTCTATCCAAGCTGCTCCAGGGCTCTAGAGTGTTTTTTCCAACCAGGGCTCCGGGACTAGTAACTCAACCCCACTTGTTCTTGGGCTCCATGAAATTTTCCAACCAATATTCCAGGACTAGTAACTCAACCCACCTAGGGCTCCAAAGTGTTTTTCCAACTAAGGCTCTAGGACTAGTAACTCAACCCAACAGTTATCTGCGAGGCTCCATAGCGTTTGTACAACCAAGGCTCCAGGAACTAATAACTCAACCAAACAACTAAAGGAATTATGAGAACCAACAAGAAAACAATCGATGTAAATAAACCCACAATCACCGTCGTTATCCAAGAAATGGAAAGTCTTGACACATCCACATGCATACCCATGCATGCCAAAAATGATGAGTAAATCATACATGCAACTCAGTATCTGCACTCAGAACCTATTGTAGATGTTGATCCCAATGTCCTCTTCCACTTTCCTACTTCCCCTTTTCATTCTTGATCCAAATCTCCAAGTATGCCTCACTCTCCGAGAGTGCTCCAAGAATACTCTAAGTGCTCATGAGTATGAGAGAGAAAGAGAATAGAAGAGAGATCCAAAAATAATTTGAGCAAAATCTTGCCAACTGATCCTTGAAAGCTTTTTTATTAATGAGGCCTATATTTTCTTCATTTTCCATTATTTTCCTTCATTTTCCTCCTCACATGAACATGTTACCTTTCACCTTCCTTTTCTCCTAATTTCCATTATTTCCATAAATAAAATGTCAATTAATGCCTCATGCCTTTTCCAAAGCCTTTGTCATTGCCTTTTCCATTTTCCTTATCCATAATAAACCAAACCAACGCCCACTAGGATGTTTTTCCCACCATTCATCTTGGAATACGTGTCCCATCACTATGGTCTTATATATATTTTTACATGTATTTTTACCAAGATTGTTACAGTTCTTCTTGAAAAAGTCCATGATGACCTAGAAAAACAGCTTCAGACTCTTCATGTCTACTACTCCAAGATGGGTATGACAGTTAATACTGACAAGACTAATGTCATGATCATTAAATCCATAAATATCACCCATGGTAGTTTCATTTATAATAACTAGTGCTGAGAGTAGGCTTCTTTTTATGCATATTTTGGGTATTGACTTTCTTCATCAACTCAACTAGAATTATAGCAACGAGAAAAGGATTATTGGAGGCTAGAAAGCTTATTATGAGCTTGAAAACAATTGTAAGTCAGTCTATCTTTACATTTGGAGTAAAAATAGGTTCCTCTTTAAGAATCTCACCACCCATGTTGTCTTATAGGGATGTGAATTTTGAGTTTGCAATATATGCAGAGAGTCATAGAGGAATATTGAGATGATTCAAAAGCAATTCATAACATACAACCTAACGATCAAGGGAAATACTCCCTATTTTATCCTCTTGATCGAAGTTGGTCTATCCTCATTGAAAGTACAACTATATTTAGATATCTAATGTATCATAAGAAGCTTTACAGCATGGAATCCAAAAGGTTCCCAAAAATTTCTTCTAACTTTAGTTAAAACCCCCACCTTCGCCTCATGAGCAGGTAGCATTAGGATGCCCAATCTTGGCTCAACCATTGAGGAATTAAGGAGGAGCTCAGTATGGGAAGCAAAGATAGTGTCAAAAATACTATTACCTCCAAGTTCAAGGACAAGTTGTGGGAGGATAAGGCTAGAGGGTAAAAGGAAGCTAAGATACTATAAGGAGGTGACCAACCCCACCCTTGATAATCATAATTATTTCTCTTTGTTGACCAGCACTAAGAAAAAAATGAACATCGCTAGGATAAGAACTAATTCTCATGAGCTTCAAAGTGAGACCCGGCAGTGGTCTATCCCCAAGACTCCCTGGAACAATAGAATCTTTCATATTTGAAATACTAAGCAGGTAGAAGATGAAAAGCACTTCCTTTTAGATTGCCTGGCTCTTACTCACATCCGCTCTCAATTCCTTAACATATCCCACACTTCCAATCTTCTTTACTTATTAAGCTAGCCCACCTATAGTGATCTTGGAGCGCTTCTTTCCCTTCTCTTTGATCATAGAAACAAGATTTTAAAGAATTGCACTTAGATTCTTTTTCCTTTCATAAGGTTTGATTGGCCGCAGCATTGGTCTTAATGGACGTTAATCGTCATCATCATCATTAAAATTTACATTTTATTTAATGTGTTTGATGATAAATCTATTTATCTATAATGTTTCAAACAATGCATATTTAATCTATTTATCATTAATACATTGCATATTTGTTTAGCAATTCATTATATATATATATATATATATATATATATATATATATATATATATATATATATATATAACTTTAAGTTGGTGTAGTTTATTTAGGAGATTTTTTGAGTGGAATATAATTCTTCTTAATTCTTAATATCCTATTATTTAAATTGTGAAAATGAATTTAATTACTTAAAACACTTTAAAGACATTTGAATTTATAAAATTAATAACTTCAAATTATAATTTTTTAATTTCTAATTAAATTAAAATACACTTAATAAAAAAAATTCCTAGAAAATATTTAAAAAATCACTTTATTAAACTATTGCTTTTGTAAAATAAAAATAAAAATACTCACTTTAAAAATAATGTATTCAAAATATTCATAATTTTAATAGCTTACTAAACTGCACATAAACTGCACATAAATATACACAGTATGTCTATTAATATGGATTATTATTAAAAACTTTTCTTTATTATATATTTTTGGAGAGTAACTTTATTTACTTTTATCTCCAATGTTTCAAAGAAAAATCAAGGTCTTTTATATTTCACAATCCACTTTTTCATAGTATTGAATATTTATTTTATTTCTTAAAAATGAAAATAACTATAATACAATTATGATTTTATGTTAATAGAAAATTCATTTATATTTTACAATCTATATGATAAAATTAATATTTTTTATAATAATAAATATTTATTTTATTTCTTTAAAAAAATAAGGTAAGTACAATATAATTTACTAAAAATAATATTTTAAAATTTCAATTTCATATTAATAATAATTTTAAAAAATATTTTTATAATAAAAATAAATAAATTAACGAGATTTAAATTTTATTAACTTATTACTAATCTCCTTAAAAATCCTACATTACAATTACATAAAACAAAATTATAATAGTGGTATAGAACATCTAACTCTCAAGCAAACAAGGTTTCAAACCCTTGAACTAAGTACTTCATTATTTTAGAGTACTTTGAATTTCTAATAAATTAATAAAGAAATATTGTAATATAGTTAATTTTTGTTTTTAAATATTTTCCATTGAAATATAGTAAAATATATATAGTTGTTAAGAAAGTTGGTAATTTTTTATTTTTCTATATATTAAAAAAATAAAAAATTTAATATTAAAATTTTCTAATATTAACTTTATTGTATTTCTAAATTCATTTGTTCATATGATGATGATGGTGGTGGTGGTGGTAGTAAGTTTGGTCTATGGGACTTATAATTTGCTTAGTTCTTAATTGCATGGCTTCTCGTCTTTTTTGGCGAGATTGGTGTCGTAGCTTTCTTTTTATTCTAGGCCAGATTGGTGTAGTAACTTTCTTTTTCTTCTTTACGGTCTTCCAACTTCCTTTATCTTGCACCTCCTTCATCTCTTTTGATTCTTGGGACACTCGTGTCTTATCTTCGAGATCTGGGAGATCTGCTTTGCTACTAAATGAAGATTCCTTTTGCCCAGTATTCGAATCCTCATAATTGTTGGTGCTTGAGGGGCTCTCGAGTTAGTTTTTTTTGTTGTTTGGCGGGGCTTTCCCCCTGCTTGTCTTGATGGTTGTTTCTTTCTTGCTTGATTTCTTGCAATTCGGAGTTTTTTTGGAGAGTATTCTTCCTTGATGACAGTATAATATTCCTTTTGTGCTCCTTCACACCATGTAGATCTATGGTTCATAGTTGAGTTTCTGGTTCCATACATAGTCTTTTCTTGTTAGGATTATTTCAGCTGGGAATCTGGCGCTGAAGTCTACACACATGCGTGAATAGGTGGTTATGACATATTCCTCTGTTTGTGAGCACCTGCAGTGAAATTTCCCAATTGCATTTCCAATGGCTTTTAGCTAGGAAAAATTCCAGAAATACAAAAATAGGTTTGACAATCTGACCCAAACTAGTGCTAAAGTTATGACTATTGTCAAAATTAAATTCATATTCATTAAATTTCTAAAACATGCCAAAATCTATTATTTATTTATATAACAATGACTCTATAACCAATTATTTTTCTTACTATAACTTTTGCACACTCATATAAATTACTTGGCTAACTATCATTGTCTACCAATTTTACAAATTCTCTGACTTTGAATGTTTATAGATTCTCTAGTTATTATAACCCACAAGATTCTCCCACTACATTTTTATCATATCATAAATTCTCTGGGATTTTATATGTTTTTTTATTTGTTTATTATTTTGAGACTTTTTCCCTTTTAACTAAACAGTGAAAGGCAAAAAAACTCGGCTAAATACATTAAAGAAAATGGGAGCAAATGATTGGATGAAAGGAATTAAATACCCTACACCGTCTTCCTGAATTTTAGAGAAGGGTTGGTGGTGCAACTTGCAGTGTACCGCCGTATGAATCGAGGTGGGCAAAGTGAAATGAAATGTTGGTGGGCAAGTGGGAAGGGGTAAGATTTTCAAATCAACTGTACTGTTGAAGATTCCTTGCATGATAACAAGGAACGTGCCTACATTCAAATATGTTTATCCGAAATGCATTCCAATGCCTGTACGACATTGAGAAGAACATTAATTTGCTCAGTCCAGGAATCTTTATAACTACTTTGGAATACTACGGTGAAACTAAAATGCAGATAATATACCTTGCTCGTATAATTATTTATAAAACACTTTATTCGTTTTTTTTGTTTAGTTGGGCAACCTTATCCACTTTATTTATAATGTTTCAAACATCTGGAAGTACTTTATATTTCACAATCCATGATATTAATTTTACAATATATTAAGAAGATTATTCAAAATAAATTTAATCTAAATTGAGACAAACCATTCTGTTTACCTGCATTGGCAACTTGTCAGTTAAGCTTCTTGACCCATCAAGTTACAATTATATATGACGAACTTTCAATTTCATTCGCTTCAAGAAAATCACTAGATTTGGCAGTGGGTTACTCTAAGTTTCATGACATCCCACAGAACAAACTTCTAATAATTTGGTGTCAATATAAAATCCCCAGCTACCAAATTGGTCTCTTGCATTTGTCTCCAACATTCTTACAATTAAATTCAAACATTCTTACAATTAAATAAAACATTCTTACAATTAAATTCTTTTTTTAAATACCAATTTCTATCAATATCCAAACACAATTATCACCTTATATCTCATATCACCTCATAAATAATACCTACCAATTTATTTAACCAAATATATGCTTACCTTTGTTAAATCAAAAAAATACCTGTCAATATATTTAACAAAATGTATACGTACATTCATTGTTAAGTCAAAAGAATGATTACTTAGTATGACGCCCAAATGAATGATGGGAACCGAAGATAATGGATTTTATTTGAATTTAAGGAAAAAAACCAAAAAAATATCTAAGCTAACTAAACTATGAATTATGAAATTGTTCGTTCAAAAAATTAATAACATTTTTAATACCTACCTATGAAATCCATATTTGTACTTTGGATTTTTCTCTGTGCAATTATTCCTAATGCTCTTTTAACATTTATGGGGTAAGAATTTCACTTTTGCTTTATCGTTTCTGTTACATATATATATCTATTTTCGTAACAATGAAGTCAATCGTTGTGAAATCGAGAGCCAACAGCGGATGCTGTATTTTATGGCTTATCATAAACTTAGATTACATGAACTTGAAACACACTTGTGATAACCATTAAATGTACTTTATCCGTGCAAGAAACATGGATATAAAGCAACATACATCACTGCACTACTATAAATATATGGAAGCAATAATGGTTGATATTTCAAGATACATAATTTAATTATATACGTTATAAAATTAGTAATTGTATTACATGTTATAAAGAAAATATTGTAAGGTTGTATTATAAGAAAAAATAGAATAGAAAAAAAAAATATGTGATATGTTAGGGGAGTTAATTGAATATTTAAATTATAAATATGAATTATTTTATTTTAAAAAAAAAATTAGGTTTGGAAAATTTTTTGGATAAAGAAATTGTTTTTTCTTACTTTAAGGTCAGTATAAAGAATATAGAGTATATTCACTTAAAAGACACAAAAGATTGACTATATGAGCAAACATAGAATTGATGTAGAAATTATGTTGATTTATCGTGCAATATTGCACATGGTAATATAGGCATGAATGCATTTATATGAAAAACGAAAACCTTTATAGTTAATGAAGCCAACAACAACAAATGATGTAAATTTGGGGGGCCTAGAACCAGTTGCATAGGAAATTGAAACAACTTTCCCGAGAGCTCCATTAACAAGTCATGCTTCCACTTGTTAGTATAACTTGTTGTGCAATGCATGTTAACACTTTTGCAGCAAGTTGTTCATCCTCTTGATTGATGGAAGTATGTTATTTTTTTTTCTCAGCATAGCAATGTGCAACTGGCATATTCAAGTCTTTAAGCATTTTTCTATTGTGCAGTGCAACAGATTGATTTGTTGCATATACATGTGCATTGAATTTTGAAATGTTTGTATTTTGTACTTGTCATGAGAAGTTTTCAATCATTCATTGTAGGGACTGCATTTCAATGGTTAGATAGGAGTTGGCAAAATGAAATCTGCTCAGGGCTACTGCCTTGTTGGCGGAAGATAGTTGAGAGTGTGACAATTGTATCAAAGCTCTACCAAAGTGCATTCCCACGGGATGTGCACATGCATTGGTGTATCCCTTACTAGTGGTAATTTTCTGAGGTCACCTACAAGGATAATATATCAACCACCAAATGGGGTGTTTTGATTTGAGGGAAAACCTTCTCGCAAGCATTCATCAATTTGAGAAAGCATTTTGGGGCAAATGAAGCTCATTTCATCAATAAGAATGTATTTAACATGTAGAAGTTGTTCTTGGAGATTTAGGAGGGACCTTCTAAGGGTGCATGGAGAATACAGGAATTTGAAATCCAGAGTATATTGTTAATGCATTAATGTTGAAGGTTGCAACACCTATTCGAGCAAGCAAGAGTAGGAGGGATTTTCCCATTGGTAGAGTTGGCAAGAAATGTATGCATGAGGAAACCAATTAGGTAAGACTTCCCTGTCCTAGCAGTACCTTGGATGACCATTTTTAGCGGTGTGGTGGAGGAATTGCTTTAAAAGTGATTAAAAAATAAAGAAATGGTTTGGCTCGGGGACAACGAAGCAAGGGAGTACATATTTGGAAGGGAGGAATCACAGATTTGTGTGGAGGAGTGATTTAATTCTATGAATTGAATGGTTGTCTCTTGAAAATTTGAAGGGATAGGAGAATGGGCCCAATTATGGTATTCATCAAATACACGGTGGCCAAGCATGTCTAGGTCATCAAGGAGGATGTTGTTACTAAGGTGGAGTTGAGAAAGGAATTGCAATTCTTTAGTATCCATAGAGTGGTCGGGTTGGACTACAAATCAGAATCATCATCTCAACAAAGGGGGGGGAGGGGGAGTATTCAACTGCATGATGTACATGCCATGCATGATATCTATTTTTTATTTGTTTCCAATGTGTAACATTCTCATCATCGGTTCTTCCAATTTCATCAGGTAGTTTGCGAAAATGGAAATACAAAAGGATTTCATTCCAACAAAATTCTATGTAGTAGGCTGAATCACGGCATGGAACAGAGGTGTACCAAGGCGAGAGGTGCACAACCATGGCAAGAAAGATATGCTTCCATGGCATTTTTTTCGACTGGAGGAGAACGTCCAAGAACATGCAACTTCAATAAGAGACGATGAGTTCAGTGAAGGAGGCCTTTGCATGTAGGAATTGATGAAGGGTGCTGATGGAAGATGACCATCAATGTTATGTGAAACACGTCTGAAGACAATTAGCTTGAAATTTAGGGAGAAAAAAGAACGATTACATTTTTTTAGGGGGGGGGGGGGGGGGGGGGTTGAAGCATGTGGTGTGTTTCTTGTGCATTGATGTCCCTATCAACAATTGTTTCAGTTAAGAGCTTACATACAATAGTGACAGTAGGGGCATCGAGAGGAGTACTTTGTGCAAGGTGTGAAAGCATTTGGTGGTAACTTTCAGAATTTGTTTTTTCTTGTGTTGCATATTTAGAAATGTAGTTTAAAACAGCATGGCATGGTAGGATAGGTTGGTATTCAATGTTGGCCCTCCAAATAGTAAGCAGGTGGAGGTTGTGTATGTTAAGCCTATCATCATTTCTAGAAGGGCTATAAGTTTTTCTACAAGAAGCATCAACGTGGAGAGAAGAGGATTCACGTAACTCCCAGGGGACCCCATACCCACAAGATTCAACATTATTCTTCGTGCGAAGACATGTAGAGGAATGAAAATGGGTGTGGGGTTGGACATAGTGGGAAAGCTCCTCATAGCCTTCAAGTTGGCTAGAAGCAACTATATCATTTTGCAAGCAGACATGGATCAATAAATTTTGATCGATGTATCCCTGGGTTTCTTTGATGGAGATCTCAAGGGTTCCAAGTAGTAACATAAGTATCGAAGAAGTATTTGGCAGTGGCAACACTGGACTCCTTCATCCAATCAAGGTTGTCCATGTTAAGTGCATTATCTAGCCATATAAAACCATGTATATGTGCAGATCCTCTGTGCTGCCATTCATACCTAAGTGAAATAGAAGGGAGCAAGTAAAATTTGTGCATTCAAGTATTGTAAATAGAAGACGAAAGATAATTAATGGTTAAATAATATGTGCACCAGTAGTCTTTTACATGGAATCCTTTTAGCAGGACTTCTTCTAGAAATATTATGGACCTACAATGGATGTATTGAGATGCACGATGTGGATTTGAAACAATTTTTTGGATTCTCCACCTATGGCGATCACTTTCATTAGATGGAGGATCAAAAGGCATAACCATGTGAAAGTCATGCCATTTGGTATCGATTGCACTTAGTGGGAATAAGACTGTAGGGTTGCCTTATTGAATGACCATGCCAATGAGCTATCCTCTAGCTTTGGTCCAAAAGAAGCGTACTTCTTGAAGAGACGAGCCAAAATGCATGATTTGGTCTGGAATTTGTGAAGGAGGTATTTTTTCAAGGTGGTGGCAAAGATCTGCAATGGTAGTTGGAAATGTATCTATGAGATCTTTTTTTAAGAAGACAAATTTTTTTTCTTGGCTACGATGTTTCATGATAAGGTTGCACATGTAATAACAAAATCTAGGATGTTGTCCAAATCTATTATCATGGTAACACATTATGTGTAAGGTGTATTCTTGCATTTCAAACTTTGCAATTCTTGGTTGGTTTATCATGGCAAAACCTGGGAGGAAGAGGGTGGGGAAGGCCATGGAGAAGAGACCCTCAGCATTGTATTCATTGACTAGTGAGAGGCCAACAATGGGCCATTGAATCGAATGGGTGGGTTTTGATTTGAAGGACTCCATGTAAGAAAATATCTCATCAATTTCAATTTGAGTATTTGGCAGTGTTTATATGAAAGAGGATGGTGGGAGGTTAGATGGGAAATGGTAGATAAGATCAGGGTCAAAAATATCATGAGATCATTGTTGGGGTGCAGGGGAAGCGGTTGTGACGTGACGTAGAAAGGGGGAGAAATATGTAGGGAGAATAGGCAAAGCAGATAATGTAGATGGATTGATATGGACAACCTTGTAGTATGGATCATTTTCTAGTTTGTACTACAAAGCTACTAGAACGCGTGATCTGCAGATGAAGAATTCATAGGTTTTGTCACTTGAACTACACTTACTGACAACAAGGATATATATGTCCGAGAGCATATGAGGAAGGTGTTGGAAATGTTGTCATTGATGGCAAAGGAGGAACACCTAAAACAGCAACAAGGCAAAAAGAAGCAGACAAGAAGCAGAAGCAGCAGAGAGAGCATAAGACAAGTAGAGCATAGAAGGAACAAAGGCAGCAGGAGTCAGATGAGGTGCTGAAAAGTAGTGAGGACAGTAGAAGAGGGAAATTTAATAGCAGAACTGGAGAGACAGAGTAATGAGGAAAAATTATTCAAGTGGGAAGACTATGAAGCACTGTTGGGAAGAATACATCACAATTCATTCTGCAGAATTAAATCAAGATGAGGAACAGAACTCTGGTAATGTAGCGGAGTTCGAAGTTGAGGAAAAGAACTATTGAATTGAAGGCATAGAAGATCGGAGCCTCATGGGATTTGCTACAAGTATAACAGGTGGAGTGGATTCTATATACGCAACAGAGAAAGGAGCACAAAGAAACTAAGGCAGCAGATATAGTAGAAAGGAAGAAACAAAGAAGTAGCAGAGGCAGCAAAGAAGCGAACGAAGGAAGAAAAAGAGATGTTATATAAGAGGCAGAGGCAGAGGCAGAGCCGTTATCACAAGCAGAGGCAAAGCAAAAAATTCCGAGAATCGCTACCCCAGCTGGAGGATACATAAACCCAATTCCGGGAATCACTTACCCCAAGCGGCAAGTATATATATATATATATACAAACCTTATTTAGAGAATCATTACCCTAGGCGGAAGGATACACAAAAAAATTTTGTGAATCTTAACCCAAGCAGCAAGTATATATATATACAAACAAATTCTGAGAATCGCTACCCCCGCTGGAAGATTCACTAAAGATCGAAGCGGAAGCAAGCTTATATATATGCGCAGTGAGATACATATGATGCGCCATATATATATGTATATAAAGGTCCATAGCATATACTTTTATATGTAGCGCAAGATCTAAATAACCAAAGGTTCTATCAAAAAGAAAAGGCTTATGTGGTGGGACCCGTATAAATTGCATCGGAGAAAAAGTTGGCAGCGGGTCATATAAACAAAGACTTGTGATTGCAATTGAAGCCTGAACCCGATGGGCTTATAAACTATGATTAACAAATGTTTGAGTTCCAGTTCCAATCGCGTCGGCAAAATGCAGTGAATAGTGGTCAATCGCATCGGACAAAAGCAGAACATCGGAGCATGACAATAAAGGATTGCAATTGCGATTGAGTTCTGGACCCGATGGGTCTATAAATTATGATTTTATTGGTTTGAGTTCCAGTTCTAATCGCATCGGCACATTTAAGTGAATAGTGATTGATCGCATCGGAAAAAGGGCATCGGAACATGCAAATGGAATTTTTGATTGCGATTAATCACAATCGGAGTAATCGCATCGCATTGGATCAGAGTAATCGCAATCGAAGCTTCGGGGCATTGGAATATCGGTACATTCAAATGGAAATTGTGATTGCGATCAATCACAATCGGAAGAAGTCGAGGAGTAGTGTATATCATTGGAAAGCATGGCAAGTGGGCCCAGATATATGATATTCCATTGATTAAATGGAATCAAACCCTTATACTAATGTTTATAACGCTTGATTCGGGGAATATGGATACACGATGATACTATTTATATATTGTGCTAAAGTCGAAATTTATAGAAAATGAGGTGTGCACTGGGCATTCGCAAAAGTAAATTCATGGGTCTTTACTTTTCGATTGGAGAACATATATATATATATATATATATATATATATGCTGTGTGGGGGTATCGCATTGGCACGAAGGCTGAGCAGTGGAACATACCAATGAAACTTGCGATTGCGATTAATTGCAGAAGACCTCATCGCAATTGAAGATTTGTGAAGGGGATGTTATATATATATATATATATATATATATATATATATATATATATATATATATATATATATATGTTTCAATTATATTGAAAAGTGCCGCGTGGTATGTGTGGACTCACTATCTTCGCTTGCTGTGGAGGGGAAGTAGTATTAATATAATATATAATTGCTATGTGTGTAATTGTATTGGGATATTGGGCTACAAATAAAGTTTATCGTGTATGTATGTTTCGCTTGCGGAACTCACCACATCAACAAGACACTTGCTGTGTAAAGGGTTGGAATTTGCCCAGATTTAAAGTCAGCAGTTGCTTATATATATACAAAAGGCAGTGTTATATATTTAAAAGGCGTTGTTACAGAGTCGCATGATTTAAAAAGTGCAGTTACATAAATACAGGAGTTACGCAGTAGCCATAAACAGAAAGGAATACAGAGGAGAGAAAGGGACAAACACAGTCAAAGAAAAGACAAATGCGCAGCGATCCAAAAGGCTGTATGAGTGAGATGGAGCTCTCATTATAATTAAATGTAATATTTTAATTGATTTATATTGTTGTGATGCATTGGCAAGTCTCCGGAAGAGAACAAATATCCCACTGTAATGTTAAATTGGTACCTACAGTTATATTTTCTGAATGAGCGGATAAAAGAGATGAGAAGGCAGAAGGCAAAGAGACATGGTTGTCCATTTCGAATTCCCAGTAGAATACAAATAGCCATGAAGCTATTTTGTATAAAACAGGGTAATATCCAAGGGGAGAAGGTTGATGAAGGCAGAGTGAGAGAAGAAGAGGGTGTGCAGCAGAATTGAAGAGAGTTGAAGAAAATAAGAAAGCTGCAAGAGGTTAGAGAGCTAGAGAGGGTAAGAAAAGAGAATGTAGAGTACCGAAGATTGAGGCAGAAAAGATAAGAAGAAGGAGGAGCAGAACGAGATGCAATGAAAAGTTAGAGAATGCAGAAATGAAGCAGTGAGACAAGAAGAAGGAGGAGCTGAGCAGAGATGATGCAGGGCTGATATGAGGACTGATGAACAACAGAAGAGATGCTACAGAACAGAGCTGATATCCAAGGTAAATCAGCAAGTGTTTTCTTTTGAAAGAGTAAGGAAGTTGGAGCTTCCCTATCAAGTTGTAGCTCGATAGATGTCAGTAGTAGTTGATTGAGGTTGGATCCTCCTGTAGGTTGGTGCCTGCATAAAATAGATGGGAGTTAGTGCTTCCACATCAAGTTGTAGCTTGATAGCTGTCAGTTGTAGCTAACTGAGGTTGGAGCCTCCTGTAGGTTGGTGCCTGCAGAAAATTAATGGGAGTTGGAGCTTCCTTGCAAGTTGTAGCTTGCAGAATTGAGGTAGAAGCCTCCTGTAGGTTGGTGCCTGCAGAAAAACAGTGGTGAGAGGGAGTTGGAGCTTGCCTTTGCATCACAATAATAATAAGATGTGGTTTTCTCCCTTTATGGGTTTCCACTTATATCTGGTGTCTCTGTGCATGATGTTTATGTGTTGATGTGGTTTATCTCATCTGCTTAATACTTGCTGCTCTCATATTAAGTCTACTGTTACATTATACTAATGCTTGCTGCTCACATTCTAAGATTACTCACAAGTTAAGATAAACATGAAATGAAGGTGTAAACAAGTGTTAATGAAAAAGTTTTAAAATTCCATGAATGTGTTAAACTGATTCACCCCCCCCCCCCCCTCTCAGTTTAACTAAGGGTCCAACAGAAGGGAGGTGACAATATTAGTTATATCTTGAGGAAAGATTACGGTATGGCCAAAGTATTTGTACTGGCCTCCACGTGCATGGGCCACATGGAGAATTGGTTTGACACGTGAAATTAACATCTCCTCAACTTGCCTTAGGCATGAGAGGGCACATAGTTACTTTCCTGGATCCATGTTGCTCAATAAGGAGAAGCGGTGGATAGATCGTTTCGAAGCACAATGACAACATGTGAGAAACAATGGCGATATTTTGTTTTCATTGATGGGTAATATTCCTTAAAAATGGAACAAATTTGTAGGGGGCTAAGTGCATCAAGTCTTGCACGGAAACAACAATGTGAATTTTGGAGAGTGTTTTTGTTGAAAGTATGGGGATTTGAAGTGGAAGAAATGTTGGGTAATAGTTCGATAAGGAAAGTGGGAAGCGAAGAAATTGTAGGCTTAAGAGGGGTGTTGATGGTAGGTGGAAATGGATGGGAGGAAGACAACGAATGGATGCATGGAAAGGTAGGAAGATGGATTTGAGGATATGGTGTCCTTTGGCTGGAGTTGGGTTGAGAAGGAATATTATGTCATTGACTATTGTATAGTAGGTGATGACATGCATTAATTGTTTCCTTATTAAGTGCATATCGCCTACATTAATGTGCCTACTTTGCATCAATCAGAGTGGATTGCATAGCTAATTGAGCAAGGAAAGTTTTTTTCAAAAGTGGATGTGTAAGTGTGATTTTTTTTGCAACATAAATGACTAGATTATGCATGCAAAGGGAAACATAAGCTATATAAAAACATTTTTTTAGTGTGATGAAGGAAAAGGAATTTATATTATTTGAAAATCGAAAGATAAGTATCATGAACAATATTGTACTATTGTAAAAGAAACAACAAACATGTATCTATGAAAATAAATATTACCATTATTATAAATCACATTAGAGTGTATTTATATCGATATGTGTATTTGAGATATGCTAAGACGAGGTGATGGAAACATTTAATGTTGGTGGAGATGTCTCTATTGTAGGTTGATTTTATTGAATATGTGGCATCTACAACATTTTTCTAGATATCAACTACATGATGTACATGCCATGCATGATATGTATTTTTTATTTGTTTCCAATGTGTAACATTCTCATCATCGGTTCTTCCAATTTCATCAGGTAGTTTGTGAAAATGGAAATACAAAAGGATTTCATTCCAACACAATTCTACGTAGTAGGCTGAATCATGGCATGGAACAGAGGTGTACCAAGGTGAGAGGTGCACAACCATGGCACGAAAGATATGCTTCCATGGAATTTTTTTCGACTGGAGGAGAACGTCCAGGAACATGAAACTTCAATAAGAGACGATGAGTTGAGTGAAGGAGGCCTTTGCATGTAGGAATTGATGAAGGGTGTTGATGGAAGATGACCATCAATGTTATGTGAAACACGTCTGAAGACAGTTAGCTTGACATTTAGGGAGAAAAAAGAACAATTACATTTTTTTAGGGGGGGGGGATTTTGAAGCATGTGGCATGTTTCTTGTGCATTGATGTCCCTATCTTTCAGTTAAGAGCTTACATACAATAGTGACAATAAGGGCATCGAGAGGAGTACTTTGTGCAAGGTGTGAAAGCATTTGGTGGTAACTTTCAGAATTTGTTTTTTCTTGTGTTGCATATTCAGAAATGTAGTTTAAAACAGCATGGCATGGTAGGATAGGTTGGTATTCAATGTTCACCCTCCAAATAGTAAGCAGGTGGAGGTTATGTATGTTAATCCTATCATCATTTCTAGAAAGGCTATAATTTTTTCTACAAGAAGCATCAACGTGGAGAGAAGAGGATTCACGTAGCTCCCAGGGGACCCCATACCAACAAGATTCAATATTATTCTTCGTGCGAATACATGTAGAGGAATGATAATGGGTGTGGGGTTGGACATAGTGGAAAAGCTCCTCATAGCCTTCAAGTTGGCTAGAAGCAACTATATCATTTTGCAAGCAGACATGGATCGATAAATTTCGATTGATGTATCCCTGGGTTTCTTTGATGGAGATCTCAAGGGTTCCAAGCAGTAACATAAGTATCGAAGAAGGATTTGGCAGCGGAAACACTGGACTCCTTCATCCAATCAAGGTTGTCCATGTTAAGTGCATTATCTAGCCATATAAAACCATGTATATGTGCAGATCCTTTGTGCTACCATTCATACCTAAGTGAAATAGAAGGGAGCAAGTAAAATGTGTGCATTCAAGTATTGTAAATAGAAGATGAAAGATAATTAATGGTTAAATAATGTGTGCACCAGTAGTCTTTTACATGGAATCCTTTTAGCAAGACTTCTTCTAGAAATATTATGGACCTACAATGGATGTATTGAGATGCACGATGTGGATTTGAAACAATTTTTTGGATTCTCCACCGATGGCGATCATGTTCATTAGATGGAGGATCAGAAGGCATAACCATATGAAAGTCATGCCATTTGGTATCGGTTGCACTTAGTGGGAATAAGAATGTAGGGTTGCCTTATTGAATGACCATGTCAATGAGGTATCCTCTAGCTTTGGTCCAAAATAAGCGTACTTCTTGAAGAGATGAGCCAAAATGCATGATTTGGTCTAGAATTGTTGAAGGAGGTATTTTTTCAAGGTGGTGGCGAAGATCTGCAATGGTAGTTGGAAAGGTATCTATGAGATCTTTTTTTAAGAAGACAAAAGTTTTTTCTTGGCTACGATGTTTCATGATAAGTTTTTACATGTAATAACAAAATCTAGGATGTTGTCCAAATCTATTATCATGGTAACACATTAGGTGTAAGGTGTATTCTTGCATTTCAACCTTTGCAATTCTTGGTTGGTTTATCATGGAAAAACCTAGGAGGAAGAGGGTGGGGAAGGCCATGGAGAAGAGACCCTCAGCATTGTATTCATTGACTAGTGAGAGGCCAACAATGGGCCATTGAATTGAATGGGTGGGTTTTGAATTAAAGGACTCCATGTAAGAAAATATCTCATCAATTTCAGTTTGAGTATTTGGCAGTGTTTATATGAAAGAGGATGGTGGGAGGTTAGATGGGAAATGGTAGATAAGATCAGGGTCAAAAGATCATGAGATCATTGTTGGGGTGCAGGGGAAGCGGTTGTGACGTGACGTAGAAAGGGGGAGAAATATGTAGGGAGAATAGGCAAAGCAGATAATGTAGATGGATTGATATGGACAACCTTGTAGTATGGACCATTTGCTAGTTTGTATTGCAAATCTACTAGAACGCATGATCTGCAGATGAAGAATTCATAGGTTTTGTCACTAGAACTACACTTACTGACAACAAGGATATATATTTCTGAGAGAATATGAGGAAGGGAGGTGACAATATTAGTTATATCTTGAGGAAAGATTATGATATGGCCAAAGTATTTGTACTGGCCTCCACGTGCATGGGCCACATGGAGAATTGGGTTGACACGTGAAATTAACATCTCCTCAACTTGGCTTAGGCATGAGAGGGCACGTGGTTACTTTCCTGGATCCATGTTGCTCAATAAGGAGAAGCAGTAGATAGATCGTTTCGAAGCACAATGACAACATGTGAGAAACAATGGCAAGATTTTGTTTTCATTTATGGGTAATATTCGTTACAAATGGAACAAATTTGTAGGGGGCTAAGTGCATCAAGTCTTGCATGGAAACAACAATGTGAATTTTGGAGAGTGTTTTTGTTGAAAGTATGGGGATTTGAAGTGGAAGAAATGTTGGGTAATAGTTCGATAGGGAAAGTGGGAAGCGAAGAAAGTGTAGGCTCAAGAGGGGTGTTGATGGTAGGTGGAAATGGATGGGAGGAAGACAACGAATGGATGCATGGAAAGGGAGGAAGATGGATTTGAGGATATGGTGTCCTTTGGCTGGAGCTGGGTTGAGAAGGAATATTATGTCATTGACTATTGTATAGTAGGTGATGACATGCATTGATTGTGTCCTTATTAAGTGCATATCGCCTACATTAATGTGCCTTCTTTGCATCAATCAGAGTGGATTGCATAGCTAATTGAGCAAGGAAAGTTGTTTTCAAAAGTGGATGTGTAAGTGTGATTTTTTTTGCAACATAAATGACTAGATTATGCATGCGAAGGGAAACGTAGGCTATATAAAAACATTTTTTTAGTGTGATGAAGGAAAAGGAATTTATATTATTCGAAAATCGAAAGATAAGTATCATGAATAATATTTTACTATTGTAAAAGAAACAACAAACATGTATCTATGAAAATAAATATTACCATTATTATAAATCACATTAGAGTGTATTTATATCGATATGTGTATTTGAGATATGCTAAGACGAGGTGATGGAAACATTTAATGTTGGTGGAGATGTCTCTATTGTAGGTTGTTTTTATTGAATATGTGGCATCTACAACATTGGTCTAGATATCATTTATAAGCACAAAGATGACAACTTCTTCAAAGTGAGGGCCCTTTATTTTTGTTGGTTTTGATTTTGCAAATTGAACAATGGGATGTTCAAATGAATGTTACCATTATTATGAACCATTTCACTATGTAAGTTTGTTTTGGATGTTGAAAAATACACAATTTTATTTTACCAATACAATTGTAAGTTTGTTTTGGTATTTTTTTTTCATTTTAATGAAATAATTTTGGATAAGATTTTGAGTTTAAGTAGTTTAAAAGCATTTTTTTTAAAGTATATAAAGTGTTTCAGTTTCTGAAAAATATTATCACATTTATCATTAGAAATTTAAAATTTCTAAAAATCCCTTGAATCCCACAAAATTTTGATTGATTAACATAATTATTAAAAAAAATAAGTCTAACAATGTTATTGAACATGGTTTAACAAAAAATAAAATTGCTCCAAAATAATAAAATTTCTAGCAAAATTTTGACAAAATCTCATAGACTGTTTTGGAAATCTGAGTTAGAGTTCTCAAACTCACTATTTTCAATGTTCTAGAAGTTTAGTTTTGATAACGGTAAGCCCATTTCTACCATAAAAAATGATTAGAACACCCTCGTAAGTAATTTTTTTTGAAAAAAAATACCAAATTTCAATGAAAAAATACTATCAACGCATAGTTACCAAATTCAGCCGAATCGGCCTAAAGAATTCGAATATTCGGTAATTCGATTCGATTCGGTGATTAATACGGTTAAATTCAATTCGATGTAGGAAAAATATTTTAGTTTCCATTTCTTCTCCCAGTTACTCTAACATGACTGGCGTGGATGGAGTTGGGATTATGCAGGAGAGTGAGACTCGCAGTATTCCCACGGACTATGCGTAGCTGACAAGTGTCTATGCGTAGGGTGAGATTTTGGATTATGGGTAGCTGACAAGTAACAAAATCGAAAACCATAAAAACCCTACTATCTGTTAGCGTTTGGGTGTGCTTCTCTCCTATCTAATACAATTACGGTTAGTAGAATGTGCAACAAACATAAACAACTCCTTTGCAATGTGTTTTCAACGAGATTCACTAGGAAGGCTAATTTAGAGGCATAGCTTAGTTTTTTCGCTATTAATTAATAGCAGAGTTGAAAAATGATATAACTGTGTGTTATTTATATAATATTATATATATGAAAGTATTTTCAATTGTTTTAATTTATAAATAATGAAAGAAAAATAGTTTAAATACAGAAAATATAAAAATGTTTTTTAAAATTTAAAAATTATTGTGTTTATAAAATCTATATTTTCCAATTTTTCCAAGTAATCACATTTTTATCGTATCGAATCAAATTCAAATTCGAATTCATATTCAAATTCAAATTTAGTAGCTATGATCCCAACACAATTATCACCTCATAAACAAAGCCTTTCAATATATTTAACATATATTGAACAAAATGTAAGCATGCATTCATTGTTTATGCCTACATTAATTCTTAAGTCAAAAGGATGATTACTTAGTATGATGCTAAGATGAATAATGGGAACCGAAGATATTGATGTCGTCAGGATCTAAGCACATAAAAATTTGGATTTTATTTTGGTCTGCAAAATTGATCGTAAATGATATCTAAGAATGTAAGGAAAAAAACAAAAAAATATCTAAGTTAACTAAACTATGAATTATGAAATAGTTCGTTCAAAAAATTAATAACATTTTTAACACCTTCATATTAAATCCATATTTTTACCTTGGAATTTTCTATGGTACTATTATTAGTCCCTGCCATCCGGCATGGGACTATATTAATCAAAATTGACTGTGAAACATTAGTTCTTCTTGCAATAAAGCTATAGTTTTTAGCTTTGTCGTGGATTCAACATCGTTTTTATATCGTTTTTAGTTTCATCGTCTTATTGGCCTCTTCCCAAGGCAGAGGCTCTATAACTATATATTATGTTGAATATGTTTTGGTTGTTATTTTTAGTGTGAAATAATGCTAGCATTAGTTTAAATACACTAAATGTTTGCATGAAATACATGTTTTACTTTTGAATATTTTATGTGGCCATGTACAACTTCCACCTATATAACCATTACAGGTGGACCATTACAACCATGCAGATGCCCACTTGTACAACCATGCAATAGCCTTCTCCTTTGTTTTTCTTATTTTTTCAAGAGGAATGCCTTCTCCTTTGTTTTTCTTCGTTTTTCTTCCTTTTTCAAGAGGAATTGGTTTAAGCATTGGCTTTCCTAGATGAGATGCAGCCACACTGGCTCCATGAGGAATTGCAGCCACACTGGCTCCATGAGGAATTGGTTTAAGCATTGGCTTTCCTTTTCTTCTCCACGATGAGATGCAGCCACACTGGCTCCATGACTCCATGGAAAAGACATCCCACCTGTATAACCATTACAGGTGGACCATTGCAACCATGCAGATGCCCACCTGTACAACCATGCAATAGCCTTCTCCTTTGTTTTTCTTATTTTTTCAAGAGGAATGCCTTCTCCTTTGTTTTTCTTCTTTTTTCAAGAGGAATTGGTTTAAGCATTGGCTTTCCTTTTCTTCTCCACGATGAGATGCAGCCACACTGACTCCATGACTCCATGGAAAAGACATCCCACATTGTCTCACACAGACCATTGTTGTGTGATAATAATCCTATACGGCAACAACGCACGGCTTCCCTTCCTTTCCACGAAGTCTACGCCGGGCAATCTAATTCTCAGGTAAGGGCGCCAACGTAAGACCTTTACTGGTCCTGGATCACTGGCTCTAATACTTATATGGGAAAAGATCTAATTCTTATACAGATGATACAGATATTTCTATTTCTTATATTGGTGGCAAATATGATACAGAGATTTCTTATTTTGATGAAGATTCTAAATAATTTCATACTTTTCTTGAGTTATATGAAGACTGCCAAGAAAGAGGCAACCAACTCTTACCTTTTCAGATGTTGCAAAACCTATACTTTTTCCTGATGATGCAGAAGCCGAAGCCGATTATTACAGCTCGTCCTTTATCAAAATCTGCAATGGATCTGCATTTACCGATGTAGTTGCTAGATATACTAGAACTAGGTCAGTTGTTGGATTTCGAACTGGAAGGGATTTCGAACTGGAATGGAAGGAGCGTTGGCTTTGATGCCACCTATGCTTCTATTCTAAGATCTAGAGCTTCAACGAGCTATGTCGGAACAACACTAATTGCTTTCACTAGAAAAACTAAGCCACTAACTGAAGACAAGCTATTCCCACTGCAAATATAATCCTTTCACATCAAGCAATCAATTAAGCCATTATGTTCACCCACTGCACTTTGTCATTCACTCACTGCATGATCATTGCATATGCTAGCCTGGTGTCATGTCTTCTGCCAGCCGGGGTGGATTATCCCACGCAAGTGTCTTGTCCTAAACGCTTCAATGTGAGGAAGCTCAAAACTGAGTAGGACGAGAGACTAGCAAGGAGGGTGAGACCAGAGGTATGGCACTAGAGACAGACATACATATTTCCTTAATCAAGTACTTCATATTCATAATCTACTGTTACAGGGTAAAGAATTGTTACTTCTGCCTCTATTACCTGTGTTGCTTATGGTTATATATATGCTCTTGGATATAGATCCGTCTAAATGACCTATATATAACTATAGATTATAGGGTCAATTGGGGATACAAATGGGAGGAAAAACCTATGAAACTTTGGTTAAGTATGTGAAAAATCTCAGAAAAAACAGAGGTTTCCACAATTTTCCCATCGGAATAAGCCCCTGTAAACGAGTCATAGGAAAGAGCAGGGCCATAGGTATAAAATGTGTTTGCAAAAGGTTCATATGCAAGAGCAAACCCATCGGTATCAAATGTGTCTCTGACGGGCCTACAGCTGAGATATTTGGACTGGGACATATTGATAAGTTTTTCAACACTTTTTCCTACGATGATTATGGACGGCTCGTGGGTTTCTCAGAGACTTCCTCGAACTATCCAAAGATTAAGGGAGAGCACGTTGAACATGAAACTCCACGCGTAATGCATGCAGGTGAAACATGACGCACAAATGTTTTATTCCATAAAGACCTGTATGTTTTTTAATTATACTTTTTGTATTACATAATATATTTACGCCGTAAAGCGTATTTATTTGCTGGGCGTATTTATTTGAAAACAACTTTGCTGGGTGCCACTCTGTACCATTGTTCACCCACTCTGTACCATTGTTCACTTTAGATCTAGCGTTAGACGATTGAAGAAAGATCTACCGTTTGATATTAAAAAAACAGTTACAACAAAATAGTTAACCGATATTAATCAGTTATGTATTGGGTAATCGCAATTTCTCTGAATTTCTGAGCGAGCTTTGCATATATTTTTTTTCCTGGACGTATTCGAGTGTTGTTCCATGGAGCATTTGCTTGATTACAGCTCCATTTTCTTGATTACATTTGTTGATTTTGTTTTTTTCTGCGTGTGTTAATGAAACCAAACATCTTAAAAATCTAAATCTAGTTCATGAAAGGATATCAGAATGATAATGCCGCAACATTTGCAGAATGTCCATGAACACTGGTTATGCCGAGATAAAGAGCTCAGTCGTAGATTTGGCTATGTGGAATCAAACGATCCTGTTACGCTCAATCATAGATTTGTCTATGTGGAATCGAACGATCCTGATGTGTTTGGGCTCCGTTAGGGTAACGATTCCCTGTCTGCTGCCACAATTATGGCAGTCATTTGCTTCATGCAAGATCCTGAACGAGCTCTGCAAACCAGAGAGAACAACCGCGGCTCGAATCCAGACCACCTCTGCAGGTTAAAAAACATACATTTTCTCTTTTCTTTTTTCACATTGATACATCGTGATGGCTTCCCAGGGCCAAGGATGCGCCACAATCTCACGATTGATGCAAAAAAGGGGCATTCGCCATAGGAAAACATGATTTTACCATAGGAAATGACAAGTAAAAAGTACCCAGCGCCTCGTCCAACATAAATAATACATTCTCCACTCCCTCAGGGTTCTCTCCCTCCAGAAAAAAGCACAGAGATCAGAAGCCCCTGCATTTTGCATTACGAATCATGGCCCAGAAATGTTCAGAACCCGGTTTTCTCGTGAATAACTCCGTACTGTGGGATGATGAAGATGCGCTGAATAGGAATTACAATTATAATTACTACACCGATCTCTGGTGTGGTCTTCCATTATCTTCTTTTGCTCCTACTACTGCTACTGCAAGAACCAGTGCAGAGGATTCTAGGCCCGAAGTTGTGGCTGCTTCTGAAGCTGTGGAGTCTGATTATGTGAGAGTGAAAAATAATAATAACAATATTGTGTCAGCTGATAATCAACTCTCATGTGAAACTGCTGCAACATGTTTTTCTGGAGGGTCCATGAGCAGTCCAAGTAACAGGGTAATCAGGTCAGGCAAGAACAAAGTGCTTCTGGGTACCAAGGATATTGAGTGCCAGAGTCATGTAAGTGCCATTTTTTATCCTTCTGTTCAGTAATGATTTCGAGGTTTCTAAGGGGTTATGAGGAGATTTATTTCCCGGCTATTGATTCAAAAAGGGGATTGGCGTTGGTAGGTCCCTGGTCTGTTGAAGGTTTTTTTCAGAGTGGTGATGATGACATCTGTAATGTTATCACTAGCAACTCCTTTTTTAAGTTTTGTCATTTCTTGCTGAATTTTTCGGTTGAGATGTATCAACAAATTGTAGCTCAGTTCTGTGCCTCATATCCGCTGGAAATCACATTGTCAGTCATGCTTGCTTGGGAAAATAACATACCAGATTGTTCAGTTTGCTTGGGAAAATACAAAACAGGACTTCTGTTGCCAGATCTGTAATTTGAAGTATGACTATACTAATTATTTTCCGCAGCAACGCAACCTACTATCGAGTATATCTAGAACTTATTATTCTAATCCTGCCTCCCTCTTCTTCTTCTTTTTTTGAAGAGCCACGTTGGGCAGTGCTTTGTTCTTGGTTTTGTATTGCCTAAACTATTTTGTATTAGAATAATTTTTATTTGTGTTTATAGGAGATTTTGTAGAATCTATGGGGGGTTCTTTTATCTTAAGGATGTCTCAATCTACAATATACTCATTTTTCCATATAATGCTCAGAGACATTTTTTAATGTAACTGTATTTGTTTTGATGCAAACTCAACATACTATATAAAATAGTCAGTACACAAATCTTCATGCTATACTGAGTTCATCTATCTTACTTTACATGACAGTTTACTGGTGAATCAATTCCTTTGTTTTCCTCCGAGTTGGTGGATTCTTTGTCTCATTCCTATTCTTTTAAGCAAGCAGCACAGAATTTAGGAGTTTAATACTGAGGTGAAGGAATTGTAATAGCAGTGTTCAATTCATATTTTTTTATGGCAGAAATGATAGAAATAGATTCAACACCATCAAAAATTTCTAGACACCCAAAATATTGAAGTTTGATACCTATAACCTAGATTTACAAAAATCTATACTAAATTTTCTTAAAATCTTACTGAAATTTCCATGATTTTCAAGACAAAAAAACAATCTTCTTAGACTACGGTAGCAGCAAGCAATTAATATTATTTGGATGGAGCATTGTTCCCTCGTTGGGCATCTTTTGAGAAAGTCAATTTTGTTTCTTTCGAAACCCACACTTGATTGTTCTCCTGTAAAATATTTACAGGCATCAGTTTTTTGAATCTGAAATCACTGACACATGTGACTATGCTTCGTCCTAGGTTCTGTAACATAAATGTTATTACCGATGAGAATTATTTTCCTTCTTTTTTCCTAAATGGAGGAAGTGATGTGTCATTACAGATTAAAGGTTCTTAAAATACATGGAAACTGATTCATGATTTTCATATTTTTTACAAATCTATTTTTTCCAAATATTTGAGATATGTTCAAACCCTCTTCTTTCCTGGCTTTCCTACAAAATGGAGGTTGTTCATTTTGTCAATTACCAATTTATGTAATTACAGAAGGCGCAAGAATATTCTGGTGAAAATTTTAAACAGTGTTCTACTGGGACATCTTCTTCAAAAAGAAACAGAGCAGCTGAAGTTCACAATTTATCAGAAAAGGTTCGACTGGCATACCTGACCCCATTTCTATTTTCGTTGAAAGAAACTTTTTACATTCAAAAGAATATGTTAAAAATTTACAGGGTATAATGATAATCTAGCAAAACAAAGCATCTCTGCTTTTTGGGTCAGATTAAGGTTATAATAAGGTCAGGGTAAGCCCGAGTGAGATATCCTTTGCATCTCTAACAACGGTTCACTCTCTGATCAGGCCAGGCTGCCTTCTGGCTTCTTGTCTCTATGTCATTGTAGCGGATTATCTCGGTTATCCTGTATCAGGGACTCCCTTTGACTTTTATACTCATTTTTATTTCAATGTAATTATTCTGAACCTGATATTTGTTGTTTGTGTATAACACAGAGGCGGAAGAATAGAATCAATGAAAAAATGAAAGCCCTTCAGAATCTCATTCTGAACTCTAATAAGGTTAGTAACAGTTTGCCTATAGCATTTAAAAAATAAGCCTAAGAAACAACTGTAATTCATAAGGCCCTTCAGGTGGTTTTTTGGTCTAGTGTGGCAGGGTACTTGTTCACAACTCACCTATTACAGATAAGATGAGAGATTTGGGATTGCATTTTTTAATATAGATCCTCAATATTTTTTGAATTAGGATAAATCTTGCTTGATAATGAAACTAAGCTAACTTATATTTTCCTCAAATTTAAATTTCGTACATGATTAGATACGCTATATGTGCCGCCTCTAAGGGAATTTTCTGTTCTGGTAGACTGACAAAGCCTCCATGCTTGACGAAGCAATCGAGTACCTTAAGAAGCTTCAATTACAAGTGCAGGCAAGTGTTTTCCTTGGTGCTAAGTGATGCACATGCTTATCACATCTCACATAATTATCAGATGTGCCAGAAGTCAATTAATAAGTTATTACAAAGCTCTTTTAATACTCAACCACCACCCATAAACGAATTTGTGCTTGTGATTTGTTGTCAAACGATGTATAGTTTATTTATCTTTGGAGTGAGATTGCATCAAATTCTTGCTTTTTGCAGAAAAATACAAACATTTGACAGTCTCACTCCAAGCTAAATGGAGAAATTTACTAAATGCGAAAATCCACATAATTCTAAATTGGAGGATCTCTCACTTGGTATGGGCTAGCTGTTGCTAATATCCATACGTAATATGATCTATGTTAGTGAAACTCACTAGGCCTAGAAGTCCATTTTACATCCTTGGTGAGAGCATCTTGTATATTTTAATTAAATTTTCTCAATATAATAATTAACACTAACAACGATCCATGTCAATCTGGTATCTGCGCCATAGAGATAAAAGTCAAATGGATCTGTGAGTAGCAAAACCGGAGTTAACATAGATCTATGCTATTTTGATAACATACACACTGCTCCAAAATTCAAAGCCGGAACCAAGCCCACAATTCTTCATAGTGATGTTCTTCATCCATCTGTTATAAGCTTGTCTTAAGAGGGAAAAAGCTGCTTATAAGTCATTTTGACAATAACCATGTTTTTAACAGTTCATCAGTAATTCTTGATTTGTATGAGGGTTGACGTGAGAAATCAACAGAAAGCAGATTCATCGAACTTTATTTTTCATTTCAAGTTCTTGTCTTCAGCTATATGGATTATATTATGCCTTATCCTATGTTTACTTGAATGCAGATGCTTTCCGCAAGGAGTGGAATTGATCTTTCATCCATGTGCTGGTTGGCACAGATGCCACACTTGCAGATACAACAAATACCAAAAACATGTATGGCCATAGATCAACACGTTGGAGTTCCCATAAGCATGCCTGTGGGATCAGGGCTTATGAACACCAACCAGGGTAGTGAAAAGAGGCCTTTGCCTTTGCATGATCTAAACAATTTTGGAGCCCTTGGTAATACAGCCATTTCATCAGCTAGGATTGATGATCATCACTCGTGCAAAATGGATCATCCTCAAGGCCTTGAATGTTGGTTTTGGGTCTCTATGGTGTCTTTGTTGCACACATTGTCGGTGTTTCTCTTGTTGCTCCTTGTTTGTTTGGTTGCAATCAACTGAACTATGTGGACATTGGCATTATTCTTTTTATTCTCAACTTTGGAAAATTTAGAGCATGGCTTCATCTTTACAAATATTAGAAATTGAATTTTATGAGCCCTGCAACCTTAAGAAATATTAGCACCTTGCTCATATAAGAAATTTTGCTTTTGGAGGAAGGAATATTAGAAAGGCTTCTATTTCTGAGGAATACCCATCACAAAGTCTTAGGCTTGTAACACAATCTATCGTTATTAGTATAACTTCCATATTTGATTTGAATTGCATTTTTATTACTATTAGCGAGATATATACTCCCATATTTATTTTGAATTGGACTTTTACTTTACTTTTATTTTTGAATCTTTTCCAATATAGCTGGAGTGTGCCTAATGCTGAAGAACATATGCTTCCTCCTTGGAGTATAGGTTTGAAGGAGGAGGGCAGGGTATGTATAGACTAAGTAGTGAAATTGTTGCATACAGGGGTCCCTTGTAGACATTAAGTTACTAATAAGAATGAATAAGGTTGAAATACTTTAGCAGTTCCATATCCATGTAAGTTTAAGATCGAAACAAGGATCGACAATTGCCCAAAAAGACAGCAACCAATAAACCATGCCTTAAAACAAATTTGAATATTGACCTCGCAAATACTACTAACAACTGTGAGCAAACCAACACTTTGATAAGATGTGCTTCACTACTTGATACAACACCGACCTATAAATAACGCACTACTTATAAGAAAGTTGAATGGATTACCCACTTTGAAGTTGATGAATCTTTTTCTTCTTTGAATTAGAATTGACACCCATCTTGCATTCTGTATAGGAGAGTGGGTTGGTCTATAGGTTCTTACCGGAGGTCGACCAGGCAAGGTTATGTAGGGTTCTTATATCCTACGGATGCCATTTATGTGCTATCTTTTCTTTAAAGTGCATGCATGATACCTCTACACAAGTCTAGATATTGTAATGTATTTAGTGTTTAACACCCCTTACTCAAAAGTATGCCTCGTGTTTATCGTAGGATTTCTATTGTAATTTCCTTGGTCACGACATTGGATTTTTTAGACATATATCTAAAAATACCTGCTCTTTTTTTAATTGTCAACGTAATTTCTGGGGTATGGTCCTTTAAGGGTTTGTGTTACAAAAATGATTACGGTTAACCGCTTCTTGAAATGGTTGAGCGTATTTCACTTTACCACTAAATGCATATTATTATTTTTGCTATAATGCCCATGTTTTCTATCAATAGAGTAGGTGTATGGATGGTTTTATACATGAGATTAAAGTTTTCTTTGTAAATTAAATTTTCATTCAAGTTATTTCTCTTTTGTGAGATTCGGGTTTTCCTCTTTCCTTTTTGCTTCTAACCCTACCTAAATAGCCACGAAGGAGTGGATTCGGTTTTGTGGGTTCTATGGTTTATTTCCATATTTCTTCATTGGCCACACAGTGCAACATACTCTGTAGCTTTCCTCATGGAGGGTTTTAACCCCAGTCTTATTTTTTATTTATTGGGTTGATCCCTCATGACTATACTACACAATTCTAGTGTTTTAAGCTCCCAACAATTCGATAATTACAAAGTAAGATTAATAGTTCATTTCGAGTGTTACCATTAACAATAAGGAAGGTTGTTGCCCTATTCAGAGCAGACTTCCATCTGCCAAGGCGCTACGGGCCAGGTCCGAGAGGTAGTTACGGCGTTTCCTTTGCAACAACTGGTGATGGTGCAATTGCTAGTTAATATTCTATTAACATATTTAATATTTTTGTTTCGTACTTTTTGTTAGGCTATTTTGGAGTGGGCGATTCAAAGACGCTTTATCACTCATCTATGCCACATATGGTTCCTACGTCGCATTGACTCGAGTCTCAGAGGGACTCTACTGGAGGCAGTCCCAAAACCACCTGGAAGAAAAGACTCTTAATGCTTGAAGAGCTTTGAGGGAGGATGTTTTGGAAAGTGAATGACCTGCAATTCATGGGATCAAACTTCCATTCTCTCATTGTTGCCTGTAATCATAACTTTCCTGTGCATTTCTCCACCTCCTTGCAAAGATGGAGAAGCTCAACCGTTAATACAAGTTGATGCCATGAGGACACAAATTTGATGTGAACACCACTGGTTTGAAGATTAATGGTTCTAAAGTTGTCATGGAGCTATATCTGGAATGGAACATGTTTTCTCTCTCAATGTTTTCCTGTTTTCCAGACTCTCTGCTTTCTTAGATGCAGATGATATCTCAAGTGTTTTCAATATCATATTCTCCTGGCATGGCCTTCAGGTTCTGCTTATTTTTAACATATGAATTGAAGAACATTTCCCAGTTGTTAGTGCAATGCAATTTTTTGTTTAGTTTCTACTCAAGGGACTAGCATGGCGCCCAGAGATTCCATAACCAAATGCATATACGTTCACACAGGTAACCTCTTGCACTGAAATGGTTTGTGTGGCTTTTGCATCATTAGTGAAATAAGATGCTTGGCAGTGGATCTGAACCTCATTCCGTTGGGGTTTTTTAATGCGTGGTAAATTCAAACCTCCAGACCCTTCAGGTAATGCTTCTTCATTGCACAAAGAACATGGCCCTTCGAGGCGGCATCATTCAGCAATGAGAGGGATCATAGACGAGCTGCTCAAGCTATTCCATAATAAAAATATGATACAGGGGAAGTTGCAGGCTAAGCATGCTTTGAATGAATTAATGGATTCTTTGAGTGGATTTCTTTGTGCTGCGAGTCAACGACTTCTATAGGAAAACTGCCAACACCCACCATATCATCCACGTACTTTTTAAATCAAGGGCCACTTCAAATTTGAACAATTATCAAAACAGGGGACTACATCATTTGTGCCCTCCGCTCATACCGGCCAGCAGCATAAGCCTAAGTATCAAATTCCAATCAGTTACTGTACACCTAACCTGATACAGGTTGTATCCCATTTCCACATATTATTGAACCATTGTGTTTGTGGCAGTTAATCCTTTATATTAATTTGAAATAAAACGTAGATGTGAAATTTATTTCAATTTCATGAAACTCAGTAGGTTCTCTTCACTATTGGGCCCTAGAAGTGAAATTATGTGGATTAATTGTGGGTTTAAGCATGTCTCTCAAAACATAAATGTTTTGAAAATGGAAATATGGGATTTATTTGATTCAATTTCATGAAACTCAGTAGGTTCTCTTTCCAAGAAGTGAAAATATGTGGAGTAATTGGGGGTTTCATGTTTCTCAAAACAAATGGCTTTGAGATCTGGACTTTTATTGTTTTTTCCTTTTACTAGCATAAATCATAATCCTATGAACATGCCATTATTTTTCGTTAACAATATATCTTATATTTGCATCATAAATTTTATGTTTTCCAAATCATTTTAGCTCTTTTAAATGTTCCAATGCAATAATTTTTATTATCAGGTATATAATTTTTCTATCTTTGCTTTATTTGGCAATGAAGCTATCGTTTTTGGGCATATTTTATGATTTAGAGGGATCTAGAGATCTAAACTTGTTTTATTTTTCTTTCTATTTCAAAGACTGATCATAAGATACAATGCACTTATCTGGTAGTTTTTCTGTATTAGGCCTCTTTAGAAGTAGTTTGCTTCCTTTCTTGAAGAAAAAATGAAAGCTATGAATTTGACAAAAGCTTTACTTTTCAGGTCTGTTGGGAGAAGTTTGGTCGCTATTTCAAAGTAGACCTCAAAGCTGTGAAATTGAGAGATGAATATTATGTGATGGGCCCTCACAATGCAGTGGAAATGAAGAATCATGAAATAGGGTAAGCATGCAACACAACGTTGAATATTCTTGGGTGCACAATTGATGATTCAAATAAGAATATGCTGCAGGATTTATAGGAATTAATGTATTGAATTGATTGACAAACAAAGATTGTGCCACTGGAGAACAGTGTTACCAAGGTCTCCACTATTCTATGGCATCATATATTACTAACTCCATTTTTTAATATGGATAGATGGGACACTACCATCCATGTTGATGCAGCAAGTGGAGGATTTGTTGCACCTTTCATTTACCATGAATTGGTATGGGATTTTAGATTTCCACTAGTGAGAAGTATCAATGTGAGTGGCCATAAATATGGTCTTGTATATGCTGGAATTGGTTGGGAAATATGGCGCAGCAAGCAGGATTTGCTAGAGGAGCTTGTATTTCACATTAATTATCTTGGAGCTGATCAACCTACTTTCACTATGAACTTTTCAAGAGGTATTCATTTTGTTAGCATGTTCATGAACATGTTAAATCCATGGGATTAATTTTTCCAAAGTGTTTTGTGTGTTTACTTCTTTATTAGAGGCAAGTAACAACAAATAGAGGTAATAAGGAAATTCAAAATAGGTATTGCTACCTTCATAGACCTTAGCTAAGGTCTTAATGGACCCTAACTTCAAGAAATAAGGAAAGTTATTTCAATTAGACTAAACGATCAATTGCGCCAGAATCCTGTTCAAGGCCTCGTTGTCATTGCATTCTAGAAACAACTTTGAAGTTTTTATTCTCCAATTGAATTGTTGTTGGTTCTATTTTAATATAGTTACCCAAGATCTTTGTTGGTGGATGAACCAATATTGCTGTGAATTGGCTTATTGATATATGCATTTTTTTCTATTTCTGAAATGTTCAGAGGTATAATGATTCATTCCCCTGTTCAATTTTATATGTAGGTAGTGTATCTAGTTGAAAGCAAGGAGAAACATGTAACTAATTGTTTGAGCCCCATGTAAAAATATTCCAGCAAAATTATATTTCACAACAACGGTTTTTTTTACTACTGAGGCAGCATCTCATAAAAGATGCTTCGGTGAAACAAAAATCTAATAGTTGTTTCCTTAAGGTCTACTACTTTCTCCTTAGCCGTAGTACTTATCACTATATAATTCCAGTTGTGTCCCATTATTGAAAACAAAGTCAGATTGAACTTCTAATTAGTGCAACTCTAAGTAGTCCCAAGTCGTAATAGGTATTGATTTCAGAAGGAAATAGAATAATACGAGAGCTGCTTTGAGAAACACCTTAAACTAGTTGTCGAGTTTAGAAGGAAATAGAAGAAAACGAGACCTGCTTTGAGAAACACCCGAAACTTAGCCAGAGACGTAACATTATAAAGCCATACCCATGTGAATATCACCTATAGTCATAATGTTATAGGGGTAAAACAATTGCTATCTCTAATTCAGTCTTGTATTTGAAATGTAACTAGTATCAACAGTAAAGCAAGTAAGCTCTGTACTATTCAAATGATATGGGCTCACTATGTACAACATTTTTGGTCACGTCTCGTTCACATCATACTTCTGCTCTCAAGGCAGAGACTAGCTGCCTGCAGCCATCCTTGTTCCCCATGCTTCCATGCTTCCATCCTTGGAATTTCAGTTTTGCTTTACAATAAATATATATATTTATTTATTTATTGATTTATTGTAACAATGAAGTCAATCATTTTTTTAACAATGAAGTCAATCGTTGTGAGATTGAGAGCCAACATCGGATGTTGTAAATTTTGGCTTATCATAAACTTAGATTACATGAACTTGAAATACATGTATATGATAACCATTAAATGTACTTTGTCCGTGCAATAAACATAGGTATAAAGAAACATACACCATTACGTTAAATATAAATATATGGAAGCAATAATGGCTAATATTTCATGATACATAATTAAATTATAATTATACATGTTATAAAAAAATTATTAGTGTCTTTTTAGGATAAGGGAGAGATGTATAATGTTGTGTAGAGACAGTAGTTGTTATAGTATTGGTCTTACTAAGCCTCCAGAAAAAAATTATTAGTGCCTTTTTAGGATAAGGGAGAGATGTATAATGTTGTATAGAGACAGTAGTTGTTATAGTATTGGTCTTACTAAGCCTCCAGAAATTGAGAGATGTGCAACCAATATTTATACAAAAATATATTATATTAAATGTAAATATCTTTTAATTTATGTCCAAAATTCCCAAGAATATTGATTGGGCCCACAATTGTTCATAAATAGTGTTTTAAATATCAAGAGTAATAAACATCTTGTCCCAACAAGAAAAAAAATAAAACTATAAATCCTCCTAAAATGGTCCATTCCACGGTACCCATCGCTTCAACCCTCACTAAATTGAATTGGAGTTATGTATCCCAAATGCACATTCATACATGCACATATAAAATGTTGATGTATGTTAAATTGAATTGGAGTTATGTATCCCAAATGCACATTCATACATGCACATATAAAATGTTGATGTATGTTAGCCATAACTTATGTGTTATTCAACAATTCAACCCACTTTGTTCAATAAATGATACCAACCCATTAAATTTCTCATTAAAACAGATCAAAACACAAATACCAACCATAGCAAATTCTCATTCATTGGATCACATCCAAATCAATCCATAACACACATTCAAAATTGCATTCAAAATTGTTGAGAGATTGTAACCCATGTCCATCATTGTTACCATTCAAATTCAAATGCAAAAAACTATATAACAAGTTCAACCTTTGCCAAATTTTCATTTTTAAAATTCAAACTATTCACCAGTTCACAAAACACAGTATATTCAAGTTCTTTATTTCAGTTTTTTCACAGTATGTATTTCATTTTATTTATTTCGGTTTTTGCACAATATGCATTTCATTTTATTTATTTCAATTTTTGAACGATATGCATTTCATTTTTCTCAGGGTATTTGATCTTTGTTCAAGGCATTTATTGTTGTTGAATTCTTACTGTTTTTTTTTTCGAAGACAACTTATATAGTATAAAACCATTTCTAGTATAATTTCATGCACAAACTATCACGGGAAACCATGAAATGCACCCAAAACATTGAACTATACAAAACATTTATCTTTTCCGTTTGTAGGTGGGTTTATTCTTTTCGTTATGTTTTCCCTTGCTTCTTCTGTAGATTTCATCTTAGCTAGTTCTTCAAAAAGCCGAGTCAACCAGGTCGAGACCCTCTAGATATCAACATGTGTTCGAAATTGGACCCTCTAGATATCAACATGTGTTCGAAATTGGTATATAAGTGACCTGGATTCCCATGAACTACTACTAAATATGAAATAGGTATGTCGTAATGACTTAACACTCCCTCGATCAGGGCAACATATCAAAGAATGTTTTCCTAGGTGTTCCATGTATGGGCTACCTAATTCAATCTTTCTTATTCTTCGTAAAGAGGTGGCTTCTTCGTGTTTGACTATTTTCTTTCAACGTCTATTTTATTATGGCTAACCGCAAGGACTAGCATAGATCAATAACTATATAATCTACTAGATTGAGACCAAGGCACATATCCATATCTAGTTCAGAAGAAAATAGATCCAAAGTGAGTCCTTGTAGATCGAGTCGCACAACCATAAGCACTACCAAAACATGTCATGACTAGGTGTGTACACCCATGGATAGATTAAGCATATTGTTGTTTTTTTTTCTAAGAAAACCTATATAAACTCATGGATTCTAATATTGGAAATCATTTTATCCTAGAAAGGGTTGAAATATACAAAGTCACTATCCATGAACTCATGCACAAATTGTCACAGGTGTTGAGAAATCTAGGACAATATGATTAGGTTTTCTTTTATCTTGATTTATCTTACTTTGAAAAGTTCTTGTGATGTTATATTACTTTATTTTGTTATTATTATGTTATTTCATCATCAAGATCAATTCCAAACAAATGAAGATCACAAACACAAGAAAAATAATACAAGATGTAGGCACTCAAAAAGGGAAAAACCCTTAAGGAGGGGAAAACCCAGTCAAACTCTTCCTTAGTAGATTCAAATTATGATGAGATAATCCATTACCCTTTTGACCTAGAAAAAGACCTCCTCCAATTACCAAGTCATCCCTTCTTTCAAGTAGATGATCTCAGTCGCAGTCTCCAGGTTTCAGCTTCTTAGATGCATTTTGGACCTGTAGTAACTTCAAAAAATTTGGCCCAGCTATTAGCCCAGAAACCCTAAAAACTTTGCACATGTGAGAGAGAGATGCTCCAAACTTTGATTTTTCTTCTTCCTTCAATTAGGTCTTCTTCTCCTACAATTCGCTCACTTTTTCATCCTCTTTCTCTTGTAGATCGAACTTGTGAGTGTGTCCTTTAAATGAATTGAGTTTCCTTTATTCATATTTCTTCCACAGAGTTGAATTCCTTATTTCTGGGCTGACTTCTCCAGGACAAAGCCGACTTGGTGAAGAAATTTCAAATGACACTTTTGACTCAAAAATAAATTTATTTATATGATACAAATGCCCATGAAGGGTCTAATAAATGTGATAAAGATTCTTTTGACTCATGACAAAACCTAGAAGCTTTCTTTGAAGGTTATGACCTAGAACATAAATAAAAGAGCACGAAACTCGTGCTTCAAAAATATTCTTATTTTTCAATCAAATTTATTTTTCTTTTTTTTTTTACAAATACAATTATGAAGAGTGGCACTGGTTAAATTCTTCAACACTCCCTCTTAACTAGGGAGGTATTCATAATTACATATATACAGAGGTACATGGAATATCTCAAAATGATGTGCTTTATGAAGAGTCACAACACACATAGTGTTATAGATTAGATACATGACCAGGGTATCTAACCTGGTGGGACTAAGGTTTTTTCCAAGCTTTAGCCACCCTAGGTACCGTATAGGTGTGTATCCAAGGTCGAAGCTCCAAGACCAATGCCACCCTCCCTACTTCAGGATCTAGACATCATCGCAGACCAACCAGATGTCCACTAAAGCGTCTTGTCGCCCCAAGAAGCTTCATATCTCCCTATAATCTAAATCATATATGTCCATCAGTTCCAGCATGCTTCAAAATGTTCAACTCTTTTATGGAGAGATTAACTTGTACCGTCACAATCCCAATTAGCAACAAACTTTCAAATATATACACAAGTTAACGCAAACCTTTGGGATCTTCTAATATACTGATGTTTCTTAGGTCACCATCATATTATCCAAACACATTTTTGTCGAAAGCTTTCTCCTTTAACTTTTTCAGCAATACCCAACTTAGCCTCAACACTTCTTCAAAATTATTCAAGTCTTGTTCACAACTTTATCAATCACTAATAACCATCATTAGTGCTTCAACTATTCTTCGATATCAAACATTTGCATGGCCTTTTCATCAAGTAATTTACTTATCTTAAATCTCCTTCTCAACTAGAGAGATGTATGTTTTCCTTTATCCAAGTAACTAGAGGACAATTCCATAAACTATCTTATTCTTCTAATCACATAGGTTTTTCCTTTTGCATCAAAAATTCATCGGAGACTTTATCATTCCTTAACAAGGTCATATGTAGAAATTTAATGCTCCCTCTTTCCATCATGCTCAACATAATCATTAAATTAGCATCAAATATGAGGTAAGCATCTTCATCATCTTGAAGATTATGTACCTGCAAGCCTTTGACAGCAAGTGTTGGCTTAATAGGTCCTGACCCAAGTTGAGAGTGTTTTTCGCAACCAACAAAACCCTCCAACTACTGGCCCTTTTGGCATTGATCTGCTTGCATAGACCAAAGTCTCAGTCGAAGCAATATGGGGGGGTTTTGGAACCAGGTTTCCACACCCCGAGGGAGAACTATGATGTGGATCTAACCCTTCCATTATGATCTAACTACTATTGTTATGTGCAAGTGCCTTTAGCCCGATTCAGATCTATTATTAATAAAACCCTTAACACTAAAATAGACTTGCACAATCACAGAGATCAACTTTATCTAGCTACTAACTCACAAAAATCCTTAAATAGAAACAGATACAGATCTTGTGCAATTATATAATCAATTCAGATAGATACACATCAGTAAAGTAAGTTGCAACAGATCTATAGGAAAATCAACACATCAAGACATAAACATCAATAATGCAAGTAGACGGTATTTTTGCCAAAACTTCTATGTATTAGGAAATCTTCAATGGTTACAGTTCAGTCTCTTGCACACACAGCCGCAGAGTCCTTGCACACAGCCCAGGACTTAGGTCTCTGCGTACACAGCCATAGGATCCCATCTCTACTTAGACATATCCCAAAAAATTGCCCAAATTACAGAAAATAGGTCATTCATTCATCAATTTCTGAATATCATTCTACTAGACTCAACATGCATATTTATATAATTCAAAT